>JARQOC010000002.1:370457549-370822549 GCA_033576535.1 Allobates femoralis
GAAGGATTGCCCTTCCCTTGGGCTTAGAAGGTGTATGCCAAAATTAACCCTTCATAACAATGGTATAAACCGACATTGTAGCGCCACTGAAGATCGCCACTGGCCACTGTGACCCCGAAT
Source organism: Allobates femoralis (assembly GCA_033576535.1). Classification (NCBI taxonomy): domain Eukaryota; kingdom Metazoa; phylum Chordata; class Amphibia; order Anura; family Aromobatidae; genus Allobates; species Allobates femoralis. The sequence continues at coordinate 370,457,670 of JARQOC010000002.1, forward strand.
TTCTTCTCTTTAGGGGCGGGCGGGACTTTTCTGTCCATTGATCCGAGGACAAAGAGGACCCCCAACATTGGTCATTCCTATTTATGCTTCCCCCCCACCCCACGAATCCCCACCTATATCTATGTCAATTCCTCCCTACCTTCAGACCACTACCCGTTGGATCACCTTTCATTTCACTCCCAACTGTCCCCCCTTTCTTCCCCCACGGTCACTCCTCCCTCCCATTGTCATGTCAGGCTCCCACCACCACTCCGTGGGGGGTCCACCTGAGACTGTCAGAAAATAAAGTCAAATACGCGTACCCTGGCACTCAAAATAGAGAACACCACACAATTTCCTTAATGTTAAGGTCATTGTGGTGCCCTATGTGAAACTATCCCAACATAAGTAATTAGCAGCATTCTAAGCTTATTTCATAAACTGAATATATTCTAAAGCACAGAATAAAAATGTAAATGAGATAAATGAAAAACACTGATCAAAATTAAAGAACACCTTCAGATACCTGCACGTTATTGATGTTAATATGATACCTGGTGCCCATTTCCATTAATTATCTGACAAACCCTATTTAACTGGCAGCCTAACTTTCCAGTTTGCACTCACTTTACAAAAATGTTGATGCTGTTCCAAAGTGACTGAAACCCTGGAGCAGCAGGTTGTCCAGATGAAATCCAAAGGGGTCACCCCATCAGCATAGCAACAGACGTTGGTCATGCCAAGTCTATAATTTCTAAAATATTGCATCTTTAAATCACAAACTCCTTTAAGTCCCCCAAGAAGGCTAATCACCCTCAATAGACAACAGAATAATGTGGAGTATCTCCATGGGTAATCATTTCAACACTGCAGATGGAATTGCTCACCAGTTCAGCACTGAACAGGGTAAGGATGTCATGTCATACAGTACCACGACATACAAGAGCATTTGGCCTGAAAGGCCACTGCAGTGACCAAAAACCTCTTATTAGCAGAAAGAATCAAAAGGCTAGACTCGCCTTTGGTGAGGAGCATGTTGTGTGGATTGAGAAGTGTTCCACAGTCCATTTTAGTGATGAAAGCACGTTTAATTTATTTGGGTCTGATGGGAAACATGTTCGTCGACAGGCTGGCGAAAGACTGAACCCAAGATGTGTAAAGATGTCAGTGAAAGGATGTGTATGTTTTGGGGACTATTTCTGCTGCAGGGATTGCATCTCTCATAGAGCTACATGGCAGAATGAACTCAAGTGTGTCATAACCTTTTTCAACAACCCGTGGTTCCTTACTTGCATTAACTCAGCCAGCAATTTTCATGCAGGGCAATGTCCCCCATCACACAGCAAGACAGGTAAAGCAGTTCTTTGAAACAGAAAACAATGAAATCAGAGTCCTGATCTAAACCCAATAGAAAACCTCTGGAAAATCCTTGGTGTTAAAGTTATGGCCAAAAAACCCACAACAAACAAACAGTGCTAGAAACTAGAATAGACCAAAACAAAAAAAACCCACACCAGAGCAGTGTGAGAGACTAGTGATGTCTTGTGGCTACAGATTGCTGAAGTCATTCAAAGAGAAGGCCTGTACACTTCCTACTGATTGGCGACTGTTGTAACCTACACAACATTTAGTTTTAATCTTTCTCTGTGCTACAGTCACTGCTGTTCTCTAATGATCATCACGTTTTGTATAAAATAAAGGTTTTAAGTTGATAAACTTTGGTTATTTTGGAAAACACGGGCATGGTGTATCCCTTAACAAAAACCTTTAAAATGCTGATCAATATAGATTACCATTTGGTCTGAAAAAAATCAAGTGATCATACATGGTTCTTTAATTTTGATCGCCAGTGCAGCTAAATCATAAATTATTGGCAAATAAAAAACAGACCAAGAGGGGCACAGTGAAGAGCAATTTTCCAAAAAAACCAAAAATTGCAATATTTTTAATTTGTTTTTTTAAAAAAAAACAAAGTAAAAAATAAAACATTACACAGTTAATGTGATGCATTTTTAACTTATGAAATTCTTCAATCACAAACCCTAGTGCCATATATCCAATATATGAAATAAAACATACTTTTTTAAGTGCTTCGTTTAGAATCTTTATCAAAGAAAATTTTTTTGGGGGGGGTTATTTTTTAAAATATACAGTTAGTGGCGATAGTTAAACCAGTTGCTAGTTTGAAAATGTCTCCAAAGTATGGGCCAATAACATTCTCAGTACCGAATTCTCTTTTTAGGTTCCCGATTAATATCACGATTTTTAGGGGCCATTTGTATAACTTCCGACATTATTGGAAATAGGAACTCTTGGTGTGACGGCTTATATAGAGCTTTGACAAGCTTTTGTCTCTGAGCTTTAAGAAGTGTTGTTCCCTGTGAATATTTCTCTGAAGCCATTCTAACCTGTTGTTGGACACTGTGCACATTATGGTTGTGATAGAGTGCAGCAAGTTGAGTGCGGGCAGTAATGCCATCTGTCAAAAGGTGTTTTTTCTTAGAACGGTATTTACGGATGGCACTGCGGAAGACTTCCAGCTCTCTGCAGTATGAGAAGTATGACAAATGCTGTAGATCTTTGTGCAGGTTCCTGTTCAACACAACTTCTGCTACTTCACCGTGAACTGTGCTGCCTTCCTCAAGCCATTTCTTTGGACCAAATGTAGATGTAACAACAGGTTCATGGCTGCAACTATTGTAACTTTCACTCCCTTCCCATGAATGTCTATTAACAATGTGAAATAAAAGAGTTCCATTTGTCAGTTAGAATAGACTCCTCTTCATTGCAGGTACTTGCGCTCCACCACAAGTGGTTTCTAGCAGCACCTATCCACTTGCCTAGCTCTTCACAGTCTTTTTTTCGACTATCCTTGCCCAATTTGTTGCCAATTGATTTTGAAACCTGCCATATATCATATTGATGTATATAGCAGGAAGTGAGTTTTGATCATTTTTCGAATTCCTAATCGTCTTTCTGTACATACAATTTTTATGTTTAATTGTTTTTTAATGAGACCTCTTAGTGCTTGTTTGCAAGCTTCTGTTTTCAGACCAAGAGAAGAGTTTCCGGCAGAAAGTTGTTCCACATGGGAAGATATTACTTTTTTGCTACTGACGTCCAGCAGTGTGTAGATGCCATGTTTTGTCAAGTGCCCAAGACGATCACACTGGCCATCCCCAGCCAGACAGAGAGGGTTTTTCTTCACTGTCAAAAATCGCATTCTGTTCTAAATTCCATTGATTACTGATAACAGGGAAGAGATGATAAGTTTGATTTTTAAAGTATGTTGACTTATCATGCACAGAAGTCCCAATATATGAAAATGTGTCTAACTTTACATAGGTTAATCCACTAAACAAAATGGCAGCTGACAGTAAAAGATTGCCCGCTGGTATTCCTCCGGTTTGTGGTTGACTTTCCCACAGTTTATAGCTATGATATCCACAAGAAACATGAACAGTTATGAAAGTACCGTTTATTTCTTTCCAAATCTTAACAATTGGTCTATCACAGCCTTGCTCTCCTCTACATGGAATTGACAAGATTAGTTTATCTAAGCAGCTTTCAAAAACTAGAAACTTGCGGTCCTTTACAAGATCACTGCATATGGAGTGTGTCTCCTCCGCCCGAAGTTTTAGATCAAGTAAATCAGTATGTGATACTTCCATTTTTGTGGGATTATGGGGCGGAAAGGAAGCTGAAATGTTGAGTCATACTCATGCTTTGGACTATCGATGCTGCTGTCACTGTCTTTATCTATTACACTGTCGAGACTGTCCTCACTGTCTGTTATTGTCTCAATCAACTGAACCTTTGCTGAAGTACTAAGTAGAGACAGTTTCTTTAACTTCTTTTCGGAAAGTCTCCGACACTGAATTTTTTTGTGATATTTTTTCAACTTTGTTTCAGTTGATATTGTTCTCTTTCCCCATCTTGGGTCAGTTTGTGTTGAGCGTAGTTTTCTTCCCATGGGCTCAGTCACTATTCCTTTCTCATCCGTCTTTGTTTTTCTTCAAAGACATGCCCACAAGTTGGGCAAATCTCTCCATGAGTAAACTGGTAATCCAGGATTGACCCTTCATATTCATCATCTACTCTTTTCCTTTTACCTGATGGTAAAAGGATGCAAGTTTCATTAGATGTTGATGGCGCATCAAAGACAGTAGGTATAGCATCTTTACGCAAACTTTTGCGGAAACCATCAGACTGTGTGTAGCAGTACTCCCTGAAGTGTTTGGAGCACATTCTATATGTATCATTTTTTTTCCTTCAATAATTTTATCTGTAAATGGCTTCAATATCTCCAAAGTCTTGGCCTGTCTCTATAAGCCATCTTTTTATCATCTCCCTTTCTTTTGGGAACACATGTAGAATGACTCCTTCCTCCTTTCTTCTTCCACCAGAAAAACAGCCCTGCACAACACAAGAAGGCATTGTACCTGAAAAGAGAAAAAAAAAAAAGAAATTGTTACACTTATGCCAATATGTTAATTATTAAAACACAGACGTAATTGACAATAGAGAAGAGCCACACATGTCAGCTTCAAAGAATGAAAGCTAAAGCCATAATGCAACCACACCACCTAGGCCTTTTAAAATTTGGTTCTTAAAGCGCCACTCCAGGGCTTTCTTTTCTTGTTCTGCGACTGGGGTGGTGCTTTAATTTTAAGGTCCATGGCGTCATCCACCTTACACACCCTCGTGTTCTGATCTTTCATCGATGCTGCTTTGGTCTTGCGGTCTATATTGTGATCGCAACTTCTGACTGTCCAGATATCAGACGTTTTGTCACAAGTTCCCAATGCAAGTCTGAGCCAGAACGAGGGTTTCATAGACTTGCATTGAAGAGCAACCTCTCGTTCACTCTATGAAACACTGTAGCAGCCAGGCAACTAACAAACTGCCAGAGGCTGACGGGAGCAGCGCTTAAAAAAAAAAAGGTGAAAACACTAGATGGCAAGTATATGAGGAAGAGCAGTGATCAAAGAATAAAAGCACCAACATAAAAAAACAAACACAAACTGCTGGAGTGGTGTTTTTAAAGGGGTGTCCGGTCTTTTTGATAAAATTAATGTAGTCGCAACTGGACTGTAAATTCAGAATCCAGCATTCACGGGTATTGCTGTTGAGGAATTGGCATAGTCACACAAGGCAAGAATGCAAATTCGCATACATGCGGCCACATGCTGACTAGATGTGGTCGACATGTACTAGGTAAATTGCATGGAGCCCAGGTAATTTGTGAAACCAGACAGCGAACAACCACGCGCTGTTAAGATTGAGAACTTTGCGGTCAGTAGTGAGTGCAGGACTTAAGAGTGATTTGTCTGATCTTCTGATATATTTAAATTTTTTCTAATCACACAATTTGTGCACTTGCACCATGCACAGTCTACCCTTTGCAATGCAACAAGTAAAGAAACAGTATATCCTCAGCATTTTTGTAGAAGCCATAGTGCGAAAATGCAAAATGTATCACTGTACAAATTTGCCCAGATGAATATTGTTAAAGGGAACCTGTCACCTCGATATACCCCTTTAATCACTAGCTGTCCCTGCACCTTCCTAGCTGATCCCTAACCATCCCTGTCTCACCTAAAAGGGCCCAATAAAGATTAAGAAAAAGAGTTATATACTTATATGTAGTCTGGATCCATAGTCTGCGGTGGGAGGGCTCCGGGGCTCCATTCCTCCTCCTTACTTGCTGGCGTCATCGTTCCATCCCTTGATCTCCTCGTCATTTGAAATTCCCGCCTCTGATGCATTCTGCAGCGGCTATAACGTCATAACCGGCCTGATCACGTGGTATGACCCGGCTCATGTGCAGTGCGCATATTGAAGCCAGGCCATACCATGACGTTATGGCCGATGCAGAATGCATCAGAAGAAGGAATTTTCAAATGAGGAGATCAAGGGATGAAACGATGACGCCCAGCGGGGGCGTGCTGCAAGTGAGAAGGAGAAATGGAGCCCCGAAGCCTGCTCACTGCAGACTATGGATCCAGACTACACGCAAGTATAGAACGCTTTTTCTTAATCTTTTTAGGGCCCTTTTAGGTCAGACAGGGATGTTTTGGGATCAGCTAGGAAGGTGCAGGGACAGCTAGTGATAGGTTAGAGGGGCAGAACAAGGCGACAGGCTCCCTTTAATGTATTCTAAAAAAAAAACAATTTTTCATGCAAACTTTCATGTAATCTAGAGCTGCTTCATTTAATAACTCAAACACTCAAAATGATCATTTATGGCCCCTTTTAATCACACATGCCTCTTAATATACCGTTACACGGCACAACATTGAAACGATGTGTGCTACTATCTCGGGGGCGCGGGGTCATTTTTGAGATAGTTTCAACATCACTGGTGAGATGTCACACGTGTAGATATCGTGAACAACTCACCAACGATGTTGTGAGCAGGTATCGTTCGCCAACCCCCGAGCGATCCCTGCTCATTGCTGTGAATGGGCGAAGTCGTCCATGACATAGTTATCGCGGTGTCACACAGAATGATACAGCAGGTTGCTGGAGTTGAGATCGTCAGGTTTACCAACATTTGGTAAACCTGTCAACTCCGATCCAACGATTTATGGTTGCAACTTGCCAGAGTCACACGCAACAAGGTCGCAATGACATCGCTGGTACGCCTCCAAACCCTTGACGTATCGGCGATGTCGTTGACAATATCGTGCCGTGTAACGGTACCTTTAGCTTGACTGAGACAAGCACCACATGGGCACATTCACAGAACTGCAATGGTGAAGTGAATGTAATTATGTGAAGGTCCTCAGATAACTAAATTAAGCACAAAGATGCCTTAAGGCCACTTCACACGCTACAATATCTGTGAACAATATCGTTAGCTATGTCACGTGACCGCGATCCTTCTGACATAGATAGTGCGTTGTCACAGGCAAGGATATCGTTGTCACAGGCAAGGATATCGTTAACGATCCTAAATTTGGCAACACTCCAGCTATTTTGAGACAATCGTTTGAACGATGTAAAACAGCGGCAGGAATAGGAGAATTGTGAACGACATTGTTCAAAAAGGTTTCACACTGAACAATGTTGCTTTCTCAGAGAACGTTAATTGGACGACGAACGATAGATTTGAGGTCAGGATCTCAAATTTTTGATGAACGATCCAACGATTTATCGTTTGGAGATCGTTCGTTTACACGAAAAGACGCACAAACGATATAGGTTGAACGATCACAAATCCGTGAAGTTTCAACGAGTTTTTGATCCATTTTGTGAGGATCCATCTTAGGCTGGCTTCACACCATGGTGAAATCTGATCCAGGGCTGTCCCAGACCGGATTTTGGCCCCATAGTATCCTATGGGGCTGGAAGGAGCTGGATGGCATGTGTCCGGGAGAAATCAGATTTTTCTCCCGGACACAAAAATCAGAGTATGCAGTATTTTTGTGTCCGGGAGAAAAATGTATTTTTGTGTTCGGGGCAATCCAGCACTCCCTAACACGGGAGTCTATGTGGCCGGATTGCCCCAATCCAGGAGAATCGGGCAACCGAACACCGGCGGCTGCACGCTGCTGTAGTTTCAGGACTGCGGCTAGCTCCCTGCTAGCCACAATCTTGAATAATCAGCAGCTGCAATTAGCGGCATCCAGCTGCACACCAGACTGGAGGGCATATTTGCCCTGCGGGTCTGTTTGCAAATCCGGTCCGGTTACAGAGGTAACCGGTCATGTGACTGTGACATCACGCCAGGTCCTAGAGTAAGATAGTTGAAAGCGCCGGGGAACTCATGGATTTTTATTTTTAACCCTTTCTTTTAACTAAATTTCACTTGAATATGAATATACATTGCAGAAGTGAAATTAGATGGCACAGAGCTATTTTAGTGTACTGAGCATGCTCAGTACACTAAAATCGGGTCCGAGGAACAATCAGCTGTTTCCTCGGACCTGCGCTCCATAGGCCCCATGTTATTTGGCGTGGATCCAATTCGGTCCGATTTGATCCGCTGTGCCCAAAATCGCAGCAGTCTGCGATTTTGGGCACAGCAAAAAAACTGACAGAATCGGAGCCAACAAAAATCGGATGACACTAAGGGCAAATCCGATCCTTGCCCATAGGATAATATGGGGCCAAAATCAAATCCGATGCTGTCCAATTTTCAACGGACAGCATCGGATTGCAGAAAAACGCTGTGTGAAAGCACCCTAAAATGTTCCTGTAAATGATGATACAGTAAATAGCTGCTGAGAAAAAAAAAAAAAAAAACTATTGCACACGGATATGATCTGAGAAAATGTCGGACAGTGGCATAGCAGTTGGATGCAAATAGGACCAAAAATCAGACGACACTCGTACGAGTCAATCGGACCTTTTTTTTTTTTTTTTTTTTTTTTTTAAACACACCAGTGTGTTTCCAGTCTAACAGACAGAAAGGCACCAGGCGCGTGGCACCGCTGGGCTGCAGACGGCACCAGGCGCGTGGCGGCGCATGGGCTGCAGACGGCACCAGGCGCGTGGCGGCGCATGGGCTGCAGACGGCACCAGGCGCATGGGCTGCAGACGGCACCAGGCGCATGGGCTGCAGACGGCACCAGGCGCATGGGCTGCAGACGGCACCAGGCGCATGGGCTGCAGACGGCACCAGGCGCATGGGCTGCAGACGGCACCAGGCGCATGGGCTGCAGACGGCACCAGGCGCATGGGCTGGCAGACGGCACCAGGCGCATGGGCTGCAGACGGCACCAGGCGCATGGGCTGCAGACGGCACCAGGCGCATGGGCTGCAGACGGCACCAGGCGCATGGGCTGCAGACGGCACCAGGCGCATGGGCTGCAGACGGCACCAGGCGCATGGGCTGCAGACGGCACCAGGCGCATGGGCTGCAGACGGCACCAGGCGCATGGCACCGCTGGGCTGCAGACGGCACCAGGCGCATGGGCTGCAGACGGCACCAGGCGCATGGCACCGCTGGGCTGCAGACGGCACCAGGCGCATGGGCTGCAGACGGCACCAGGCGCATGGCACCGCTGGGCTGCAGACGGCACCAGGCGCATGGCACCGCTGGGCTGCAGACGGCACCAGGCGCATGGCACCGCTGGGCTGCAGACGGCACCAGGCGCATGGCACCGCTGGGCTGCAGACGGCACCAGGCGCATGGCACCGCTGGGCTGCAGACGGCACCAGGCGCATGGCACCGCTGGGCTGCAGACGGCACCAGGCGCATGGCACCGCTGGGCTGCAGACGGCACCAGGCGCATGGCACCGCTGGGCTGCAGACGGCACCAGGCGCATGGCACCGCTGGGCTGCAGACGGCACCAGGCGCATGGCACCGCTGGGCTGCAGACGGCACCAGGCGCATGGCACCGCTGGGCTGCAGACGCGGCACCAGGCGCATGGCACCGCTGGGCTGCAGACGGCACCAGGCGCATGGCACCGCTGGGCTGCAGACGGCACCAGGCGCATGGCACCGCTGGGCTGCAGACGGCACCAGGCGCATGGCACCGCTGGGCTGCAGACGGCACCAGGCGCATGGCACCGCTGGGCTGCAGACGGCACCAGGCGCATGGCACCGGCTGGGCTGCAGACGGCACCAGGCGCATGGCACCGCTGGGCTGCAGACGGCACCAGGCGCATGGCACCGCTGGGCTGCAGCAGACGGCACCAGGCGCATGGCACCGCTGGGCTGCAGACGGCACCAGGCGCATGGCACCGCTGGCTGCAGACGGCACCAGGCGCATGGCACCGCTGGGCTGCAGACGGAAACCAGGCGCATGGCACCGCTGGGCTGCAGACGGAACCAGGCGCATGGCACCGCTGGCGCTCAGACGGCTCCAGGCGCATGGCACAGCTGGCTGCAGACGGCTCCAGGGCATGGCACCGCTGGGCTGCAGACACAGATAGCACCAGGTACATGGCACCACTGTGCTGCAGATACAGACAGCACCAGGTTACATGGCACCACTGTGCTGCAGATACAGACAGCACCAGGTTACATGGCACCACTGTGCTGCAGATACAGACAGCACCAGGTTACATGGCACCACTGTGCTGCAGATACAGACAGCACCAGGTTACATGGCACCACTGTGCTGCAGATACAGACAGCACCAGGTTACATGGCACCACTGTGCTGCAGATACAGACAGCACCAGGTACATGGCACCACTGTGCTGCAGATACAGACAAGCACCAGGTACAGTGGCACCACTGTGCTGGCAGACACAGACAGCACCAGGTTACATGGTACCACTGTGCTGCAGATAGATAGCACCAGGTACATGGCACCAATGTGCTGCAGATACAGACAGCACCAGGTACATGGCACTTACTGTGCTGCAGATAGATAGCACCAGGTACATGGCACCACTGTGCTGCAGATACAGATAGCACCAGGTACATGGCACCACTGCTGGCATGCAGGATACAGATAGCACCAGGTACATGGCACCACTGTGCTGCAGATACAGAAGCACCAGGTACATGGCACCACTGGGGTGCAGATACAGACAGCACCAGGTACATGGCACCACTGGGTGCAGATACAGACAGCACCAGGTATATGGCACCACTGTGCTGCGGATACAGATAGCACCAGGTTACATGGCACCACTGTGCTCAGATAAGACAGCACCAGGTACATGGCACCACTGTGCTGCAGATAGATAGCACCAGGTACATGGCACCACTGTGCTGCAGATACAGACAGCACCAGGTATATGGCATCACTGTGCTGCAGATAGATAGCACCAGGTACATGGCACCACTGTGCTGCAGATACAGACAGCACCAGGTACATGGCACCACTGTGCTGCAGATACAGACAGCACCAGGTACATGGCACCACTGGGCTGCAGATACAGACAGCACCAGGTACATGGCACCACTGTGCTGCAGATACAGACAGCACCAGGTACATGGACACTACTGTGCTGCAGATACAGACAGCACCAGGTACATGGACACCACTGTGCTGCAGATACAGACAGAACCAGGTACATGGCACCACTGTGCTGCAGATACAGACAGCACCAGGTACATGGCACCACTGTGCTGCAGATACAGACAGAACCAGGTACATGGCACCACTGTGGCTGCAGATACAGACAGCACCAGGTACATGACACCACTGTGCTGCAGATACAGACAGAACCAGGTACATGGCACCACTGGGCTGCAGATACAGACAGCACCAGGTACATGGCACCACTGTGCAGACAAGAATACAGGACAGCACCAGGGACAGAGCACAGTACATGGCACCACTGGGCTGCAGAACAGACAGCACCAGGTACATGGCACCACTGGGCTGCAGACACAGACAGCACCAGGTAGCATGGCACCACTGTGCTGCAGATACAGATAGCACCAGGTACATGACACCACTGGGCTGCAGATACAGATAGCACCAGGTACATGGCACCACTGTGCTGCAGATACAGATAGCACCAGGTACATGACACCACTGTGCTGCAGACACAGACAGCACCAGGTGCATGGCACCACTGTGCTGCAGATACAGACAGCACCAGGTACATGGCACCACTGTGCTGCAGATACAGATAGCACCAGGTACATGACACCACTGGGCTGCAGATACAGATAGCACCAGGTGCATGGCACCACTGTGCTGCAGATACAGATAGCACCAGGTACATGGCACCACTGTGCTGCAGATACAGACAGCACCAGGTACATGGCACCACTGTGGCTGCAGATACAGATAGCACCAGGTACATGGCACCACTGTGCTGCAGATACAGATAGCACCAGGTACATGACACCACTGTGCTGCAGACACAGACAGCACCAGGTGCATGGCACCACTGTGCTGCAGATACAGACAGCACCAGGTACATGGCACCACTGTGCTGCAGATACAGACAGCACCAGGTACATGGCACCACTGTGCTGCAGATACAGATAGCACCAGGTACATGGCACCACTGTGCTGCAGATACAGACAGCACCAGGTTACATGGCACCACTGGGCTGGAGACGTAATCCACAATTACCTCTGCTATGTCCCTCAGTCCATTGTGTACAGATTTAACCACTACTCTCCCAGGCGTAGTCACTGCTGAGAGCTCCCATATCCCCTGGCAGTCTATGGCGGGATCCCTTCATCACACACAGCCCTGCTCACTGCGCCTCTCCCTTCCTCACACGAGTTCACAATGTGTGATAAGAAAACTTACTGCAGCCGAGGAACCCAGAGAACGAGTGCACTGCCAGAGGAAGGCGGGAGGAGGAACACTTGGAGCTGTAGGCGAAATAATGGAGAGCCGCACACGAGGAGGAAGGAGACCACAACAGCGGAAAGGGAGGCCACGCAAGGAGGGGGAAGACTAGCGGCTCGAGGCAGTCTCATTGGATAACTGCGCAGGCGCCACATGCACGTGCGGTACTCGCGGCCGCGCGCACCTGGCGCATGCGCAGTAGCTGGGCTACTGTGAATGCAGCCTCGCGCGCGGTGCCGACACTGCGCGCCTCCCGAGGCTGTCAGCGCGCACCTGGCGCATGCGCAGTAGCTAGGGCTAATGTGACTGCAGCCTCAGGTGGCCGGGTGCTCGGCCAGTGCAACCCGCCCCCACCCCTCCTCCCGCCTTCTCGTTTTGGCGCCTTGGGGGGGGGTGTATGTCGGGGGTAACATGGTGTATGGTACGGGGTGTATGGCGGGGGGTACATGGTGTATGGTATGGGGTGCATGTCGGGGGGTACAGGGGGTTGTATGTCGGGGGGTACAGGGAGTTGTATGTCGGGGGAGACAGCGGGGTGCATGTCGGGGGGGAACAGCGGGATGCAATGTCGGCGCGGGGGAGCGGGGAATGCGATGTGGCGGGGGGACAGCGGGGTGCATGTCATGGGGACAGTGGGGTGCATGTCGGGGGGGAACAGCGGGGTGCATGTCTTGGGTACAGGGGGGTTGTTTGTCAGGGGGTACACGGGAGTTGTATGTCGGAGTCGGGGACAGCGGGGGGTGTATGTTGGGGGGAGGACAGCGGGGTGTATGTCGGGGGTTACAGGGGGTTGCATGTCGGGGGGGGACAGCGGGGTGCATGTCGGGGGACAGCGGGTTGTATGTCGGGGGGGACAGCGGGTGCATGTCGGGGGTACAGGGAGTTGTATGTTGGGGGAGACAGCGGGGTGTATTCAGGAGGTACAGGGGGTTGCATGTCGGGGGGGACAGCGGGGTGTATGTCGGGGGGGGGACAGCGGGGTGCATGTCGGGGGGGACAGGGAGTTGTATGTTGGGGGAGACAGCGGGTGTATGTCAGGAGGTACAGGGGGTTGCATGTCGGGGGGAGGACAGCGGGGTGTATGTCGGGGGTTACAGGGGGTTGCATGTCGGGGGGGACAGCGGGGTGCATGTCGGGGGGACAGCGGGTTGTATGTCGGGGGGGACAGCGGGGTGCATGTCGGGGGTACAGGGAGTTGTATGTTGGGGGAGACAGCGGGGTGTATGTCGGGGGGACAGGGAGTTGTATGTTGGGGGGAGACGGGGTGTATGTCAGGAGGTACAGGGGGGTGCATGTCGGGGTGGACAGCGGGTTGTATGTCGGGGGTGACAGCGGGGTGTATGTCGGGGGATACAGGGGGTTGCATGTCAGGGGGGACAGCAGGGTGTATGTCGGGGGGTACAGGGAGTTGTATGTCAGGGGGGGACAGCGGGGTGCATGTCGGGGGGGACAGCGGGGTGCATGTCGGGGGGGGGACAGCGGGGTGCATGTCGGGGGGTCCAGGGACTTGCATGTTGGGGGGGACAGCGGGGTGCATGTCTGGGGGGGACAGCGGGGTGTATGTCGGGGGGGACAGTGGGGTGTATGTCATGGGGGACAGCGGGGTGTATGTCGGGGGAGACAGTGGGGTGTTGGGGGATATTGAATAGTTTGGTGATATATAAATATTATTATTATTATTATTATTGTGCTATGGCGTCACACAGGAGGAGTTTTGCTGTCTAGAATAACTAGACAAAAAAACTAGGGAGTTAGGGGAGTCTCATAGGATAACTGCGCATGCGCCACATGTACGGCGCGGGGGCCCGTGTATGGATGGATAGGGAGTCCCTTATGGCGGGGGCCGTGTATGGATAGGGGGTCCCTTACTGTGGGGTGGGTGCTGTTTATGGATAGATAGGGGGTCCCTTAGGGTATGTGCCCACAGGAAGGTTTAACGTCGGTTTAGCAGCGAAAACCGCTGGCGGTTTAGCATAGGTTTTATTTAAATTTATGTAAATCCTAAGCAGCGTTAGGACTTACAAGTAACCCTATGTAATTTAGAAACCGCTGTGCACACATAGTGGGTTTATGTGTGCGGATCTGCCCGCGGTTGAGCGGTTTCCCAGCGGTTTTAGCAGCATACAGCATGTCAATTCTTCTCAGCGGTTTTTGATCGGTTCCATGAACAAAATCCTCCATAGAAAACCGCTGGAAAAACCGACTGAAAAACTCTGTGCACACGCTGAAAAAAACGCTGGAAAACAGCTGGAGATTTCAGAGCTCAGAACTGATAATTTCCAGCGGTTTACTGACGGTTTGAACGCCACTAAAACTTCCTGTGGGCACATACCCTTATGGCGGGGATCTGTGTATGGATGGATAGGGGGTCCCTTACTGTGGGTGCTGAAGTATGGATAGATAGGGGGTCCCTTACTGCGGAGGGGGCTGTGTACGGATAGATAGGGGGTCCCTTACTACGGGGGGGATGTTTATGTATAGATAGGGGGGTCCCTTACTGTAGGGGGCCTGTGTACGGATAGAGGGGTCTGTGTATGGATAGATCGGAGGGGCCTGTGTACAGATAGATGGGGAGCCTATGTACAGATAGATGGGTGGATGAAGGCTTCCAGACAGCTGAATCCCTTGATTTTGCACATGCGTGGAATTGTGCGAGCTGACCTTTCTTTCGCCATAATCCTAGCGCTGGAGAGGATGTGTGCGTAGGTACATAGGGGGTCCTTACTGGGGGGGAAGAGCTATGCAGGTACATAGGGGGCTATTGAGGGTCTGTGCAGATACATAGGGAGTCCTTCTTGGAGGGCTGTGTAGATACATGTGGATCATCACTGGGGGTGGGGTGTTGTGCAAATACCGTACATGGGGTGCTATGTGGATAGATGTGGAGACCTTACTGGGAGGCAATATGTGGATGTACGTACTATGCAGAAAAAAGGCGGGGTTCTTATTGGGGGGGAGCAATATGTGGATGAAAAGGTAGTCCTTACTGGTGGGCAATATGTGTATACATGGGTGAGCAATACTGATACATGTATTTGGCAGGGGGCCCATTTTTGGTGTTTAACCGCTTCTGTAGGAAGGATGTGTCCGACGTGTCCTTAGCGTGAAGCAAAATATGAAAGCTGTTCCCGAAGGTCCCCGGGGACATCCAGCACTGCCAACCGGCAGGCTTAGGCTCCTGCCTCGGCCTGCCGGTATCCCGATTGCTGTCCCCAGCAGCGCTCCGATTAGCTCCTTTTTCCGGGGAGCCAATCGCAGCCTTATGACGCTGTTGAATCGTCATCGGTTCCCGGGGGAAGCCCTCTGAGCGCCTGAGTCATTCTCAGCTGTCCCAGAGGGGAGATCCAGGGCTGTGTGCGCTGATGCAGCATAGAGGGTTAAAGGACTACTTTTTCTCTGAGCAGTGCTGCCTGTCACAGTACAATGGGTTTTAAATCCCTTGTGCCATGATCAGCAGAGACAAGTGCTGCTGCACACTACAGCAGCTCTGCCTGACACGCTGGGGTCTTGTGGCCCCCACAAACCCAGCGTCTTATGCATAAAAATAAGTAAAAACACTTTTTTTTAAAAAAAACAAAACAAATTAACACTAATTGATCCTTCCCCCTCCCAAGTCCCCCTCTCTTCCCAATAAACTATTACACACCCACCACCCCACCAAAACATTTTTGCAAGTAAAAAATGCTATTTAAAAAAAAAAGTCAAATATTCTGTTATATCAAATGGTTAAATATATTGACCCCCATTTATCACTGACTTGAAGTACAATATGTCACGAAAAAACTATCTCAGAATGGCGCGGATAGGTGACAGCGTTCCAAAGTAATTAACACAGGTCATTGCAAAAAATGGCATTGTAATTTGGGTCAAAATAGGCCTAGTATAGAACGAGTTAAAATGGCAAATAGGACATAATTTTATTTTTTCGGTCATTAACCCAAAGGAAATAAACGTGTGTCATGTAAGGGCCTGTTCACACTTGGTCCAGGTCCATCAGGAGGCGATCCGCAATGGATCTGACCTCCTGATGACCCCGGGCGAGGCTGGCGTGATGCCAGCATTCCGTTACCCATTATCATTGAAGCGAACAGACTGCTTCCGCTACTCACGGCCATCTACTCGCTTCAGTTTTGCCGCGATCTGCTACATTGAAACAGAACTAAATGTAAAACAGCATTTATGCGAACAGGCAGCTTTCGCTTCTCGCAGTCATCCGCTCGCTTCAGTCTTGCCGTGATCCGCTCTATTAGAGCTGAACGAAAAGTAGAACATGTTCTACTTTTCGTACTGCTTCAATGTAGTGGATAGCGACAAGACTGAAGTGAGCGGATGACTGCGAGTAGCAAAAACCGCCCATTTGCTTCAATGCTAAAAGCTGACAGAATGCCGGCATCCCGCCAGCCTCGCCCGGGGTCATCAGGAAGTCAGATCCATTGTGGATCGCCTCCTGACGGAACCGGGTGCAAGTGTGAACGGGCCCTAACCTGTGTTATCGCATTTATTTTATGTGAATAATAAATCCTATTTGGCTCCATGACACATGAGCGTGTTACTTTCTGATTTAGCATACCTATTTTGTATGCAAACGCTCAAATTCGCATCCCAGTTTGGAAACTGAGCGTCATTAAAAAACACTGTAGTTTTTTTCCTCTGTCATCAAAAGTGTAAACTCTTGTACTTTGATGACCGAGTTACAATTCAGTATGAAAGCGGAATTGCTTCTTATCTATTTGTACAGAATGGCCCTCTATGGAAATCCATTTGCAATCAGTTTTGCAAACACATTGCAATAGTGATGCATCCATCCATCCATGGAGGCCGGAAAGCAGTGGTGCGGGGGAGGGAAGTCATACTTTCCATCAGCTGTACGGTCCAATTCGTGCTCTCACAACTGCTGCCCGCCAAAGCCTACATAAGTCCCGACACTATCTCCGTCCATTCCCGCATACTGCAGGTGTGGCTAACCTTCATTCTCTGCCGCCTGACCACGCTAGGCCCAATGATGACATGGCACTAGCATAGGAGTTGCGAGGGAACGAGCAGGTGACCACTCGTTCTCTATCAATGCCGACGATAGTAGCATGTCATTATGTGTGACGTTGGACTCTATGCAGTGCTTTTCTGTATACCTTTGCTTCTGTCTCTAAAAGCAAACCATTCACATTCCCTATTAGATTGGCATATCAGTATATTCTGTATGAGGCAAATTGACATCAGCCTGCCTCCGCTTTCTGACCAACACTGGAGTGTCGTGATCAAAATCATAAAAACCAGCTGTGGACCAAACATGAGAATGAAAAACAAGGCAAAATACAATATTTCATTACAAACATTTGTACATTTATTGACATCATTAACTGATGTAATGAAGAAACCAACAAAGCGTTGTAAATAATGGCCTGTGAACTATTTACAATATGTGTGATCAAATTCAGTGTGGATGTACTCAGCCTCACCATTACCCAAATTCACCCACAAATTGTCTTTTTCATTGGCACTTGGTTTGGGACATGTCTTCAGATTTTCCTTTCTCTTTTTTGTAGAGAAAAGCCTTGTTTGTTTCTGAATCTTTTTGTTTGGTGGCTCCCTATTTTTCATCCTTAAAGTTAAGTCATCATTGCTATATTTTGATAATAGATTACCAATGTCTTTTTGAGCAGCTTTAATGGTGTCTGCGGACATCTCATTAACTATAAAGCAACTGGTCAGAACCTCAGAGCTACTAATGAAAGATTGCCTCTGTGAAGATGTACAATAATCAAGAGGCACATTAAACTTTAAAATATCTGCCATTAACTCATCGGCTTCTGTGGTCTCTGCATGGGTGCTGGTAAGCGTTTCGGGGTCCTCTGTTAAACCCAGCTGCACAACTGCATGAATATGTTTGCAAATGTTTCCTTTTAAGTTATCCACACAAGTACAGGTGTACATGTGGACGCAGATCTGGCAAAGAGAACAGGTTAAAGGGCAGACTTTTTTAAGGCTGCAGGTCACCTCTTCTTTGGTCACAACATAGTTATGTTTTAAATCTGAGGCCTGCACCTCAAAGACTGTGTTGTTTGGATGTACTACAATCATACTGTTGCTAATTGCCAAGCTCTCTATGTGTGAATTTTGCATTTGACTAAGGGTGCCTTCACATTAGCATTCCCCTCCGCAGCGTTCTGCGGAGGGGATCCGCAATGTGAACGCAGCACCGCAAGCCCCTATGTTTAGAATGGGAGCGCACGGTGCTGCGCTTGACAGCGCATGACCGTGCGCACCCTTTCACTCCCATATGTGATCTGTGCGCAGGCGATGCTTTACAGGACCCATCACTTCCTCCCAGGCATTGAGGAATGCAGGCTCATCATCGCTCATAAATATGTTGCAGACATAATTTACTGGCATCAAATTAGCCATTTTAACTGCAAGGAAAATTCTTTTATATGTAGTTTTATCCTTCCTGTTTGTGAAACAAAAAGCGATAGGGTATCCTGAAGCATACTCATCTACAGTTAATATTGTTAGTAACTGGAAATCATATCCATTCGTTCCGTGAGTGCCATCTAGGGATGGGCGAGTCTACTCGCTAGGACTCGGGACTCGGCGATTCTGAAGGTACTCGCAGGACTCGTTACTCGGCGAATCTCCCAGCTTGGACTCGCACAGTGACGAGTCCAATGGAATTCAATGGCAATAAGCTTGACTCGTCACAGATACCCGCTGTCAGCAGCGAGTCTGAGCGAGTCTACGATTCCGAGTCCTACGAGTCTACGATTCCGAGTCCTGTATACTGTATTCGGGATTCGGACTCTGGAATACAGAATCTGTTATGTTCCGAGTCAGCACAGCGTGCGTGTTAGGTCAGAAAACTTGTGAAGATAGCCAATCATAGTCAGTAATGGCATAGCAAAGTTGGTTGTGTCAGGACTATGATTGGCTGCTGTCCAACGTCATGCCTATGTCATCTATGACAGGCAAGGCAGTATATAAGGCTTGTCCCCGCCATTTTGGGCACATTCCTGAGACGATCTGACCTAGTATAGGGAGAGAGAGATATATGCTGGAGCAGATCAGGGATTGTCAGTGTAGGGAAGATTCCTTTTATTAACCCAAAAAGCTCTTCTGAGAGCTAGGAGGAGGACGGAGTAGTGCTGTGTAGGCAGGCAGGGAGGGAAGGAAGGAGAAGCCTTAGAGTGCACACAGGACGGACCTCATAGCTTAGCTTACTCACTCAGCTTTGCTAACAGCTGCAGTCAGAGGCTTAGCTGAGGTGCTGTTTCCTTTTTGTTTTTGCACCAGATCGATTTTTGTTCCTAATAAGCCATAGAGCGTTATTTTTTCTGTGGCAGACCAGTGTGTTGCTGCTAGCACGTACTCCACCTTAGGGAGTGTAGTGTGCGGCTTCACTGCCAAGTGTGAGAGCGCACACTTACCCCGCCAGCAAGTGACGCATTCAGCTAACCTAACCACATCTCGGTGGCTGTGCGCACTTCTAACCAATTTTTTTAGGGAGTGTAGTGTGCGGCTTCACTGCCAAGTGTGAGAGCGCACACTTACCCCGCCAGCAAGTGACGCATTCAGCTAACCTAACCACATCTCGGTGGCTGTGCGCACTTCAAACCAATTTTTTTAGGGAGTGTAGTGTGCGGCTTCACTGCCAAGTGTGAGAGCGCACTCTTACCCCGCCAGCAAGTGACGCATTCAGCTAACCTAACCACATCTCGGTGGCTGTGCGCACTTCTAACCAATTTTTTTAGGGAGTGTAGTGTGCGGCTTCACTGCCAAGTGTGAGAGCGCACACTTACCCCGCCAGCAAGTGACGCATTCAGCTAACCTAACCACATCTCGGTGGCTGTGCGCACTTCTAACCAATTTTTTTAGGGAGTGTAGTGTGCGGCTTCACTGCCAAGTGTGAGAGCGCACACTTACCCCGCCAGCAAGTGACGCATTCAGCTAACCTAACCACATCTCGGTGGCTGTGCGCACTTCAAACCAATTTTTTTAGGGAGTGTAGTGTGCGGCTTCACTGCCAAGTGTGAGAGCGCACACTTACCCCGCCAGCAAGTGACGCATTCAGCTAACCTAACCACATCTCGGTGGCTGTGCGCACTTCAAACCAATTTTTTTAGGGAGTGTAGTGTGCGGCTTCACTGCCAAGTGTGAGAGCGCACACTTACCCCGCCAGCAAGTGACGCATTCAGCTAACCTAACCACATCTCGGTGGCTGTGCGCACTTCAAACCAATTTTTTTAGGGAGTGTAGTGTGCGGCTTCACTGCCAAGTGTGAGAGCGCACACTTACCCCGCCAGCAAGTGACGCATTCAGCTAACCTAACCACATCTCGGTGGCTGTGCGCACTTCAAACCAATTTTTTTAGGGAGTGTAGTGTGCGGCTTCACTGCCAAGTGTGAGAGCGCACACTTACCCCGCCAGCAAGTGACGCATTCAGCTAACCTAACCACATCTCGGTGGCTGTGCGCACTTGAAACTAATTTTTTTAGGGAGTGTAGTGTGCGGCTTCACTGCCAAGTGTGAGCGCGCACACTTACCCCGCCAGCAAGTGACGCATTCAGCAACACCTAACCACATCTCGGTGGCTGTGCGCACTTGAAACTTATTTTTTTAGGGAGTGTAGTGTGCGGCTTCACTGCCAAGTGTGAGCGCGCACACTTACCCCGCCAGCAAGTGACGCATTCAGCTAACCTAACCACATCTCGGTGGCTGTGCGCACTTGAAACTAATTTTTTTAGGGAGTGTAGTGTGCGGCTTCACTGCCAAGTGTGAGCGCGCACACTTACCCCGCCAGCAAGTGACGCATTCAGCAACACCTAACCACATCTCGGTGGCTGTGCGCACTTGAAACTAATTTTTTTAGGGAGTGTAGTGTGCGGCTTCACTGCCAAGTGTGAGCGCGCACACTTACCCCGCCAGCAAGTGACGCATTCAGCAACACCTAACCACATCTCGGTGGCTGTGCGCACTTGAAACTAATTTTTTTAGGGAGTGTAGTGTGCGGCTTCACTGCCAAGTGTGAGCGCGCACACTTACCCCGCCAGCAAGTGACGCATTCAGCAACACCTAACCACATCTCGGTGGCTGTGCGCACTTGAAACTAATTTTTTTAGGGAGTGTAGTGTGCGGCTTCACTGCCAAGTGTGAGCGCGCACACTTACCCCGCCAGCAAGTGACGCATTCAGCAACACCTAACCACATCTCGGTGGCTGTGCGCACTTGAAACTAATTTTTTTAGGGAGTGTAGTGTGCGGCTTCACTGCCAAGTGTGAGCGCGCACACTTACCCCGCCAGCAAGTGACGCATTCAGCAACACCTAACCACATCTCGGTGGCTGTGCGCACTTGAAACTAATTTTTTTAGGGAGTGTAGTGTGCGGCTTCACTGCCAAGTGTGAGCGCGCACACTTACCCCGCCAGCAAGTGACGCATTCAGCAACACCTAACCACATCTCGGTGGCTGTGCGCACTTGAAACTAATTTTTTTAGGGAGTGTAGTGTGCGGCTTCACTGCCAAGTGTGAGCGCGCACACTTACCCCGCCAGCAAGTGACGCATTCAGCAACACCTAACCACATCTCGGTGGCTGTGCGCACTTGAAACTAATTTTTTTAGGGAGTGTAGTGTGCGGCTTCACTGCCAAGTGTGAGCGCGCACACTTACCCCGCCAGCAAGTGACGCATACAGCAACACCTAACTCCAACTCGGTGACTGTGCATTCGTCTACAATGTCTCAAAAAAAAACAATTACCAAAAAGGATGTTGCAAAGGGACAGGGACGAGCTCGTGGCCGCAGCAGTCTTGCCCAAGAAGGCACTGGTACAAGTACACAGCCTAGGATTGATAGAACGTCCTTTTTTCTACCTAGAAATCCCAGTACTCAAAGAAAACGTGTGTTGAGGCCGGATGAGCATGACAAGATAACATCTTGGATGGCTCAGACGCCCTCGACCACTGGTTCTTGCAGTACGCAATCATCCGTGGCAAGACATTCCAGTGTCGCTACAGACAATGCAGCGCCATCCAATCCTCAAAGTCGTCATATTGCCTCAACCCATCGGCAGCCAGAGGAAAATTTGGATATGGACCTTGGTCACTCGGATGACTTATTCGGTTCTTATCAAGGGGTTTCTTTGTCACTGCCTGACGACATACTTGAAGTAGACGAAATGTCTACTCATGGCCAAAGTTTGGAAGTAGCGCGTCCTGAGGAAAGACACTTTCACGAAATGCAAACAGTATCTCAGGAGGTGGATGATGATGAGGATGATGAGACACACATCTCATCTGGCCAGCCTGCTCAGTCAGTTTATCCAGAATCCTTTGAACTGGAAGGGGTGGATGATGACACCACAGATCCTACCTGGATTGCTGAATTGCATAGCCAAGAGAGCAGCCAGGAGGATGAAAGTGGCTATGTACCACTGGCAAAATCACAAAGGCGTACTGTCTCCAGAACACAAACTGTGAGAACAGTTGCCCAAATAGCGTCAACTGTGGCACAAACTGTGCCAACTGTTGCACAAACTGCAAACACAGTTGCCCAAAATGTGTCCACAGTTGGTGTTGAACAGAGTCATCCTCCTCTTCCTCCAATTAAAAATAAAGGACGAACAGCCAGTGTGTGGCAATTTTTTAAGGATAGCCCAACATTACCAAATATGGTTATCTGTAAGATGTGCCAGGCAAGGCTTAGCAGAGGCACGGTAAAAGGAAACCAGAGCACCAGCAGTATGCGCAAGCATATGTCTCTTAAGCACCCAATTCAGTGGGCACCCTATCAGGGTTCAAAATCAGTGCCTTCAGATCCAAACACTTCCAGGCCACCTCAGATACATCCTTCACCAGCAAGTGTTCAGGCTTCAGCTCCTGCTCAAGCGTACTCCTCCCAAGGTGCTTTACAAGACAGACATGACAGTAGTCAATCCTCTTGTCAGTCTGGTCCAAACGTGCAGTTGTCTGTGCCACAGCTGTATGAAAGACAGCGGAAGTTCCAACCGACACACCCATATTCCCAAAAAGTGACAGCGAAAATAGCCAAGTTGTTAGCTGTGGAAATGCTGCCGTTTAGGCTTGTGGGTACAGAGTCTTTTCGGGAGTTGATGGCTGAGGCAGCACCACGATACTCTGTACCCAGCCGGTACTTTTTCTCACGTAGTGCCGTTCCCGCCTTACACCAGCACGTGGTTAACAACTTAAAACGTGCTTTAACAAATGCTGTCACCGCCAAAGTCCACCTAACAACGGACACATGGACAAGTAGTTGTGGACAGGGCAGATACATTTCACTAACGGCTCACTGGATCAACCTGGTGGAGAGTGTCCCAACTTCTAAAACTGTACCATCTGACATACTTCCAACTCCACGAATAGCGGGCCCAACATCATTCCGGGTGTCTGCCTCCTCATATATGTCCAGTGCCCAATCTGCTTCTGCCACTTCCTTGTCCACTGCTGAGCCTCAAGCACCATCACGTCCGAGTTGGGAGCTTTGCAGTACTGCTTCTGCAAGGCGACAACAGGCTCTTCTGAAGCTTATCTGCCTAGGTGACACACGTCACACTGCAACAGAGTTGTGGAAAGGTCTCAAGCAACAGACCGATGAGTGGCTTGCCCCACTGGAACTACAACCAGGTCTAGTTGTGAGCGATAATGGTGCAAACCTTGTGGCGGCAATAAAGCACGGTAAACTTGTACATGTGCCTTGCATGGCTCATGTCCTGAACCTGGTAGTTCAGAAATTCCTCAAAATATACCCAGAGTTATCTGAGCTACTGGATAAGGTGAGGCGAATTTGCGCCCACTTTAGACATTCGTCCACAGCAGCTGCAAGTCTTTCTGCCCTTCAAATCCAATTTAACTTGCCGAAACACAGGCTAATTTGCGACATGCCTACGCGATGGAACTCCACCTTCCATATGCTGGCAAGGTTTAATGAGCAGCAGAAGGCAATAGCGGAATTTCAGCTGCAACATGCCCGTCAACCTGGAAGTCATACCACATACATCAGTACTTTCGAGTGGGTCTGGATCGCTGACCTTTGCGAGTTGCTGGATAACTTCGAATACTGTACCAAACTTGTCAGTGGGGATCAGTCGATTATAAGTCTCACCATCCCCATGCTCTGCCTGCTCCAAGAATCCCTATTGAATCTCAAAACAGATGCTTTGAGAGCACAGCGGATGGCTATGGAGCCAGAATTGAACATCGCTGATCCTAGCCACCCTAGCCAATATCAGCAGGCTACATTGGTTCAGGAAGATGGTGATGAGGGTGATGATGAAGAAGATTTATTTTTGTCTGGTACTGATGTGAACCCTGATGGTACTCCCAACCCTACGTTTATGTCGGTACAGCATGGGTGGGCTGAAGAGGAGGATGCGGACACCGATTTAGAGGCCACGACGCGTAGTGATCTTCATTCTGTTGTAACCGAGGAGATGAGTCTTTGCAGCTTAGCACACATGGCTGAAGTAATGTGTCAATGTGTCTCCAAAGATCCACGCGTCATACACATCTATGACAGCGACCTCTACTGGTTGTCAACGTTTTTGGACCCACGGTACAAAGACAAATTTCAGTCGCTGCTGTCGCACTCATCCAGGGGCTTAACGATGGATCATGTAAAGAGGGTTCTTCTTGATATTTTGCTGGCAATATCACCGTCTGAATCCGC
This sequence comes from Allobates femoralis, assembly GCA_033576535.1. NCBI lineage: Eukaryota > Metazoa > Chordata > Amphibia > Anura > Aromobatidae > Allobates > Allobates femoralis. Next base: position 370,482,542 of record JARQOC010000002.1, read on the forward strand.
TATACATCGAAGAACCAGCTCTTTCCAACAGCAGCCTTTGGTTGGGACACAAACGCCATCAATGACAAGAAGAGGTGGGGGTAAGATGTCCGCCAACTGGGCGATGTTCAACAGACCTTCCAATCAAGAACGTAATTTGCCAACGGTGACCTTGAGTAGGAGACAACAATTGTCCAACATGGTGCAGCAGTATCTCAGTGACAGTACCAGCTTCCTAACCGACCCTTCTGTACCCTTTAATTACTGGGTTTCCAAGCTGCACACTTGGACTGAGCTGTCATTGTATGCCTTGGAGGTGCTGGCATGCCCAGCTGCTAGTGTGACATCAGAGCGTGTTTTCAGTGCCGCTGGGGGTATAGTCACTGATAGAAGGTCCCGCCTCACCACAGAAAATGCCGACAGGCTCACTCTAATTAAATTCAACAAGGATTGGATATCATCACAGTTCCTAAGCCCTCCTGACGACAGTACACAATCCTAGATTAACCTAATCATAATTTATATGATTGGGATATTGCGCTGTTAACAATATGCCCATTTTGGACAGGAATTAATGACAAGTCCCGTAGCTCTGTTGATTTCATTCGGCACCCAGTCCAAGCAATAATATGCTATGGGCCAAGCACCCTGCTTTATGTAAAAAAATACGTTATTAAGCCCTTTGGGCTAATTTTTTGAGGCACCAAGCCTACGACTGCATAGTTGGCCTTGCTTCTTCTATGCTCCTAGTCCAAGCAATAATATGCAATGGGCCAAGCGCCCTGCTTTATTTAAAAATATACTTTATTAAGCCCTTTGGGCTAATTTTTTGAGGCACCAAGCCTACGACTGCATAGTTGGCCTTGCTTCTTCTATGCTCCTAGTCCAAGCAATAATATGCAATGGGCCAAGCGCCCTGCTTTATTTAAAAATATACTTTATTAAGCCCTTTGGGCTAATTTTTTGAGCCACACAGGCTAACAAGCTTATCATGGTTTGGGAGACACCCTGGCTAACAAGCTTTGTATGGCCCTTAGACCTACATGTATACCAAAAATGGGAAACAGCCCCTTGGGCTAATTTTTCGAGCCACACAGGCTAACAAGCTTATCATGGTTTGGGAGACACCCTGGCTAACAAGCTTTTTATGGCCCTTAGGCCTACATTTATACCAAAAATGGGAAACAGCCCCTTGGGGTAATTTTTTGAGCCACCCAGGCTAACAAGCTTATCATGGTTTGGGAGACACCCTGGCTAACAAGCTTTTTATGGCCCTTAGCCCTACATTTATACCAAAAATGGGAAACAGCCCCTTGGGCTAATTTTTTGAGCCAACCAGGCTAACAAGCTTATCATGGTTTGGGAGACACCCTGGCTAACAAGCTTTGTATGGCCCTTAGACCTACATTTATACCAAAAATGGGAAACAGCCCCTTGGGCTAATTTTTTGAGCCACACAGGCTAACAAGCTTATCATGGTTTGGGAGACACCCTGGCTAACAAGCTTTGTATGGCCCTTAGACCTACATTTATACCAAAAATGGGAAACAGCCCCTTGGGCTAATTTTTTGAGCCACACAGGCTAACAAGCTTATCATGGTTTGGGAGACACCCTGGCTAACAAGCTTTTTATGGCCCTTAGGCCTACATTTATACCAAAAATGGGAAACAGCCCCTTGGGCTAATTTTTCCAGGCACCAATCCTATGCCTGCATCGTGGGCGTTGCTTGGACTATCATCCTGCTGGAGCCTGTTGAAGGGTCCCACTGTACGCTCCATACAAAACGCGTAGACGCGATGTGTAGCATGTAGACGTCCCAGCCTCTCACATGTGTGTTCATAGTCTTGTTGCCATAGCGAGGCATAAAGTAACCCCCCAAACACAGGCACTGTTTGTCAGCAACAGTTGTATGTGGAGTCATGATTTGACACTTAGTAACCAAGGTGACTTCATGCGCCATGCGGGCCGTAAAGTACTTGCTAATGATGCTCTCTCCCCTGTCCACCACGCCAACTGTCTCGGGGTAATCCTTGACTCCTCCCTCTCCTTCAAGCCCCACCTGTAGTCCCTAACCAAGTCCCTGTGACTCCAACTCAAAAATATTTAACCAATTCGGTCGTTCCTCAATCCTGACACTGCTGAAACACTCATAAATGCCCTCATCATCTCCCGCCTTGACTACTGCAACCTCCTTCGCATAGGTCTCCCTGCCAACTCTCTTGCAACTCTCCAATCTATACTAAACTCTGCTGCCCGGCTAATCCATCTGTCCTCACGCTACTCCCCTGCCTACCCCCTCTGCCAAGCCGTTCACTGGCCCCTCCGGCCCACAGAGAGCTCACTTTAAAACACTGACCATGACATTCAAAGCCTTACACAACCTATCCCCACCATACATCTCCGACATGATCTCCCGATACCATCCCTCACGCAACCTGCGTTCATCCCAAGAACTTGTCCTACAGTCCACCCTCATCTCCTCTTCCCACAACCGCATACAGGATTTCTCCCGGTCATCCGCCATGCTATGGAACTCCCTGCCCCACCTCATCAGTCAGTCGCCTACCCTCTGAACCTTAAAGATACTTATAAAGACTCACCTCTTCCGACAGGCCTACAACCTGCCATGAGACCCCGCTACACGCCCCACGACCGACACCTTCCCCACCCTATTGTATCCCCACCCACCCCTCGTAGAATGTGAGCCCACGCGTACAGGGTCCTCTACTATTGTACCTGTATGACCTTATTGTCTATGTTTATTGTACTTGTCCTTCTCTACCTTTTCCTCATGTAAAGCGCCATGGAACCTATGGCCGCTATATAAATAAATAATTATAATAATTATGATGACTTGAAGCCCAACCAAAAAAAAAAATCCACATTCATTCCTTGAAAAAAAGACAGACACAAAGCTGTTTTTTAAAACTGTGTTTAAAAAAAAAAAAATGGCAGCACTGTTTGGACATTCCAACAAATACTACCTTTAATTAAGGTAACTACATCAACAACAATAAATGGAGCCCTACAGGTCCTGGTAGGTGGGCTGTCCGTCCTGCAAAAGGTCAAGGGCCCCACGGATGGCCTGGCCGAACCCTTCAGGGTGGATCATCTGAACAGGTGTAGGGAACGGTGGTAGGTCCCTGTTCGCTGGCCACTGGCAGTGAGGCAAAGCCCTGTGGGGTGGGACTTGGCTGTCCCGTGTTGTGGGCCTGCCCAGCCTGGTACAGTTTATTTTCCACCCATCCAAATATTGGAACACATCACCGGGGTCGTTTCCTGGCTGACAGGCTTCCAGCACTATCTGTAATGCTGACCTTGCCCGCAGTAGCCTGTCAAATGGAATATTATCCATGAATGGTATAATACTGCGGGCAAAGTCAGCATTACTCTGTTGCACACTTAATTGTAATAAAAAGGGAAATGGAGCGCACATAGAGTAATTTCCTTTTGTACAATTATCCTCAGTGCCCCCCTTTAGTGGAAGGACTCACCTGATTTGGTTGTGCAAGTCACAACCAACGAACTCCGCTCTCTCTTATGGTCGCAGCAGGTGCCCAGCAAAAGTAAGGATCCAAAGGGTTAACAGAAAGTGCTGGGTTTCATAGATCCACCGCGCTGACCTCCAGTGAAGACAAACATCAGGGCATGATGAAGTGATAACTGAAATCACGAAACCGGTAGGCAAATTACCCATTAAACAGAGTTTTATACATCACTCTGTTTGTCTTCACTGGAGGTCAGCGCGGTGGATCTATGAAACCCAGCACTTTCTGTTAACCCTTTGCACACTTAATTGTGCAGACCCCGGGATGGGACCATAAGCTGGGCCTGCCGCTGGTGGCGTCGGTGGTGGTGCTGGCCCTGCCGCTGGTGGTGGCGGTGGTGGTGCTGGCCCTGCCGCTGGTGGTGGCGGTGGTGGTGCTGGCCCTGCCGCTGGTGGGGGCGGTGGTGGTGCGGACCCTGCCGCTGGTGGCGGTGGTGGTGGCGGGGACGGCGGTGGTGGTGTTGATGGGCCTGCCGCTGGTGGCGGCGGTGGTGGTGCTGGCCCGGCCGCTGGTGGCGGCGGTGGTGGTGCTGGCCCTGGTGGTGCTGGCCCTGGCGCTGCTGGCGGCGATGCTGGTGGTGGTGGTGGTGGCGGCGGCGACGGCGGTGTGGTGGTGGTGGCGCCGGCCGTGGTGGTGGTGGTGGGTGTTCTCCACGCCGCCTTCTGTTTGGCGGTGGAGGGTTCACAGCACGCCGCCCTCTGTAGTAAGCTTCTCTGTGGGTAAAGTAAAAAAAAATTTGGTGAATGCATTGCATTTGGAAACAAAAACATAGGTCAAACATTAAGTTGCACGCTTTTTAGACTCTGTGTATCTGTGTATTATTAATCAGATATTTGTTATTATTATGAAAGAATAACCAACTGTACATAACATAAAGGAATACGTGACTTTCTTTGCTAATTCCATACTAATACATAATTTTTCACCCCCTGATTAACACCCACCCCCCCATCCCATCTAATCTAGACGATCAATAACACCAATGGTTCACATGAAAAAAAAAAGTCCCCCTGACTTCACTTTTTACTTGACATACTTAATTCACAAAACTTTTAGCTTATATCATCTATATAAAGCAGGGAAGGGGTTGAAAGGTATACAATATATATATATATAATCTATTTATATAATCGGGAGTTTGAAATTCCGGCACTGTAGCCTAATCCCAAACTCCTTAGCGTCACTGCGAGCGGAGACGCGTATGCGCCTTCGCGAGCCGCAGACGCTTAACTCACACAGCCGCTATAGCGTTTTCTCGAGCGGCCTCGCGCCCTCCGCTCACAGCAAGACCTGCGCCCCTCACAGCGCCCAATCCGCCCCGGCATGCTGGCATTTGTACTTCCCCCGTCTGTGCACCCACAGGTCTTAGCAGATCACTGATGCTGACAGCGGGGGGGGACAACACAGACAATCAAATCAGGAGGAGGTCAGTGTCAGGAGGAGATGACAGACGCCTGCCGGGGCCTGTGACACTGCAGAGGTCACAGCGGGGCTGTGTGTGCGGACAACGGGGAGGCCGGGGGCTACGGACGTACCGGACACGTCCTCTGCTCCTGGAGATGTGCCGCGGTTCCGCGCTCGCAGCGTATCTGACGCTGGAGCAGCGCTCACCACGCCCACACCACGCCCTCTGCCAAACAACCCACACCTCTCACTAACCTCCTGCAGCTAACCACACCCCATGTTTACCTTTGCCATGATGTCATTTAGCTGCGGCCGCTATCTTTAATAAGGTCAGAAATTATGGCAGTAATCGGATCTCTGCTCCCTCTAGCACGCCCCAACACTGTAGCACCATCTATTAACCCTATTGTCATCACCTATATACTCTGCTACCCACAGAGCCGTCTTTATACTCTGCTACCTCAGACCCGCCTGTATACTCTGCTACCTCAGACCCGCCTGTATACTCTGCTACCCACAGACCCGCCTGTATACTCTGCTACCCACAGACCCGCCTGTATACTCTGCTACCTCAGACCCGCCTGTATACTCTGCTACCCACAGACCCGCCTGTATACTCTGCTACCTCAGACCCGCCTGTATACTCTGCTACCCACAGACCCGCCTGTATACTCTGCTACCTCAGACCCGCCTGTATACTCTGCTACCCACAGACCCGCCTGTATACTCTGCTACCCACAGACCCGCCTGTATACTCTGCTACCTCAGACCCGCCTGTATACTCTGCTACCCACAGACCCGCCTGTATACTCTGCTACCTCAGACCCGCCTGTATACTCTGCTACCCACAGAGACGCCTGTATACTCTGCTACCTCAGACCCGCCTGTATACTCTGCTACCCACAGACCCGCCTGTATACTCTGCTACCTCAGACCCGCCTGTATACTCTGCTACCCACAGACCCGCCTGTATACTCTGCTACCTCAGACCCGCCTGTATACTCTGCTACCCACAGACCCGCCTGTATACTCTGCTACCTCAGACCCGCCTGTATACTCTGCTACCCACAGAGACGCCTGTATACTCTGCTACCTCAGACCCGCCTGTATACTCTGCTACCTCAGACCCGCCTGTATACTCTGCTACCTCAGACCCGCCTGTATACTCTGCTACCCACAGACCCGCCTGTATACTCTGCTACCCACAGAGACGCCTGTATACTCTGCTACCTCAGACCCGCCTGTATACTCTGCTACCCACAGACCCGCCTGTATACTCTGCTACCTCAGACCCGCCTGTATACTCTGCTACCCACAGACCCGCCTGTATACTCTGCTACCTCAGACCCGCCTGTATACTCTGCTACCCACAGACCCGCCTGTATACTCTGCTACCTCAGACCCGCCTGTATACTCTGCTACCCACAGAGACGCCTGTATACTCTGCTACCTCAGACCCGCCTGTATACTCTGCTACCTCAGACCCGCCTGTATACTCTGCTACCTCAGACCCGCCTGTATACTCTGCTACCCACAGACCCGCCTGTATACTCTGCTACCCACAGACCCGCCTGTATACTCTGCTACCCACAGACCCGCCTGTATACTCTGCTACCCACAGAGCCGTCTTTATACTCTGCTACCTCAGACCCGCCTGTATACTCTGCTACCCACAGAGACGCCTGTATACTCTGCTACCTCAGACCCGCCTGTATACTCTGCTACCCACAGAGACGCCTGTATACTCTGCTACCTCAGACCCGCCTGTATACTCTGCTACCTCAGACCCGCCTGTATACTCTGCTACCTCAGACCCGCCTGTATACTCTGCTACCCACAGACCCGCCTGTATACTCTGCTACCCACAGACCCGCCTGTATACTCTGCTACCCAAAGACCCGCCTGTATACTCTGCTACCCACAGAGCCGTCTTTATACTCTGCTACCTCAGACCCGCCTGTATACTCTGCTACCCACAGAGACGCCTGTATACTCTGCTACCTCAGACCCGCCTGTATACTCTGCTACCCACAGACCCGCCTGTATACTCTGCTACCCACAGACCCGCCTGTATACTCTGCTACCCACAGAGCCGTCTTTATACTCTGCTACCCACAGACCCGCCTGTATACTCTGCTACCCACAGAGCCACGTGTATACTCTGCTACCCACAGACCCGAAATGGAACCTAATGTATATATTAATAAATAATACTAAATGTACACAACAGTGCTGCAGACACATACCTTGGCATACGGGCCACCGGGTGAAGGAAGGACAGCCGGTCATAAAAGTGGTAGTGGTTGAGCAATGGAGCGGCTCCCGGTTGTCTCTCTGAGTACTGCCGGTACTGCTTCTTATGCTGGTCCGGCAGCTCCTCCACCGTTTTTTAAGATGGTCAACTGTGAAATGATTTGAAACCGGCTTTAGAGATGTGTAATATTTGAAACAACAAAAGTATGTGTACAAATCAACAATAACATTTTATTCATTTTGTGTGTGTAATGTGTATACAAGGCACAGTGACACGACAGTGTGGAACATCATCAACAGCATTACGGACATTGAGCTCACGTGGCCACAATCACAAATGAGGCAGGACACATGTCAACGCATAGAGAATGTAATAGTGCGGGCACCAGACTCTGGTCATTAGTGGTATTTATATACACCCAACCCCTTGGCCGAAAGAGCCAGGAGGATCAGACATTAAACTCATTGTACTGTTGTGACCCCATCCAAATATAGGCAACTATGCGGTGGAGCATGATAACACATTCAGGGTCCTGTATACCCTGCTATGGGGGCCCTGTATTCCCACTGCTGGGGGCCCTGTAAACCCACTGGGCCACTGTCTACCCACTGCTGGGGGCCCTGTATACCCACTGCTGGGGGGGCCTGTACACACACTGAGGGCCCTGTATACAGGGACTGACTGGCACCCTACAGTTTGGGTCGCAACCCTCCCTCACTGGCCCGACACAGGTGAGGACGGGGTGTGGGGGGGGGGGGGTGATGACTGGCGGCCGCCTCACAGTCACCGCAGCTCCCGCATTATCCTATGGCTCGCTCCCAGCCGCAGCCTCGCGCTCCTCACAGCCGCTCGCTAACAGTCGCAGCCGCACGCCACTCACAGACGCTCACTCCCGGACGCAGCCGCGTGCTGATGACGTCATCGCGCGGCCAGGAGCTTCCGTTTCCGCCTGCTGCTTCAGGGACATGCGGATTATTCATGCTCCTGCAGCCGCATGACCCGTGGCACCTGGGCCAGTCCGCCCCTGCCTGTATACCACAATATGGGGGCATGTATACCCAGCTGGGGGCCTGTATACTCTGCAGGGGGAGGTGTATACTCTGCTGGGGGGCTGTCTACCAGTGATAGCCGCTGTATACCAGGATGGCGGTGAATATGTTTTCATAGTTTTTCGGGGCAAAAATAGGGGGGTCGGCTTATACACGGGTCGGCTTATACACGATTATATATACAGTAAATGCAATATATAACGTGTAAACTCATTTAACTTACTTAGATTGCTCTGTTCCTCATGGTCACTCCGATGGAACGCAGGGAACATCTCTTGGGCGATCTCTCTCCAGGCTGTATTAATTTGGGTCGTATCCCCATAGTCAGGATCTGTAGGGAGCCATAGAAATGGACGAGCCTCCACAAGTGCAATAAGACGCAGTGTGTTCACCGTGCCACGTCCTGCTGCCATGATTGCACTGATGAATGGATCGCTCTGTGTGTGCGCCTGTCAGCGCGACTCGCTTCCTGTTTCCTTAAAGCATGGTGTGTGCTGGAGAATCCCTTCCCTCGCATCATCGGCTACAAGCCTCAAAATAAGAGAAAAACCAGCGAGTTTGGACTCGCACACTTTCAGAGACACATCAGCGAGTTGTAAATGTCATTATTCGCTATTACTCGGGTCCCTATTCATTAACATTGGACTCGCTGGACTCGCAACGAGTCCCGAGTCCTTGACTCGGACTCGTTGGGGTCTTGCGATTCCGAGTCTTTTCGGACTCGCCCATCTCTAGTGCCATCCACACAAATAATGTCACTTCCAAATTCTGAAAACATTTTCTTTTGATACGGTGTCATGATGACAAGTAAAAAATCTTCATTATTTAAATGTGGAGATCCCACCACCGTTTTATCTGACTCCCCTGCCTTTTGTAGAAGATGACTAGGTTATAGTCCATGTTACCCTCTAAAAATGAATTCACCCAGATATCAAGACTGATGGCATCATTTTGGTGGCGACGATCCTTTTGCAGATTGAACTCTCTAGTTATATTTTGCATGTCCTTTTTAGTCAGAAGATGAATTCGCTGGAAATGCTCACTATTAAGACAACTATCTCGAACTAAATCAAGGATGGTTGATAGCGGTCTTCCAGATTCCAAGAGTCCTATGAAAGATGAATATTTAAACAATGATCAGTTATACTTCAACTAATTCAATGGGACTTCAATAACAAAAATTTTTTTTTAAAAATGAGTAAATCGTTTTCATTTTTTATACTCAATGACCATTAAGTAGTAATCTACTTCTGCATGTATGACTACTTTCATGTAAAGCAACATGCCATCAAATGTATTTCAATTGGATATATATCTATCTATCATGAGTTGCTAGCCAGCCAAGGCGCTCACGTGGAGAAGGCAGATGCCATGGGTCGTTTGGTTTTTACATGTGAAAGTGTGTTCTGAAGTCTGTATAGCCAAAAACCTTAACACCTATGGGGAACATTGCTAGCTATGGGGGACACTGCTGTCTAATAGGGAGCACTGCTGGCTAAGGGGGGACCTGCTGCTGGCTAAAGAGGGGACCTGCTGGCTACAGGGAGGACTTGGCCAGGGTCTGCAGCTGGCTACATGGAGCAGCAGAAAGACCCCCCAGGAGCCCAATTCCCACTCCCGACTTATACTCAAGTCAACAAGTTTTACCACTTTTTTGTGGTTAAATTTGGGGCCTTTACTTATACTCAAGTGTGTATATATATATATATATATATATATATATATATATATATATATATATATATATATATATATATATATATACACTCACACACACATATACTGTATATGAATAGGGCCTCGCACTTACCAGCAATTTGTGTGCGGTCGTCTCTAGATAGTGTTTGATGTCCCAAAGACATGGCCTACATGTCGCTTATAAAATGTAACTCTCACATTTGCAGCTCCTTCTTTCACAATGATAAAAGATGGACACCTTGCTTCTATCTTACATGACCCTTGTGATTTTAACTTCTTCTTTCGATCTGTTCCAACTGTGGACTTGTATGAACCATCTCTATTGCACCTGAAATATATCAAGTATATAAATCTTTTTTGTGTATAAAGCACAATATGTAATACATGAGGAATATGTGAGAAAAAAAAACACTTGATAACTATTTTTAAATAAATTATGTCTTCAATATTGATTTAAATACCTACATAGAGCAACACATTTTGTACTGTAAGTCCATGATGGAGTGATAATCCAAAAAGCATTGAGAAACATTTGCAATATTGGTTTGTACAAATTGCTTTGTATGCAAAATGCTGCAAACAGATGTTAATCTGATTGCAGCGTTGTACATCCGGGTCGGCTGCCTGGCCACCAGAAATGCTGGTTTCCAAGCAGTGGGGCCGCAGTCCATAGGAGATTCACTCTGACTACAGCGCTGCCAGGGGCTGATGCCTCTTCCTTCTATGCTCTTGAGCGTTGTCTAGCATTGCTAGAGATCGAGTGGTCACCTGCTTCATGCCACAAAGTGCGCTGTGAGCCAAGTGTCTGGTGTTGCTAGGCTGCGCTAAAGAGGATGAGCAGGAAGAGGCATCAGGAGACAGGCCAGGTGTGGGAGGTATCAGGATGGTAAGTATGACTCGGCCCCCCTGGTAGCAGAGGGGATCCTCAGGAATCCCGTTCTGACTAGGGCATCCATATGAATATATGTACAATTTGCTTTTTGAAACTGTAGTGAATGGACTGTGTACGAAGTGCTTTCCATAGACAGCCATTGTACTGAAATGACTATCAAAACAATACTACTTTGAAAGCAATTTAAAACAGACTTGACACTTTCTTGAAAGTGCTACAACTAGTGTTGACAAGAAATTGCTAGCAATATCATTTTGAAACTCAATTTTTAACGTGTTGTGCGTGTCCCTATACTTCAACATGGGACCAACTGCAAAGCGATTTTTCACTGCAAACACACTTTGCAAAATTGCTTTTACAAACGCTTGAGTGGCCTTATGCAGCAAATATTGGAGTGGAATTTAGTTTTTCAAAGTTAACACCTCCACCAACTCCATGTACAAATCACCACAAATGTCGCTGTTCTTGCAGCAGGTTTTTCAAATGCACAATTGCTGACATAATTAGGAATTTAAACACCAGAAAATTAATCGTCTCATGTACTTACTGGAACAGCGTTCTCTTTTTTCCATTAGCGAGCAGTTTTGATCCGGACTGTTTCACATATAGTGATCAGTTTTCATTTTCTTCTTTCTTCTTCCATGCTTTAAAATCTAAAGTTAAAGAAATATTATAAATACCCTGAGTAGTATGACATTTACAGTGTTTATATGATACTGGAAGCAAATATTAAGCTATGATCAATACTGTTTCAATACCTATACTGTTTGTCACCCCTTGCCACAACCCAACCGATGCATTCATGCTTTTTTGCAAGGTGAATAGTCAGACTATTAACAAAGTCTGAACGAGCAACTGCTACAAATAATGTATTGTTTGGAGTAAAGGCCCCATCACACACAGCAGGATCACTACCATCTTGCTGTAAAAAGAGACGTCACAACAAGATCCATAGCGATCTTGCTGTGTGTGACAGGTAGCAGCGAGCAGGCCCCCGCTGTGAGGTCGCTGCTCACTGCTGAAAGTCCAGCACCTTATTTCGTTGCTGGCACCCGTCACCTCGCTGTGTATGACGGGTATTAGCAACAGCGAGCAGCGATCCCCATAGCGGGGCCCTGCTCGCTACTGCTTTGGGACAGCACCCCGGGTCACAGAGAGAACTGGACGTCACATCCTGGAGCTCCCCACATCTGCCGCTGGTGATGCGGCAGCTGCGGGACCGCCTGTACCGGTAACTAGAATCACTGGCCCAGGCGGAGGCATGGCCAGAACCACAGCGATCTTGCTGCGGTGCTTGATATGTTAATGCATTAACATAGTAAATACAGCCATTAGATAACGGTCCTCCAGCGATCTGAGCCGACCTGGGGTCGGCTCGTTATCACTGTAGGGTCATTTACTGTGACGGTACCCTAACTATTTGTTTACAAACATGTTTATAATAGGTGTGATTGAGCACTGTAGTGCACGGCTAGAGCATACTGTCACACAGGACAACTGGATGGCCAGACCAGAGGAAGACGCAGCTGCAGCAGCCATGAGTATAAATTCTTTTCTTTTTTGAGCAGGGAGACACCGGGTCCGCTGCTTAGGGGCACATCACATTCCTGGAAAGCGGATCCCTGGGGGCACTGCCCCCATCTGTGCACCTGGTGGCCCGGGCCCTGTGGCAGCAGCTACAGCTGCTACCCAGTAGTTACGCCAGTGGTTTTGAAGTAAATACTTTTTATACTTGATATTTGACAAAATAACGCAAGCATAGCCATTGGCAACAAAATATGAACATGTACATACAGATGATATACTCAATAGATCTAGAAAGTCCATATAGATATAGCAGTCTTACCTTCCATACAGGCAAAAGATAGTTCTTCTTTTTCTATTGGCATGTCATGCTTCTCTTCCATATGACCTGCAAGATCCTCGTAACATTGGACTCTGCTGTCACACATGGGGCACGCCAAAGGCCCCCTAAACCCACTTCCATATCATGAGTATTCCTCATGTGTTCATTCACACTATACTTTTGACTAAAAGTCTTGGCACAAACTGTGCATGTAGGTTTGTTTTCAGCCATTTCTTCTCACATGGATGTCACAATCTGTACCAGAACACCACCTAAGTTGCATGAAAAAAAAGACAATCATCGAGTCAATATAAGAGGGAGGGGTGCTGATCACTTATTAAATTAACGATGGGAGTATAAGGTCACATGTGACGAATTTTGCTACCTCAAACCCGCTGTGATTCCGCTACCATTTTAAGGCGCATTAGTGTTGTTTATTCTGCCTCCAAAATGCCACCATTACGGAAGATACAAAAAGATGGAAGCGTGATGTATGTTTGGGCGCTGAGGTAAGGAAGATCTCTGATGCTGGCTTCTTTTCCGGACTTTATTAAAATAATTGCAGTTATAATTATTCAAGCTTAAGGCTCTCAAAACCCATACACGTCGAAATGCATCGTGGGTTTTGAGAGCCTTAAGCTTGAATAATTATAACTGCAATTATTTTAATAAAGTCCGGAAAAGAAGCCAGCATCAGAGATCTTCCTTACCTCAGCGCCCAAACATACATCACGCTTCCATCTTTTTGTATCATTCTGACTCCCTATGGGGAGAGTGGTGGAGTGAGCTGCAGAGGAGGGAGAGGACCTGAAAAGACGCCAGCTGGATCGGCCCCTTTACTAGACACGTGACGCCGCCCGGCACTAGTGTTTCCCCGGAGAAGACCTCGTAGGAAGCACGAGGACGGAACCGGAGGATTCTGCTGCTTCAAATTAATAAGCTTATCTACGGGCTGTGGTTTATAACCAGACCAGGTGAGTTTAAATGCAAAAGAACCGCCCGCTAACAGCCCCATGTGTATAGGCGCACTACAAGCTGTTGTTGTTTTTTTTTTTTACACCATTACGGAAGATGGTTGCTGCGGGGTCCCAGAAGGTGGTGTCGATAGCGTATCAACCTAGGGAACTGTTGCCACTCATTGGCTGCAGGGAGTGGTGTTTGGTCCTATTGGGGTGAATCGTAGAGCGAAGCCGCATGGCGAAGCTCATTCTCCAGGCCCTGTGTCAGAATCGTAAGGAGTTTCAATACTTAAAGCGGTTCTGTCACATTTTTTTTTTCATACTGTAATGGATGCTCCCCACACCTTTCAGGTGAGGCAGTCGTCTTAATTGTCTGCCGCCAAATTGGATGCTTTGTCTACGTGTGTGCACGTCACAAAAGAACCCACGCTGACACGTTGTCAATGTAGAGCTTAATGACAAAGACCTTTTATTAAAGGAGCAGCTAGCAGTTTTATTACTTATCCTTAAAGGGATGAGCAAAGGGGTGTTACTCGATATTGCGTCATTTTATGCTGAATATACATTTTATTCTGTGTGTTAGTTAGCTTACACTAGCCTTGAAGTCATACAAGACATTCAGAACAATCTGAAAAGAGCTTCTATACGGCTACCTCTAAATCAAAACATTTATACAGAATCTGAGACACAGAAAATTCTAGAGGAAAGTGCAAGAATCACATAACCATGTTATAAAATAGTTAATAAAATTATTAACTATTTATTGCCATAACAATACTTACCTTCTTCCTGCAGCTGGTCCCAGCGGTCCTGAGTTCCGTCAGCGGTCAGCCGCTCCGCGATCATCAGGCTGCAGCGCCGATGTTTACTGGCTGCATCTTCGTCCATAACACAACCTGACCCGGAAACACTACGGGTCGGGCTGTGTGCAGCGTTGTTTAGCATCATGTGATGAAGCAGGGGCGGGCTTAGTCCGACCTCACTGGGTCATATGACGCCCATCCCGCAGTCCGATACAGGGAAATGTGCGAGCTGAGGGCGGAAAGAGCTAAAACACTCTTAAATGGCACTTATATATGCCAGAAGATCGCTGCAGAGTCGCTGGGGGAGCCCAGGACTGTCCGGACGGCTGCAGGAGCAGGTAAGTATGTTAAAAAAAATCAATTGTAGGTGATAGAACCCCCTTTAATTACTGCAACTTAGTGTCACCGGTGTGCCCAGTGTCTGTGGCAGCGGGGGTCCACCATCAGAGCATTTTCCTGTAATTTCTGGCAAAGCATCTCTAAATTCACCGCTGTATGGGTGCTACAGTGATGAGCACTGCACTCGGCCAATTAACAGCTGTCACATCATTACTCTCCCATTCACCCCAATGGGGCCAAACGACACTCCCTGCAGCCAATGAGCGGCCGCAGTTCCCTGGGTTGACACACTATTTATCCCACAGTCTTTGTACAAAACCCCGATTCCGCAGCAAAAAGACAGCAAAAAATATTTTGCTGTGGTCTAGTGGTAGTCTATGGGACAAAGGCGCACCGGATCCTCAACGGCAATTTGACATGCTGAAAAAGTGCAGTCAACTTTCCATTGCATAATGAGCTGCACTGTGTCAAAACCAGTACTGCTATCCCCATAAGGATACTGTACTGTACTGCCGCTGCAGATTTTCCATCCATCTTTCCGTACAGAAAATCCGCACCAACGACGTGTGACTTTCTAGGTACCGCCTATCTATCTATCCATAAACAGCCCCCCCCCCCCACAGTAAGGGACCCCCTATCTATCCATACACGTCCCCTGCCATAAGGGACCCCCTATCTATCCATTAACAGCCCCCCACAGTAAGGGACCCCCTATCTATCCATAAACAGCCCCCCCACAGTAAGGGACCCCCTATCTATCCATAAACAGCCCCCCACAGTAAGGGACCCCCTATCCATACACAGATCCCCGCCATAAGGGACCCCCTATCCATACTTGAGCCCCCACAGTAAGGGACCCCCTATCCATCCATACACGGGCCCCCGCCATAAGGGACCCCACGCCATGCATAGTTATCCTATGAGACTTCCCAGTTTTTTTGTCTAGTTATTCTAGACAGCAAAGCTCCTCCTGTGTGACGTCACAGCACAATAATAATAATAATAATAACAACATTTATATATCACCAAACTTTACAATATCCCCCAAAAACCCACTGTCTCCCCCGACATACACCCGCTGTCCCCCCGACATAAAACCCGCTGTCCCCCCCCGACATGCACCCCGCTGTCCTCCCCGACATACAAGCCCCTGTACCCCCCGACATGCACCCCGCTGTCCCCCCGATATACAACCCCCTGTACCCCCGACATACACCCCGCTGCCCCCCGACATACAATCCCCTGTACCCCCCGACATGCACCCCGCTGTCCCCCCCGACATACAATCCCCTGTACCCCCCCGACATGCACCCGCTGTCCCCCGACATACAACCACCTGTACCCCCCGACATACAACCCGCTGTTCCCCCCAACATGCACCTCGCTGTCTCCCCCCCGACATACAACCCTGTGTACCCCCCGACATACACCCCGCTGTCCCCCCCGACATACAACCCCCTGTACCCCCCGACATACAACCCCCTGTACCCCCCGACATACATCTCGCTGTTCCCCCCCGACATGCACCTCGCTGTCCCCCCCGACATGCAACCCCCTGTATCCCCGACATACACCCCGCTGTCACCCTCGACATACCACCCGCTGTCCCCCCGACATACAACTCCCTGTACCCCCCGACATACACCCCGCTGTCCCCCCCAACATGCAACCCCCTGTACCCCCTGACATACACCCCGCTGTCCCCCCCCCCCCGGCATACACCCACTGTCCCCCCCCCGACATGCACCCCGCTGTCTCCCCCGACATACAACTCCCTGTACCCCCCGACATGCACCCCGCTGTCCCCGACATACAACTACCTGTACCCCTCGACATACACCCCATACCATACACCATGTACCCACCGCCATACACCCCGTACCATACACCATGTTACCCCGACATACACCCCCAAGGCGCCAAAACGAGAAGGCGGGAGAAGGGGGTGGGTTGCACTGGCTGAGCACCCGGCCACCTGAGGCTGCATTCACAGTAGCCCTAGCTACTGCTCATGCGCCAGGTGCGCGCTGACAGCCTCAGGCGGCGCGCAGTGTCGGCACCGCGCGCGAGGCTGCATTCACAGTGGCACCAGCTACTGCGCATGCGCCAGGTGCGCGCGGCGCGAGTGCCGCACGTGCATGTGGCGCCTGCGCAGTTATCCAATGAGACTGCCTAGAGCCGCTAGTGGGGGAAGGGCGCCATTACTGCAGGAAGAGGAAGTGATGAGTCCGTATACACACACACTCTGCTCGGTATACGGAGTCTTTGGGAAAACCTGCATAATGTCCATATTCAGAGAAATGAATGGGAGGAATGTGTGATGGAGGGCTATGACAAGCTATCCCTGTCATTCCCACCATGTACGAGCTGTTACTCATGGAAGCCGGTGCTTAGTTTTCAGACAAGGCTTAGTGATAAGCCTCCATGACAGACATCAAGTCTGCTTTCTTCACAATTTGCTTTTTTACGTGTTTTACAACTCCAAATTAAAACAAATGGAGATCCAAGATGGCCGCGGACATGGCAGGACGTGCTGAAGCGGGTTCCCAGTAATCCATCTTCAATCCGCGCCATGCCCAGCAGAAAATAACCCCTGGACTGTGGCTCTTGTCACCCTCCATCACCCAACACCTACGGGCCGCTGCTGACCGTGAAAAGGAGTCCCCAGACTTCCGTTGGACTCCCTGTGGAGAAGGACACGTGGAGCCCTGGGCCGGACACACGAGGCCTAGATCCCTGCCTGAGCCCATCGAGTCTGCGCTCCATGGTGCCGCGGCTTGCCATACCGGACCCACCACCCCAGACCGGAGACACCCCGCGGAGGGGCCTGAGAGGAGGACACCGAGAGAGGAAAAACTGAGGCCCGGTCCTTGCCCGCGTTGCCGCCGGGAGGTGGCGATCCCCCCTCCCCTCTCCTTGGGGTCACACAAGAGGACTCTCTGAGGCTCGGAGCACAGGGCCCCCAAGCACCGGTTGGACCTGGAGGAACGGGGAGTAGAGTGAGGTGCGCTGCTCACTTCCGGATCGGGCGCCGTCGCGGCGGCCCTTGGTGGAGAACACAGCCAAAGGAGACAAGGCTGTAGTGCAGTGTAAGAGGAGCCCTGCTCGACTACCACTTGAAGAGCGGGCTGCAGACGCTCCGGAGCTGTGATAGTCTGAGAGTGACACACCGGAGACAGTGCGCGGCTTGCCCGCAACCCAGGTGAGCAGAGGGGGGGGAGGAGGTGCACCCCAGAACTAACCCCCGAAGCCCTGGGGGGCTGATCGCCGCTGGACCCCTTAGCACTCATAGGGAGCATTGCTGAGACAGACGGGGGCTCCCCCAGCACCACCACTGCTACAGAAGCTGCGACCACCACCCCCACTTGTCCAGCCTCACAACCCGCAGCTGATAACAAGAATCACAGCGGCATCCCCAGAGCCAGAGCTACACAGGTTTGATACATAAGAGGTGTCATTTGAAGCACCCGTACCCTTAGTACTGGCCTGATTTAACACAGTGGGGTGATAAGAAAGCTGAGCGCCGATGGGGAGAGGTGAGACACACTGAACCAGCTGCAGACTGGCCCCGCTGCAGCCCCCCTGCCATCAGGGGAGGCACCCCACACTCCATATAGGCCCTGCCATCTCTGCTTCTGGAGCATAACACTCCAGTAAGATCTCCACAGACCTCTCTACTCAGGACTATCTACTCAAATAGAGAACCACAACATGTCTTGCTAAACCCCTAACTGGACAGCAAGGGGAACATGAGATAACTTTATATATCAGTGACGCAACACTGCCATTATACAAGACACCATGGTGAAAACGACTCAAAAAAACCCCAAGGCAACGCTTAAAGCGTCCAAATCAATCACCCAGGCAGATGTGGACCAATTTTTGGGAAAACAAGGCGACCCCCTAAACAGCCTGAAATCTCAACAACATGCTAGACCTTCCCTCCATGGACGACTCAGATTCGGAAATGGAGAGTGGGTCTGAGACTGGTACTAAATCTAAAGACACCATGGTCACTAGATCCTTCCTGAAACGAATCATTACAAAAGCATTGGAGCCGATAGGTCGTGACTTGGCTGAAATCAAACAAGATCTTGCTCTCCAAGGCCATAGACTTGAATCACTTGAAACCACACAGGGTCAGGTGATCCAACAGACCAACTGTATCCTAGATAATCTAATGATTCATGAGCAACAAATACACCAGATCCACATATCACTAGAGGACCACGAAAACAGGGAACGCCGCAATAACATTCGCATTAAAGGTCTCCCTGAATCGGTAGCATTTGAGGCCCTAGGTAAAGCATCATTTGAAATATTTGCGGGCCTCCTGAGAGAAGAGGACTCCCAAATTAAAACAAATGTAACCACTACATAAAAAACACCAGTGTGTGTCTCCACAGGAGAAAAGCCACACGAAGCCCATGATAGAAAGCTACAGGTATAAAGTTCACAGGACGCCAGTAATACATGAGGGCCCAGGAGCTCATTCACACTGACAGGCTGGGATTAGTCAGATCAGTTTTTTTTATTTTGCTACCCGATGGGCTTCAATAAGATGGAGACATCCTATTTTCATCCAGTTTGCTGCCATACTAATCCATTCAAGAGAAGGGGCCAAGAAAAATAACAGCAACCTTCTGCATTACATCCTTCCCTGATGTCAGGAAGAAAAACATGAGGAAAATATTCTACACTTTAGGTGAAAACGGACACATAGCAGCCCAATAAGTGACACATTGCTGGAAGCAGGATCTCTGCCTCTACACTTACTGCTCTCAAATTAGGTAGCAAACATCGGTGTAGATTTCTTGCAGCAAGTCTCTGGCAGAATTAAATGGCATCAGGGCCGGCCCTTGGCATGTGCGAGTCGTGCGGCCGCACAGGGCGCCACGCTCCAGGGGGCGCCGCAGGGAGACAGCTGTCATTGTTATTTGCTGCCCTTCTCCCACTCCCAGGGGCTTTGCTAGATCTGTGCGGCTGCTAGTAGACAGAGGACAGCATCCGCAGGGGTGCCCGGTGGTAGCGCGGGCTCCCTGCTGATGCCATTCTCTCTACTATAGTCCTGGCCGCTGCCGCCGCGTTATCCCCCCCACCCTGCAGTGTGAGCCCAAGTGTGGAGCTGCACAGGCCTGTGCTTACAGGACCTGTGATGATGTCAATGAAGGGGGATCACATGATCAGCATCTCCGACTATGCAGGGCAGCTTCCACCAAGCAAAAAGTGAAGAGGTAAAGAAATGAGTTTGTGAAAAGAGGTGAGTTTGTGTGGGATCAAGAGGGATGTATAGTGTGAATGTAGCAGAGCTGCGTGTGTATGAGGTGTAAGGAGTGGAGCCGAGTGTGTACAAGGTGTATGGAGCTGAGTGTGTATGAGGTGTTCGGAGCGGAGCCGAGTGTGTATGAGGTGTATGAAGCGGAGCCGTGTGTGTACGTGGTGTACGGAGCGGAGCCGCGTGTGTACGGAGCAGAGCCGCGTGTGTACGTGGTGTACGGAGCGGAGCCGAGTGTGTATGAGGTGTACGGAGCGGAGCCGAGTGTGTACGAGGTGTACGGAGCGGAGCCGAGTGTGTACGAGGTGTACAGAGCGGAGCCGAGTGTGTACGGAGCGGAGCTGAGTGTGTATGAGGTGTACTGAGCAGAGTAACGTGTGTACGGAGCTGAGCCACGTGTACGAGGTGTGCGGAGCCGTGTGTTTCCAGAGTGGAGCCGAGTTTGTACGAGGTGTACCAAGCAGAGCCATGTGTGTACGAGGTGTATGGAGCGGAGCCACGTGTGTACGAGGTGTACGGAGCGGAGCCGAGTGTGTACGAGGTGTACGGAGCTGAGCCGAGTGTGTACGAGGTGTACGGAGCTGAGCCGAGTGTGTACGAGGTGTACGGAGCTGAGCCGAGTGTGTACGAGGTGTACGGAGCTGAGCCGAGTGTGTACGAGGTGTACGGAGCTGAGCCGAGTGTGTACGAGGTGTACGGAGCTGAGCCGAGTGTGTACGAGGTGTACGGAGCTGAGCCGAGTGTGTACGAGGTGTACGGAGCTGAGCCGAGTGTGTACGAGGTGTACGGAGCTGAGCCGAGTGTGTACGAGGTGTACGGAGCTGAGCCGAGTGTGTACGAGGTGTACGGAGCGGAGCCGAGTGTGTACGAGGTGTACGGAGCGGAGCCGAGTGTGCACGAGGAGTACGGAGCGGAGCCGAGTGTGCAAGAGGTGTACAGAGCGGAGCCGAGTGTGTACGGAGCGGAGCGGAGCTGAGTGTGTATGAGGTGTACTGAGCAGAGTAACGTGTGTACGGAGCTGAGCCACGTGTACGAGGTGTGCGGAGCCATGTGTTTCCAGAGTGGAGCCGAGTTTGTACGAGGTGTACCAAGCAGAGCCGTGTGTGTACGAGGTGTATGGAGCGGAGCCACGTGTGTACGAGGTGTATGGAGCGGAGCCGAATGTGTACGAGGTGTATGGAGTGGAGCCGAGTGTGTACGAGGTGTATGGAGTGGAGCCGAGTGTGTACGAGGTGTATGGAGCAGAGCCGCGTGTGTACGAAGTGTACGGAGCGGAGCATTATACTATATGGAGGAATGTGGGGGTGTATTGTACTATATGTCATGCTTTAAGTGTGCAATATACTATACGGAGGACTGTGGCGTGCATTATACTAAATGGAGGACTTTGGGTGTGCATTCCAGATAGAGAACTGTGTGGGTGCATTATTCTATATGGAGAAATGTGGGGGTGCATTATTCTATATGGAGGTCTGTGGGTGTGCAATCTTGTATATAAAAGCCGGAAGGATTTGTGACCTCACATCCGTCACTTTGTCCCAACGTCCGGCAGAGCTATACCCGCTCAGGGTGAGCCAAGATGGCGGCCGTAAGCGGGAGCCGGGACTCATAGAGCCCGCTACGCTTATGGCAGCCCCTAACACATACACACACCACACACACACCACACACACAACACACGCACATACAGTCGCCTATACTTACCACCTCTCCTCCGTCTTCTCCACCGCCGACATGTCGCCGCCCCTGGAGAACTGAATCCAATACGGCGTCCGGGAAGTCTCGCGAGACTTCCCGGACGCCATATTGGATCCATGGCTCCAGGGGTGGCGACATACTTTCTCCAAGATGGCATCCGGGAAGTCTCGCGAGAGTTCCTGGACGCCATATTGGATCCAGTCCTGGGTGCAGCGACATGTCGGGACTCAGGAAGACGCAGGCGCCAGGGAAGAAGCAGGGACGGTGGTAAGTATATCGGAGTGTGTGTCCGTCCGCCCCACCGCTGACCACTCTGCCCACCGCTGACCACTCTGCCCTGCGCTGACCACTCTGCCCACACAGCGCCGCTGCGCTGACCAGTCTGCCCACACAGCGCCGCTGCGCTGACCACCCTGCCCACACAGCGCCGCTGCGCTCACCACCCTGCCCACACAGCCCCGCTGCACTGACCACCCTGCCCACACAGCGCCGCTGTGCTGACCACCCTGCCCATACAGCGCCGCTGTGCTGACCACCCTGCCCACACAGCGCCGCTGCACTGACCACCCTGCCCACACAGCGCCGCTGCACTGACCACCCTGCCCACACAGCGCCGCTGCGCTGACCACTCTGCCCACCGCACTCGCTTCTAACCACTGAGCCACTGCGCAGTGCTAACCACTGAGCCACAGCCCAGTGCTAACCACTGAGCCACCGCGCAGTGCTAACCACTGAGCCACCGCGCAGTGCTAACCACTGAGCCACCGCGCAGTGCTAACCACTGAGCCACCGCGCAGTGCTAACCACTGAGCCACCGCGCACTGCTAACCACTGAGCCACCGCGCACTGCTAACCACTAAGCTGCCTTACAGTGCTCCATCCACCCTCACCCCACCGCTTTGTCCTCCATCATCTCCTCCCACCGCTCTGTGCTCCGTCCTCCCCCTGCCTGTACCATTCCATCATCCTCCATCGCTTCCTCCTCCTTCCTTTGTCCGCCTCCTCTCCACCACTCCATCCTCCCCCTGCCTGGGCTGCTCCATCCTCCTCCACCCCACCGCTTCGTCCTCTGTCCTCCTCCTGCCGCTCTGTTCTCCCCTGCCGCTCTGTCCTCCCCCTGCCGCTCTGTCCTCCCCCTGTCGTTCTGTCCTCCCCTGCCTGTGCCGCTCCATCCTCCCCACGGCTTCCTCCTCCTTCCTTTGTCCTCTTCACCTCCGCCACTCCATCCCCCGTCCTCCCCCTGCCCGTGCTGCTTCGTCCTCCCCCACCTCGCTGCTTCATCCTACACCCTCCTCCCTCCCGCCACTCTGTGCTTAGTCCTCCCCATGCCGCTTCGTCCTCCCCCTGCCTGTGCCACTCCATCCTCCCCCACCCCACCGCTTCCTCCTCCTTCCTTTTCCTTCCTCACCTCCGCCACTCTATCCTCCGTCCTCCCCCTGCCTATGCTGCTCCGTTCTCTCCCACCCCGCCGCTTCGTCCTGTCCTCCACCCCCCCACCGCTCTGTGCTTCATCCTCCCCTGCCGCTCCATCCTCCCCCTGCCTGTGCCGCTCCATCCTCCCCCACCGCAACGCTTCCTCCTCCTTCCTTTGTCCTCCTCCCCTCTGCCACTCCATCCTCTGTCCTCCCCCTGCCTGTGCTGCTCCATCTTCCCCCACCCCGCCGCTTCATCCTCCGTCCTCCTCCCCTGCCGCTCTGTGCTCCATCCTCCCCTGCCGTTCCTTCCTCCCCCTGCCTGTGCTGCTACCTCCTCTGTCCTCCATCCTCCTCCCCCTGCTGTTCTGTCCTCCCTCCTCCCCCCTGCCACGCCGTTCTTCACCGGCCGCTCCTTCTTCAAAGTTCCTCCCAATTCAGCCCTCACCGCCTTCCCCATGCAATCTCTATTTCTATATTCTAAAATACCCGATGCGTTAGAATCGGGCCACCGAGAGTTCCCGGACGCAATATTGGATCCAGTCCTGGGTTGTGGCGACATGTCGGCAGATCAGAGGACTCAGGAAGACGCAGGTGGCAGGGAAGAAGCGGGGACGGTGGTAAATATATCGGAGTGTGTGTCTGTGTGTGTGTGTCCGTCCCCCCCACCGCTGACCACCCTGCCCACGGCGCTGCGCTGACCACCCTGCCCACGGCACTGCGCTGCCCTCTCTGCCCACGGCGCTGTGCTGACCACTCTGCCCACGGCGCTGTGCTGACCACTCTGCCCACGGCGCTGCGCTGACCACTCTGCCCA
Organism: Allobates femoralis; assembly: GCA_033576535.1. Lineage (NCBI taxonomy): Eukaryota > Metazoa > Chordata > Amphibia > Anura > Aromobatidae > Allobates > Allobates femoralis. The sequence continues at coordinate 370,506,516 of JARQOC010000002.1, forward strand.
CGCACTCACTGCTAACCACTGAGCCACCGCACTCACTGCTAACCACTCAGCCACCGCGCAGTGCTAACCACTGAGCCACCACCCAGTGCTAACCACTGAGCCACCGCGCAGTGCTAACCACTGAGCCACCGCGCAGTGCTAACCACTGAGCCACCGCGCAGTGCTAACCACTGAACCACCGCACAGTGCTAACCACTGAGCAACCGTATACTCTGCTACCCACTGAGCCACCTGTATACACACAATTCATTTCATCGCACTCCCCTAACTATTAGTAAATAAACTATATATGGATTCTAGACTACCCGATTCTTTAGAATCGGGCCTCCATCTAGTATACTATATGTAGGACTGTGGTGGTGCATTATTCTATATTGAGGACTATGGGGGTGCATTATATTATATGGAGGTCTATTGGGGTGCATAATATATGGAGGAATTTGGGGGTGCAATATACTATGTGGAATACTATGGGGGGGGTTCTGTCAGGGATCAAATCTTGCTGGAGACTAGTCAGAAAGTCTGTTCCCTGAAGGCTTCTCCCTGCTGACTGCCTTGAGTGACCGGTCTCTCCGTATACACGCAAATGGGGTGAATTCACCAGGGACTAGCCTTTCTTGCTACTCTCCTATCTGTCTCGGTCCCCAGAAGCTTTTGGAGTATGTTCTTATTTGAAATGCTGCATTATTTAAGAGTCAACACCTCTATATACAGCAGATAAAACAGGATCCACCATTCACAATAGATGATGTCACAGCTCACCTCCTCCTCCTGTACAATGACTGATAACACCTCTATATACAGTAGATAACACAGGATCCACCATTCACAATAGATGATATCACAGCTCACCTCCTCCTCCTGTACAATGACTGATAACACCTCTGTATACAGTAGATAACACAGGATCCACCATTCACAATAGGTGATATCACTGCTGACCTCCTCCTGTACAATGACTGATAACACCTCTATATACAGTAGATAACACAGGATCCACCATTCACAATAGGTGATATATCACAGCTCACCTCCTCCTGTACAATGACTGATAACACCTCTATATACAGTAGAACACCACACGTATCCACCATTCACACCATAGGTGATATTACAGCTCACCTCCTGTACTGCTGGTACAATGACTGTAACACCCTATATACAAGTAGATACACAGGAAACCACCATTCACAATAGGTGATATCACAGCTCACTCCTCCTGTACAATGACAGATAACACCACTAGTATACAGTGATTAACACATGATCCACCATTCAACAATAGTGATATCACTGTACCTCCACCATTACAATATGATAACCTCATATACTACCCTCTGTAACAGATCTGTAACACCTATATAAAGGATACACGACTCCACTCCTACAATAGGTGATAAAACTTAACCTCCTCTTATACAGTGATAACACCTCTATCACAGTAAAACACAGGATGTCCACCACTTCCAATAGGTGATATCATGTACTCCTCCTGTACAAAGTGAGATACACCCGTATCATAGATAACATAGGTATCACATACCTCTCACATGTGTACACAGTACCTACCCTCTGTACTAATAGATGAACACCTAGATACGTAATTCACAAGGATCCATTCACAATAGGTGTTCACCGTCACCTCGGCTTACAATGACTGATAACACTCTAATATACAAGGATAACACATGGACATACATTACAATGGTATATCACAGTACCTCTCCTGTACAATGACTGATAACCCTCTGTATACAGTAGAAACACAGGATCCACCATTCACAATAGGTGATATACTCGACCTCCTCTTACAATACTAAACCTCTATATACAGTAATAACACGTGATCACCATTCAAATAAAGGATATCCATCCACTCTACCTAGTACAATGCACTGATAACACCTCTATACAGTAGATAACAGGATCCCATTATCACAATAGGTGATAAACAGACTCCCCTTCACAATGCTGATAATCACTCTCATACTTAGATAACACGGATCACATTCAAAGTGTATCACTACACCTCCTCCGTAAATGATGATAACACCTCTTTACAGTAGTAACACAGATCCCCATCACAATAGTGATATCACGCTGATCTCCTGTACAATGACTGTAACCTCTATACATAGATAACACAGGATCCACATTCAATAGTGTCCGTCACCTCCTGTACAATGATAACCATAAATGATACCGACCCTTAAAGTATTACAGTACTCCTCCGTACATGCGATAACACCTTTTACTGAACACCATACAAGGTATACAGCACTCTCCTTACAGATGATAACCTCTACAGTTAGATAACAGGATCCCATTCACAATAGGTGATATCACGCTACCTCCTCTGTACAATGATGATACACCCTATATACAGTAGATAACACAGGATCACCATTCACATAGGTGATATCACAGCTCACCTCTCCTGTACAATGACTGATAACACCTTTATACAGTAGATAACACAGGATCCACCATTCACAATAGGTGATATCATGTGACTCCTCTGTACAATGATGATCCCTCTATATACAGTGATAACACAGGATCACCATTCACAATAGGTGATATCACAGCTCACTCTCCTCTGTACAATGACTGATAACACCTCTAATACAGTAGATAACACAGGATCACCATTCACAATAGTGATATCACAGTCACCTCCTTCAATGACTGTAACCCTCTATATACAGTAATACCAGGATCCACCTTCACTAGTGTACACACTCACCTCTCCTCTGTACATGACTGAAACACCTTATATACAGTAGATAACACAGGATCCACATTCAATAGTGATTCACAGCTCACCTCCTCCTGTACAATGACTGATACCCTCTTATACAGTAGATAACACAGGATCCACCATTACATAGTGATATCACGCTCACTCCTCTGTACAAGATGATAACCTTATATACAGAGATAACACAGGATCACCATTCACAATAGGTGATATCACAGCTCCTCCTCCTGTACAATGACTGATAACACTCTATATAGTAGATAACACAGATCCACCATTCACATAGGTGATATCACGTACTCCTCTGTACATGTGAAACACCTCTTATACAGTAGATAACACAGATCCACCATTCCAATAGGTGATTCACGCTACTCTCTGTACAATGACTGATAACACCTCTATTACAGTAGATAACACAGGATCCACCATTCATATGATATCACGCTCACTCTCCTGTACAATGACTGATAACCCTTATATACAGTAGATAACAAGATCCACCATTCACATAGGTGATATCACGCTACTCCTCTGTACAATGATGATAACACTCTAATACAGTAGATAACACAGGATCCACCATCACAATAGTGATATCACAGCTCACTCCTCCTGTACAATGACTGATAACACCTCTATACAGTAGATAACACAGGATCCACCATCACATAGTGATATCACAGCTCACTCCTCCTGTACAATGACTGATAACTTTATCATAGATAACAAGGATCCACCATAAAAGTGATCCAGCCTCTCCTGTACAAGTGAAACACCTTATTACAGTGTAACCAGGATCCCTCCATAGGTGATAAGACTCTCGTACATGATTAACAGGATCCACCATTCACAATAGGTGATATCACAGCTCACCTCCCTCCTGTACAATGACTGATAACACCTCTATATACAGTAGATAACACAGGATCCACCATTCACAATAGGTGATATCACAGCTACCTCTCCTCCTGTACAATGACTGATAACACCTCTATATACAGTAGATAACACAGGATCCACCATTCACAATAGGTGATATCACAGCTCACCTCCTCCTGTACAATGACTGATAACACCTCTATATACAGTAGATAACACAGGATCCACCATTCACAATAGTGATATCACAGCTCACCTCCTCCTGTACAATGACTGATAACACCTCTATATACAGTAGATAACACAGGATCCACCATTCACAATAGGTGATATCACAGCTCACCTCCTCCTCCTGTACAATGACTGAAACACCTCTATATACAGTAGATAACACAGGATCCACCATTCACAATAGGTGATTCACAGCTCACTCTCCTCCTGTACAATGACTGATAACACCTCTATATACAGTAGATAACACAGGATCCACCATTCACAATAGTGATATCACAGCTCACCTCCTCCTGTACAATGACTGATAACTCCTCTATATACAGTAGATAACACAGGATCCACCATTCACAATAGGTGATATCACAGCTCACCTCCTCTCTGTACAATGACTGATAACACCTCTATATACAGTAGATAACACAGGATCCACCATTCACAATAGGTGATATCACAGCTCACCTCCTCCTGTACAATGACTGATAACACCTCTGTATACAGTAGATAACACAGGATCCACCATTCACAATAGGTGATATCACGCTCACCTCCTCCTGTACAATGACTGATAACACCTCTTATACAGTAGATAACACAGGATCCACCATTCACAATAGGTGATATCACAGCTCATCCTCCTCCTGTACAATGACTGATAACACCTCTATATACAGTAGATAACACATGGATCCACCATTCACAATAGGTGATATCACAGCTCACCTCTCCTCCTGTACAATGACTGATAACACCTCTATATACAGTAGATAACACAGGATCCACCATTCACAATAGGTGATATCACAGCTCACCTCCTCCTCCTGTACAATGACTGATAACACCTCTATATACAGTAGATAACACAGGATCCACCATTCACAATAGATGATATCACAGCTCACCTCCTCCTGTACAATGACTGATAACACCTCTATATACAGTAGATAACACAGGATCCACCATTCACAATAGGTGATATCACAGCTCACCTCCTCCTGTACAATGACTGATAACACCTCTATATACAGTAGATAACACAGGATCCACCATTCACAATAGGTGATATCACAGCTCACCTCCTCCTGTACAATGACTGATAACACCTCTATATACAGTAGATAACACAGGATCCACCATTCACAATAGGTGATATCACAGCTCACCTCCTCCTCCTGTACAATGACTGATAACACCTCTATATACAGTAGATAACACAGGATCCACCATTCACAATAGGTGATATCACAGCTCACCTCCTCCTGTACAATGACTGATAACACCTCTATATACAGTAGATAACACAGGATCCACCATTCACAATAGATGATATCACAGCTCACCTCCTCCTGTACAATGACTGATAACTCCTCTATATACAGTAGATAACACAGGATCCACCATTCGCAATAGTTGATATCACAGCTCACCTCCTCCTGTACAATGACTGATAACACCTCTATATACAGTAGATAACACAGGATCCACCATTCACAATAGGTGATATCACAGCTCACCTCCTCCTCCTGTAAGATGACAGGTAACACCTCTATATATGGGAGGGTTGGTAATGACAGGTGGGAGAGGATATAGGTCTTGGGTCCCTGATTTTTTCTGACCCTAGCATAGCAACGCCCCTCCCTGCTCTCCTTGAAGACCATGAATAGATCATGTACAAACATGTATGCTCATGTGTTCTGAGTAAGTAATGGCGTGGGGGCGCCATAAGGCAAATTCGCACAGGGCACCATTCAACATAAGGCCGGCCCTGAATGGCATGACATATTTCTTTAAAAACATTGTTTTTCCTTCTTTGGCACCTGTCCATGTGGATCCTGTTTTTTGCAGGACCACCCGGACAGGACAGGATTTGTGGAAAGTGATGTTAAATATGGTCCTGGATCCTGTTTTTTACATGATTTGTTTTTGGACAGAAATGCAGACAGTGCATTCAGAGAATTTCCTGCACAGATTTCTGCTTTCAGGGCCATGGAAAGCATTCTGAGCAGCACAATGCAAAAAAACAGACCCGGGAAAAGATTCTGTTTTTCCCTGGATTCGGTGCCCATACATGCCCATGTTAAGTGCGACGGACCACGCCAGATTAGTTGCAGTCTCCGATTTTGGGGGCGGTGAAAAAAAAAGGACAAAAACAAATACGGCACAGAAAACAAAAAAAAACGGATGGCCAAATAGGACCATAGGGATACATGGGAGGCAAAACTGCTAAAACCGGACACAACAGGATTCTAAAAACCATGGTGTGAAGCTAGCCTAAAGGTACTGTCACACGTGGCAATTTTGCTAGGCAATTTCACTGGCAATTTGCTGGTTGCAGTGAAGTCATGGACACTTTGTTCTATTTTGTTGACGTGTACAAATGGAACAATCTGTCCATGATTTCACTGCAACCAGCAAATTGCCAGTGAAATTGCTAGCAAAATTACTGTGTGTGAAGGAACCTTTAGACTTATGGCATATTAGAACACAACATAAATGTGTGGCATACCATCAAAGGCGGCAGACCACACAGCTGCTATGGGGCCCGTGAGTCAGAGTGGCCAAGTGCCAGCACCAGTACTGTTCTCCCTGAGCACATCTTCAATATACCGATACAGTTTTAAGCAATGATGAAAGAGGGAGTTCTCCACTGTCCACTCCCTCATCTATCCTCCTGCTGTGCCTGCGCTCTGACATCTCAGCCAAAATGTGCAGAGCTTCACGGAGACAAGAGCAGCAGGGAACCTAGGAACCTTATTCAATCAGAACTCTGGTAGAGGACTATAGAGAGTACATTATACCATATGGAGGACAATATGGAGTGCATCTACTTATATAATCGGGAGTTTGGAATTCGGGCACTGTAGCCGAATCCCAGACTCCTTTGCGCGACTGCGAGCGATGACGTGCAGCGTCATCGCGAGCCGCAGCCGCACTACCCTTAAAAAAAAAAATTAAAAAAAAAAGATGCTCACCTCTCCCCGTGCCCCCGCCGTCTCCCGCCGTCTTCATGCAGGCTCCCGGTGGCTCCCGCAGGCTCCCAGTGTCTGCAGAGATCTTCTACTGCAGTCCAGGACCTGTGATGATGTCACAGTCACGTGACACCAGGTTACTCCATGGTAACTTGCGGTCACGTGACTGTGACATCATCACAGGTCCTGGACTCCAGTAGAAGATCTCTGCAGACACTGGGAGCCTGCGGGACCACCGGGAGCCTGCAAGAAGACGGCGGGAGACGGCGGGGGCTCGGAGAGAGGTGAGCATCATTTTTTTTTAACCCCTGCCTTCCTGTTTGGAGACGTTTTACTGTACTGAGCATGCTCAGTACAGTAAAAGCCTCATCCAGCCTCACAACCTTCCCATCATCACAGCCTCCTCCAGCCTCACAGCCTCCTCCAGCCTCACAGCCTCCTCCAGCCTCATTGCCTCCTCCAGCCTCACAGCCTCACAGCCTCCTCTATCCTCACAGCCTCCTCCAGCCTCACAGCCTCCTCCAGCCTCACAGCCTCCTCCTGCCTCACAGCCTCCTCCAGCCTCACAGACTCACAGCCTCCTCCAGCCTCACAGCCTGCTCCAGCCTCACAGCCTCCTCCAGCCTCATTGCCTCCTCCAGCCTCACAGCCTCCTCCAGCCTCACAGCCTCCTCCAGCCTCACTGCCTCCTCCAGCCTCACAGACTCACAGCCTCCTCCAGCCTCAGAGCCTCCTCCAGCCTCACAACCTCCTCCAGCCTCACAGCCTCCTCCTGCTCACATCTCACAGCCTCCTCCAGCCTCACAACCTCCTCCAGCCTCACAGCCTCCCCATCCTCACAGCCTCCTCCAGCCTCACAGCCTCCTCCAGCCTCACAGCCTCACGCCTCCTCCAGCCTCACAGCCTCCTCCAGCCTCAAAGCCTCCTCCAGCCTCAAGCCTCCTCCAGCCTCACAGCCTCCCCTCCTCAAGCCTCTCCAGCCTCACTGCTCCTCCACCCTCACAGCCTCCTCCAGCCTCACACCTCCTCCAGCCTCACAGCCTCCTCCTGCCTCACACTCCTCCAGCATCATGCTCCTCCAGCCTCACAGCCTCCTCCAGCCTCACAGCCTCCCTCTATCCTCACAGCATCTCAGCCTCACAGCCTCCCACTCACAGCCTCCTCCAGCCTCACAGCCCCCTCAGCCTCACTGCCTCTCCAGCCTCACAGCCTCCTCCATGCCTCACAGCCTCCTCCAGCCTCACAGCCTCCAGTCACAGCCTCCTCCACCTCACAGCCTCATCCAGCCTCACAGCCTCCTCCAGCCTCACAGCCTCCTCCAGCCTCACACCTCTCAGCTCACAGCCCTCTCCAGCTCTCACAGCCTCCTCCAGCTCACAGCCTCCTCTCAGCATCACAGCTCATCCCTCAGCCTCACAGTCCAGCCTCACAGCCTCCTCCTAGCCTCACAGCCTCCTCTCATCCCTCACAGCCTCCTCACCTCACAGCCTCCTCTATCCTCACAGCCTCCTCACAGCCCTCCTCCAGCCTCATTGCCTCCTCCACCTCACAGCCTCCTCCAGCCTCACAGCCTCCCCATCCTCACAGCCTCCTCCAGCCTCAGCCTCCCCAGCCTCACAGCCTCCAGCTCACAGCCTCTCCAGCCTCACAGCCTCCTCCAGCCTCACACGCCTCCTCCTCACCTCACAGCCTCCTCCAGCTCACAGCCTCCTCCAGCCTCACAGCCTCCTCCAGCTCACAGCCTCCCATCCTCACAGCCTCTCCAGCCTCACAGCCTCCCCATCCTCACAGCCTCCTCCAGCCCTAGCCTCAGCCTCACCTCCTCCAGCTCTACAGCCTCCTCCAGCCTCACAGCCTCCATCCTCACACCTCCTCCAGCCTCACAGCCTCCTCCACCTCACAGCCTCCTCCCTACAGCCCCACTCACAGCCTCCCTCAGCCTCACAGCCTCCTCCAGCCTCACAGCCCTCATCCTACAGCCTCCTCCACCTCACAGCCTCCTCACCTCACAGCCTCCTCCATGCCTCACAGCCTCCTCCACCTCACAGCCTCCTCCAGCCTCACTAGCCTCCCTAGCCTCACAGCCTCCTCCCCTCACAGCCTCCTCCTGCCTCACAGCCTCCTCCATCCTCACAGCCTCCTCCAGCCTCACAGCCTCCTCCATCCTCACAGCCTCCTCCAGCCTCACAGCCTCCTCCAGCCTCACAGCCTCCTCCAGCCTCACAGCCTCCTCCAGCCTCACAGCCTCCTCCAGCCTCACAGCCTCCTCCAGCCTCTCAGCCTCCTCCAGCCTCACAGCCTCCTCCAGCCTCACAGCCTCCTCCTGCCTCACACCCTCCTCCAGCATCACAGCCTCCTCCAGCCTCACAGCCTCCCCATCCTCACAGCCTCCTCCAGCCTCACAGCCTCCTCCATCCTCACAGCCTCCTCCATCCTCACTGCCTCCCCATCCTCACACCCTCCTCCATCCTCACAGCCTCCCCATCCTCACAGCCTCCTCCATCCTCACAGCCTCCTCCATCCTCACTGCCTCCCCATCCTCACAGCCTCCTCCATCCTCACAGCCTCCCCATCCTCACAGCCTCCTCCAGCCTCACAGCCTCCTCCAGCCTCACAGCCTCCTCCATCCTCACAGCCTCCCCATCCCCTCAGCCTCCTCCATCCTCACAGCCTCCTCCATCCTCACAGCCTCCTCCATCCTCACTGCATCCTCCATCTTCACAGCCTCCTCCGTCCTCACAGCCTCCTCCGACCTCACAGCCTCCCCATCCTCACAGCCTCCCCATCCTCACAGCCTCCTCCATCCTCACTGCCTCCTTCGTCCTCCCAGCCTCCTCCATCCCCTCAGCCTCCTCCATCCCCTCAGCCTCCTCCATCCTCCCCGCCTCCTCCATCCCCTCTGCCTCCTCCATCCTCACAGCCTCCTCCATCCTCACAGCCTCCTCCATCTTCACAGCCTCCCTATCCTCATAGCCTCCCCATCCTCACAGCCTCCTCCATCCTCACAGCCTCCTCCATCCTCACAGCCTCCTCCATCTTCACAGCCTCTCTATCTTCACAGCCTCTTCCATGCTCACAGCCTCCTCCATCCCCTCTGCCTCCTCCATCCTCACAGCCTCCTCCATCCTCTCAGCCTCCTCCATCCTGAGCCGCAATACCTGACACCGCTGCCATCCTGCCAACCGTCGGCCCCGCTTCATCACCACCGCCCTCGCGCCCTCCGCGAGGTCCACGCTGCCCGGATGCCGCCGGTGCCTTCCGCCCCTCGCCGCTCTCTCACCGCTGGGGCCTCAATGTCGCCATGCTGGTGGAGTAGCGGTCTACGGGCTGTGGCCGGGTGCCGCGAGCCAGTGACGTCGTCCTGTGACCGGCAACAGCCAATGGGAGTGAGCGGACCGTGTCAGCCTGCAAAGCCTGACACGCCCCGCTCACTCCCATTGGCCGCCCCCGCCGCCCCTGCAAGCGGATTGGGCGCTGTGTTGTACACACAGGACGCCCATCCCATTGGCCAGGACTTGGCGTCCTAGACCAATCGGATGGCCGTCCTGTCTTTACCACACACCGCCCAATCCGCTCCTTCCCCTCAGGTCACATGTGTGACCTGAGGGCAGAGACTGATCCCTCTCTGCACCACCCAACCCACCGCAGAGGACAATGCCGTGTGACTGGGGCTGCGATCAGCCCCAGCACGCAGCCACGTCCTGCCGCCGAGCACTGATGTCGCCGCTCCAGCCGCATCTCTCCTCACCCCTCCAGCCGGACCTCTCCTCACCCCTCCAGCTGGACATCTCCTCACCACTCCTGCCTCTGCTCTCCTCACCCCTCCAGCCTCTGCTCTCCTCACCCCTCCAGCCTCCCGCCACATCATACTCTGCTATCCACAGAGCCCCCTCTATACTCTGATACCCACAGAGCCGCCTGTATACTCTCCTACCCTCACAGCCGCCTGTATACTCTGCTACTCACAGAGCTGCCTCTATACTCTGCTACCCACAGAGCCGCCTGTATTCTCTGCTACCCACAGAGCCATTTCTATACTCTGCTACCCACAGAGCCGCCTCTATACTCTGCTACCCACAGAGCCGCCTCTATACTCTGCTACCCACAGACCCGCCTGTATACTCTGCTACCCACAGAGCCGCCTATATACTCTGCTACCCACAGAGCCGCCTGTACAATCTGCTACCCACAGAGCCTTCTCTATACTCTGCTACCCACAGAGCCGCCTGTATAATCTGCTACCCACAAACCCGCCTGTATACTCTGCTACCCACAGAGAGCCTCCTGTATGCTTTCCTACCCACAGAGCCGCCTGTATAATCTGCTACCCTCAGAGCAGTTTGTATACTCTGCTACCCACAGACCAGCCTGTATACTCTGCTACCCACAGAGCCCCATGTATACTCTGCTAGCCACTCACACAATTCATTTCACCGCGCTCCCGATGCAATTGCATCGGGCCTTTTTACTAGTCATACTATATGGAGGACTATGGGATGCACTAAGGGGTGTGCATTCTATGATATGGAGGACTATGTGGCGCCCAATATACTATATGGAGGACTATGGGGGATCATTTTATTATGTGAAAGGCAATGTGGGGCCTATTATACTACTACTAGATGGAGGCCCGATGCTATCACATCTGGATGACGGTGATGTGACGATGAAAGTGTGCTGTGTGGCACTGAGATTTGGTGGCATCCTGCGGCACTTAATTATGACACAAAGCGCGACTACGTATTATTTGGTGGTGGTGGTGTTCTGCAGCACTTAATTATGACACGAAGTGCAGCACATAATTATGACACAAAGTGCGGCCACGTATTATTTGGTGGTGGTGGTGTTCTGCGGCACATACTGTAATTATGACACAAAGTGCGGCATGTAATTATGACAGAAAGTTAGGCCACAAATTATTTGGTGGTGGTGGCGTCCTTGCGGCACTTAATTATGACACGAAGTGCAGCACATAATTATGACAGAAAGTGCAGCCGGGTATTATTTGGTGCTGGTGGCGTCCTGTTTCCACTTAATTATGACACAAAGTGGGGTGCGTAATTATGACAGAAAGTGCGGTGGGGTATTATTTGGTGGTGGTGGCATCCTGCGGCACTTAATTATGACAAAGTGCGCACGTAACTATGACAGAAAGTGCGAGCCAGGTATTATTTGGTAGTGATGGCGTTCTGCGGCACGTAATTATAACACACTAGACGGCGGCCCGATTCTAAAGAATCGGGTATTCTAGACTATGTATATAGTTTATTTATGAAGATTTAAGAATAATGCAAAGTGAAGCTGGGTTTAAATCCTGTGACAATATCTTTGATTGCTTGCAGGAGGGCACAGCGGGCAGGGTCGCGTGGCAGAGCAAGCTGTGGAAGAGCAGGCGGGTGAGGGCAGGAGGGGGCCGGGGAAGAGCAGCCATATTAGGGCAGGAGGGAGACAGGGAACCGCAGTGGGGGGTGGCAAGAGGGGGCCAGACCCCTCTGGTACTATACACACAGGTGACAGTGCTGATGCTGGTGATACTATACACACAGGTGACAGTGCTGATGCTGGTGGTAGTATACACACAGGTGACAGTGCTGTTAGTACAATACACACAGAGGAGACAGTGCTGCTCGTACTATATACACACAGAGGTGACAATGGTGCTGGTACAATACACACAGAGGTACAATGGTGCTGGTACAATACACACAGAGGTGACAATGGTGCTGGTACAATACACACAGAGGTGACAATGGTGTGCTGGGTGACATTCATACTATAGACACAGAGGTGACAATGGTGCTGCAGGTACTATGCACACAGAGGTGACAATGGTGCTGCAGGTACTATGCACACAGAGGTGACAATGGTGCTGCAGGTACTATGCACACAGAGGTGACAATGGTGCTGCAGGTACTATATACACACAGAGGTGACAATGGTGCTGCAGGTAATATACAAAAGAGGTGACAATGGTTGCAGCAGATACTAAAATACACACAGAGGTGACAATGTTGCTTGCACGGTACTATATACACAGAGGTGACAATGGTGCTGCAGGTACATATACACACAGAGGTGACAATGGTGCTGCAGGTACTATGCACACAGAGGTAACAATGGTGCTGGAGGTACTATACACACAGAGGTGACAATGGCGCTGCAGGTACTATGCACACAGAGGTGACAATGGTGCTGCAGGTACTATGCACACAGAGGTGACAATGGTGCTGCAGGTACTATATACACAGAGGTGACAATGGCGCTGCAGGTACTATGCACACAGAGGTGACAGTGCTGCTCTCCCCTGTCCAGGCCCCGGTGCTCCCCTCTCCCCCTCCTCTCCTCCGTAGCTGGGAGGAGGAGCGCGATAGTGGGTGGATGTGGCGGAAGCGGCCGGATCCGGCGAGTACCTTAACCCCCCCTGCAGGCCCCGGTGCTCCCCTCTCCCCCTCCTCTCCTGCAGACGGCAGGCGTTAAAAATAGCTCAGCATCTTTTATTCTTACCTTTCCCGGCTCCAGCGGCGCGATCCAGCTCTATCCTCAGATTCTAACAGGAAGTCTCGCGATGTAAGAGTCACATGACCGCTGATGTGACTCTTACATCGCGAGACTTCCTGTTAGCATCTGAGGATAGAGCTGGATCGCGCCGCTGGCCGGGAGAGGTAAGATAAAAGATGCGGAGCTAGATTTAACGGCCTGCCTCTGCAGGAGAGGGGGGGAAGAGGGGAAACACCGGGGCTGCAGGGGGGGTTAAGGTACTCGCCGGATCCGGCCGCTTCCCGCACCAATGAGAACGCAGGGCCAGTGATGTCATGTAAACGCCCCTGCACTGTGATTTGGCTCAGGACACGTGAGTCAGGGTCCAGCGGCGATCACATGACACAATGAGAGAAAGTGGGGGGTATTCTTTGGTGGTGGTTGGTTCCTGTGCTTAATTATGACACAAAGTACGGCACGTCATTATGACAGAAAGTGCGGCCAGTATTATTTGGTGGTGGTGGCGTCCTGGGCACTTAATTATGACACAAAGTGTGGCACTTAATTATGACAGAAAGTGCTGCCGGGTATTATTTGGTGGTAGTGGTGTACTGCGGCTTCTGCTGAGTCAGGACGTGTAGCAGTGAAGTCCACAGTCCTCTCTAACTCGGCTAGAAGAACCCTGTGACTGAAGTCATGGAATGATGACATCACTTCTAAGGCTAAGCTTTGCTCCATTCCCTTTCAGGAACAACATGTTTTCGGGCCAGCTCTCAATTAAATCCTAGAGAAATCTACAGATAGGAAAAAGACTCTCCTTCAACAGGAAAACCCTGAAATCGTTTTTTCCGTCCCTCCCAAGATCGCCCTTCCCAGTACAGAAGGAAAGGCAAATCAGGCCATTGGAGCTATCCGAAAGGTGGAAAGGTAAAAAATATTCTTGACCCCCACCACCAGCCAACTTCTGACAAGCAATGACTGCGCCACTATTGGGGGTCGACTCTCAGACTTCCTCACCCACTGGCAATCCATCTCGGGATGGATTAAAACTAGAGTTTTAGAGTTTTTACCCCACAGTACTTGAGAATCACCTCCCTACCATCTTTGCACCTTCAAGACTTCTTACTATCGGTTCCTCAAGGTCTTCTTCAATCAAATGTGATTTCTTGTGTTCCTCTCCAAAAGATAGGCAGGGGCCACTATTCTCGCCTCTTCCTGGTCAAAAAGCCCTCGAAGGATTACAGAATTATCATCAGTCTGAAACTCCTGAACCAGGTGATTACATACAGATTGTTCAAGCTGGAATCCATCAAATCAGCTATCCCACTCATTGGACAGGATTGGGTGATGGCTACAATACATCTGAGGGATGCTTATTACCATGTTATGATTCACCCAGATAACTAGAAGTTCTTCAGATTTGCCGTTTCCAACGGTCACCTGGTCAGCCATTACCAATTCAATGTCCTTCTGTTCAGCATTTCATCAGCGCCTCGGGTATTCACAAAAATTATGGCAGAAACAGTAATCTTCATACATCATCAGGGGATTTGCATCATTCCTTATCTAGACGATTTCTTCATCGTTGCACCGTCTGTTCCCCAACTAAATCAAGATATAGCAAAGACCTTAGAAATCTTGAAATTACTGTGTTGGATTCTAAATCTGGAGATATTGGATTTTAATCCTTCAAAAAGGAAGACATTTCTGGGAATTCTCTTGGATTCAATAGAATTCAACTGCCCCATCCTGCCCATCCATCCAACCCCCCTCCTTGCATCTCATCCCCGGTCTTCACCTCATCCCGTGACCGCTCCCCACTCATGTCCATTCACCCACTACTACAACTTTCCTCACTCTGCTTCTGACCCCTGCTGCCATACTCACTCCCTGCTCTCCGTATGCAATGTTCACGCTACTCCTCACTCTCACTCCCATCCTTCTCCACTTCCTACTACCCCCACTAATACCACCCTCCCAGCAACGAATTGCTGCTCTCACCCTCCATCCTGCCGAACCACCTCACCCACTTCACCAACCTTTTCATTCACTTTCAATCCTCAATTACCAAACAAGCACGCCCGCCTCGCAAGCTCTCATGCTCCCACCTGCTAACCCTCTGCCTACTCTTCCTCCTTGCCGGTGACATCTCCCCCAATCCTGGCCCCCCCACCACATCCCCACAACAACCTTCATCCCACAACCCACTGCCAACCCTCGCAACCTCATCATCCCTAGCCCTCACAACCCCACCAACATCAGACACATTCCCCCAACCCATGCCCCACCTACTGCTCTACCCGGTGCACTCTGGAATGCCCGCTCAGTGTGCAACAAACTCCCTGACATCCATGAACTCTTTATCTCCAGGAAACTGTCATTCCTTGGCCTCACCGAGACCTGGCTCACCCCCTCCGACACGGCCTCCCCTGCTGCACTATCCTACGGGGGCCTCAGCCTGTCCCACACCCCCCGTCCCTCTGGCAAACATGGCGGTGGAGTCGGCATACTGCTGTCCAACTCCTGCACCTTCAGCCCTATCCACCCGCCCCCATCCGTCACTGTCCCCTCCTTTGAAGCCCACTCGGTCCGAATCTTCTCCCCCTGCAACCTCCAACTAGCCATCATCTACCGCCCCCCCGGGCCCATCGCCTCCTTCCTTGACCACTTCACCACCTGGCTACTTCACTTCCTGTCCACTGACATCCCCACTTTCATCATGGGCGACTTCAATATCCCCATTGACACTCCCCGCCCAGCCGCCTCCAACCTTCTTTCCTTGACCACTTCCCTAGGGCTCTCCCAATGGTCCTCCTCTCCCACCCACGAACAAGGCCACACGCTTGACCTCATCTTTACACGCCTTTGCTCCCTCTCTAACCTCACAACCTCGGAACTCAGACTGTCTGACTACCATCTCTTGACCTTCTCCGCCCTCTCCTCCCCTGCCACACTACCCCCTCTCTGCAAACTTGATCACCCTCGCCGAAACCTAAAAGATCTTGATCTTCCTTTATTCTCTGAATCCCTCCTCCCTCTCACCGACATACCCTCCGCTGACGACATTGACATTGCCACTACCCTATACAACACCACCATAACGAACGCTCTCGACCTAGCCGCCCCCTCACTCTCCATGCTCCATGCATTAACAGGCAACTCTGGCACACCACCCTCACTAAAAACCTGAGACGGGCGTCCAGGGTCGCCGAGAGGAGATGGAAAAAGTCCCACACCCCCGAGCACTTTGCTCTGTTCAAGCAATCCATCACTGACTTCAAGACGGCACTTGCTACCGCCAAACAAGTGTTCTTCTCATCCCTAATAACCTCTCTGTCCCGCAACCCCAAACAGCTCTTCAAAACTTTCAACTCCTTACTTCGCCCCGCCTGCTCCTCCCCTTCTCCCCTCATCTCTGCTGAAGACTTTGCGACCTTCTTCAAGGAGAAGATCGACAAGATCAGAAACAGCTTCGGTCCACTATCCCCACAACTCCCCTTCCCACCTACACTGCCCTCCTCCTCCATCAGCCACTTCCCCCCCATAACTGAAGACCAACTCTCCTCCCTCCTGTCAAAATCACACCTCACCACCAGCGCCAACGACCCGCTCCCATCCCACCTCATTCCGAACCACACCTCCATTTTCATCCCAGTCCTCACCCACCTCTTTAACCTTTCACTTAGCACTGGTGCCTTCCCCCGGCCTTCAAACACGCCCTAATCATGCCCATCCTAAAAAAAACCTCACTTGACCCTACCTCTGTCTCTAACTATCGCCCCATATCTCTTCTCCCATTCGCCTCTAAGCTACTTGAACAGCACGTCCACTCCGAACTGTCCTCTCACCTCTCCTCGTGCTCCCACTTCGACCACCTACAGTCTGGCTTCCGACCCCTCCATTCCACCGAAACAGCCCTGACCAAAGTCACCAACGACCTACTGACCGCCAAGAACAAACACCACTACTCCATCCTCCTCCTCCTTGACCTGTCTGCCGCCTTCGACACGGTTGACTACTCCCTTCTTCTCCAGATCCTGGAATCCTCGGCATCACCCACCTTGCCCTCTCCTGGATCTCCTCATACCTAGTGGACCGGACCTTCAGCATCTCCCACTCCCACACCTCCTCCTCACCCTACCCCCTTTCTGTCGGAGTCCCCCAAGGTTCGGTCCTGGGACCCCTACTTTTCTCCATATACACTCTCGGCCTAGGGCAACTCATTGAGTCCCACGACCTCCAGTACCACCTCTACGCCGACGACACCCAAATCTACCTGTCCGGCCCTGACATCACCTCCCTACTCTCCAAAATCCCACAATGCCTTTCCGCCATCTCATTCTTCTCTGCTCGCTTCCTTAAACTCAACATGGACAAAACTGAATTCATAGTCTTCCCCCCAAGAAATTCCACCCCACCTCCCAACCTATCCATCTCCGTCAACGACTGCGCCCTCTCCCCAGTCCCCCAAGCCAAATGCCTCGGGGTAATCCTTGACTCCTCCCTATCCTTCAAGCCCCACATTGAGGCCCTCACCACATCCCTCCGGCTCCAGCTCAAGAACATCTAACGGATCCGCTCCTTCCTCACCCACGACACCACTAAAACACTCATTCATGCTCTTATCATCTCCCGCCTTGACTACTGCAACCTCCTCAATGGCCTCCCGGCTAACTCCCTCACACCTCTCCAGTCTATCCTCAATTCCGCTGCCCGATTAATCTACCTGTCCTCCCGCTACTCCCCTGTCTCCCCCCTCTCCCAAGCCCTTCACTGGCTCCCCGCCTCCAAGAGATCCCAATTCAAAACACTAACCATGGCGTACAAAGCCATACACAACCTGGCCCCACCATACATCTCCAACCTGGTCTCCCGATACCTACCCTCACGCAACCTCCGCTCCTCCCAAGAACTCCTCCTCTGCTCCCCCCTCATCAACTCTTCGCACAACCGAGTCCAGGACTTCTCCCGGGCATCTGCCTTACTCTGGAACTCCCTGCCCAAACACGTCAGACACTCTCCTACCCTGAGAAGCTTCAAGTGTCACCTGAAGACTCACCTATTCCGTCAAGCCTACAACCTGCCGTGAGACCCAGGCGACCACCCCATACCTGACATTCCCCCATCCTACTGTATCCTAACCCGCCCCTCATAGACTGTGAGCCCTCGTGGACAGGGTCCCTGCCCCTCCTGTACCTGTCCGTCCTGATCGCCTAGATTTAGTGTACTTATTCTTGTCTCCCTTATCCTCATGTAAAGCGCCATGGAACCTAATGGTGCTATATAAATACCGTATATACTCGTGTATAAGCCAAAAATTGGGCTGAAAAGTCCCCCCCTCGGCTTATACACGGGTCAATACGGTCATGGCCCCCAAATGCTGGCACTCGCCTCCCCTGTGTGGTAAGGGCCCCCCCGCTGCTTAACTTACCATCCCCGGTCTTCTGCACCGCCGGTCTTCTGTGCTCCGTCCTCCATGCTCCTGTCTGGCTGCATCCGGGATCCCCGGCCGTCGCACGATGACGTCATCGTAACTGCGACGGCCGGGGATCCCGGATGCAGCCGGACGGGAGCATGGAGGACGGAGCACAGAAGACAGGCGCGGTGCAGTGCAGAAGACCAGGGATGGTAAGTTAAGCAGCGGGGGGGCCCTTACCACACAGGGGGGGCAAGTGCCAGCATTTGAGGGCCTGTATACCCCTGGCGCTGCTATATACCCCTGGCGCTGCTAT
Organism: Allobates femoralis; assembly: GCA_033576535.1. Classification (NCBI taxonomy): domain Eukaryota; kingdom Metazoa; phylum Chordata; class Amphibia; order Anura; family Aromobatidae; genus Allobates; species Allobates femoralis. The sequence continues at coordinate 370,525,568 of JARQOC010000002.1, forward strand.
ATACCCCTGGGGCTGCTGTATACCACTGGGGCTGCTGTATACCACTGGGGCTGTTATATACCCCTGGGGCTGCTGTATACCACACCACTGTCTATTAGAATCACTGCACACATACACTTAAGGAGTTTTTTTGCTTGTTGGTGAAATTTATTGAAACAAGTGCTCTTATAGTGATTGCGACAGAATGACGTTTCGGTCATTCAAGACCTTGATCACATAAGTCGCCTTGAGCTATGTTGTGGTTCATGAAGGATGTGGTCCTTATGATCAGTATAGGAACAGCGGGTATGCCCTTAGTAGTTCTGAACTGAGGGCTGTCCTGTACAGGGTAATGGTCACTAATGCCTTTAGATTAGCCAGGGTCAGAGCGGTCGCTCTATGTGGGGTGGTGGCACGGCGGTGGAGTGTGTTCACACTCAGTTGCAGCAAGGAGGAGTGCAACTGAGTGTGAACACACTCCACCGCCGTGCCACCACCCCACATAGAGCGACCGCTCTGACCCTGGCTAATCTAAAGGCATTAGTGACCATTACCCTGTACAGGACAGCCCTCAGTTCAGAACTACTAAGGGCATACCCGCTGTTCCTATACTGATCATAAGGACCACATCCTTCATGAACCACAACATAGCTCAAGGCGACTTATGTGATCAAGGTCTTGAATGACCGAAACGTCATTCTGTCGCAATCACTATAAGAGCACTTGTTTCAATAAATTTCACCAACAAGCAAAAAAACTCCTTAAGTGTATGTGTGCAGTGATTCTAATAGACATTTATGTGGGACTTACGAGCCTCCTTCACTAGCACCATACCCCCACACCTATCGTGTGCTAGCCATTGAATCTCATACTATACCACACCACTGGGGCTGCTATATACCCCTGGGGCTGCTATATACCCCTGGGGCTGCTGTATGCCACTGGGGCTGTTATATACCCCTAGGGCTGCTGTATACCACACCACTGGGGCTGCTATATACCCCTGGAGCTGCTATATACCCCTGGGGCTGCTATATACCACTGGGGCTGTTATATACCCCTGGGGCTGTTATATACCCCTGGGGCTGCTATATACCACTGTGGCTGTTATATACCCCTGGGGCTGTTATATACCCCTGGGGCTGCTGTATACACACCATGGGCTGCTATATACCACTGGGCTGTTATATACCCTGGGGCTGCTTATAATACACTGGGGCTGCTATATACCACTGGGCTGTTATATACCCTGGGGCTGCTGTATACCACCCACTGGGGCTGCTTATACCACTGGGGCTGTTATATACCCCTGGGGCTGCTTATACTACCCCTGGGGCTGCTATATACCCCTGGGGCTGCTATATACCCTGGGGCTGCTATATACCACTGGGGCTGTTATATACCCCTGAGGGCTGCTTATACATGGCTGCTATTACCCTGGGGCTGTTATATACCCCTGGGGCTGTATATATACCCCTGGGCTGCTGTATACCACACCACTGGGGCTGTATACCACTGGGGCTGCTATATACCCTGGGGCTGCTATATACCCTGGGCTGCTATATACCACTGGGGTCCTGCTGTATACAACCACTGGGCTGCTATATACCACTGGGCTGTCTATATACCCCTGGGGCTGCTTATATACCTGCTGGGGCTGTATAACCCACTGGGGCTGCTATATACCACTGGGGCTGTTATATACCCCTGGGGCTGCTATATATACCATGGGGCTTGGCTGTGTATACACCCACTGGGGCTGTATATACCCCTGGGGTTGCTGTATAACCCCTGGGGCTGCTATATACCACTGGGGCTGTTATATACCCTGGGGCCTGTATACCCACTGGGGCTGCTATATACCACTGGGGCTGTTTTATACCCTGGGGCTGCTATATACCACTGGGGCTGCTGTATATACCTCTGGGGCCTGTATACCACTGGGGCTGTTATATACCCTGGGCTGCTTATATTACCCCTGGGCTGCTATATACCCACTGGGGCTGCTATATACCCCTGGGGCTGCTGTAGACCACTCTTATATGTAGGGCTGCTGTATACCACTGGGCTGGTTATATACCCTGGGGCTGTTATATACCCCTGGGCTGCTGTATACCACACCACTGGGGCTGCTGTATACCACTGGGGCTGTTATATACCCCTGGGGCTGCTTATACCACACTGGGGCTGCTATTATACCCTGGGCTGTTATATAACCCTGGGGCTGCTTATCACTGGGCTGTTATATACCCCTGGGGCTGTGTTATATCACACCTGGGGCTGCTGTATACCACCACTGGGGCTGCTATATACCACTGGGGCTGTTATATACCCCTGGGGCTGCTGTATACCACACCACTGGGGCTGCTATATACCACTGGGGCTGCTATATACACACCGGGGTCTGCTATATACCACTGGGGTTGCTGTATACCCCTGGGGCTGTATATACCACTGGGGCTGCTGTATATACCTGGGGCTGTATATCCCCTGGGGCTGCTATATACCCCTGGGGCTGTTATATACCCTGGGGCTGCTTATACCACACCATGGGGCTGCTATATACCCCTGGGGCTGTTATATACCCCTAGGGCTGCTGTATACCACACCACTGGGGCTGCTATATACCACTGGGGCTGCTATATACCCTGGTGGCTGCTGTATACCACACCACTGGGGCTGCTGTATATACACCTGGGGCTGCTATATACCACTGGGGCTGATATGATACCCTGGGGCTGCTATATAACCCTGGGGCTGCTATTACCACTGGGGCTGTTATATACCCCTGGGGCTGCTTATATACCCTGGGGCTGCTAGTATACCACTGGGGCTGTTATATACCACTGGGGCTGTTAACCCCTGGGCTGTGTATACCACACCATGGGGCTGCTATATACCACTGGGCTGTATATACCCGCCTGGGGCTGTGTATATATACCCTGGGCGCTTATAGCACCATGCCATAACCTACTGGGGCTGCTATATACCACTGGGGCTGTTATATACCCTGGGGCTGCTGTATACCCCTGGGGCTGCTATATACCACTGGGGCTGCTATATACCACTGGGGCTGTTATATACTCCCTGGGCGCTGTATACACCCTGGGGCTGCTATATACCCTGGGCTGTATATACCCCTGGGGCTGCTATATACCATGGGCTGTATATCCCCTGGGGCTGTTATATACCCCTGGGGCTGCTTATATACCCACTGGTGGCTGTATATACCCTGGGCTGTTATATACCCTGGGGCTGCTGTATCCACACCATGGGGCTGCTATATACCACTGGGGCTGTTATATACCCCTGGGCTGCTGTTATATACCCACTGGGCTGCTATATACCACTGGGGCTGCTTATATACCACTGGGGCTGTTATATACCCACTGGGGCTGCTATATACCACTGGGCTGTATATACCCCTGGGGCTGTTATATACCCTGGGCTGCTGTATACCACACCACTGGGGCTGCTTATACCACTGGGCTGTATATACCCTGGGCTGTTATATACCCCTGGGCTGTATATACCCTGGGGCTGTTAATATACCACTGGGGCTGCTTATATACCCTGGGCTGCTGTATACACACCACTGGGGCTGCTTATATACCCTGGGGCTGCTATATACCACTGGGGCTGCTATATACCCGGGGCTGTATTACCTGGGGCTGTGTATACCCACCACTGGGTCTGCTGTTACACTGGTGCCATATACCCTGGAGGCTGCTGTAATACTGCTGGGGCCTGTATATACCACTGGGGCTGCTGCTGTAATACTGTTGGGGCCTGTATATACCACTGGGGAGGCTGCTGTATACAACCACTGGGGGGGCCTGTATACTACACTGCTGGGGGCTGTATACCTGTGCTGGGGTCCACCCTCGGCTTATACACGAGTCAATAGGTTTTCCCAGGTTTTGGGGGCAAAAGTAGGGGGTCGGCTTATACACGGGTCGGCTTATACACGAGTATATATGGTGAATAATAATAATAGAAGCTCCTTTTTGCCCAGAGATCTCGCCGACTCAATCTTTTACAAAAGATCTCCAAGTTCAGAGACCAGAGGGCTCTTACCCTAAGGGACTCGACGTCCATCCTAGGATCGATGACATCATGTATCCAGGCAGTGTCCTGGGCCTAAGCCCATACCCGAGTTTTCCAGACTCATGTTCTCTCTTCTTGGGACAGATGTCAGAGTTCCCTGACCAGGAGAGTTCCTCTTCCCGGTCATGTGAAGTCTTCCCTTGCGTGGTGGCTAAACTCCCAGAACCTTCAGCTGGGATCAGCTGCCCCTGAAGATGCTCACATCGGACACCAGTCAGAGGGTCTGGAATGCTGTGAAGAGAAATCCCACTTCCAGGGTTTCGGTCTCCAGACATCAGCTCCAGATCTTCAAACCTCAGGCAACTAAAAGCAGTGGAGGAGGCTTTAAGAGCCGCATCTGCCCTAGTCCAGGGTCACCATGTACGAGTATACTCCGACAATATGACTACAGTTGCTTACCTCAGTCACAAGGAAGGCATGACGTGGGTGTCAAGTTAAAATCAATTGCTACACAATTTTTTTCTTGGGCAGAGAAACATCTTCTGTCCCTTACAGCAGTCCATCTGAAGGGGTCCGCCAATGTCCAGGCGGACTTCCTCAGCAGACGGGACATTCATCTTTCTTTTCCTGGTAACAAGATGAGGTATTCTGGACAAGGATAGGGAGGTCTCAAAAAAGCGATACTACCCAGAATTAATTTAAGTGGAAATTTTAACATAAGTTTATTAGGTTACAAACAGCAAAACAGAAATCACAAAGACATTAAAAACAATTAAAAAGCCTAGAGTCAGCTATTACAATCCACTTAGGATGAAGTAATCCAAGGGAAACCTCCCTACCAATTGCGAACAAAGGAAAACAGTCAATGTTTGAATAAATGGAGCCGGGTAACAGTTTTTCAACCATACATTCAATAGCAGCAGGGGTAATCAGACATGGGTATACAGATATTAATATCTCTCCAACCAGGTTAATGCAAAGTACCCCAGATTTATCTCTCCAACCAGGTTAATGCAGAGTACCCCATGTTGTCTTAATAATGATGTTATATAAAAGTAGACAATTTATACAATAAAGTATATATTAAAACCTCCTTAAAGTATATACAGAGGGGATAAATTCATACCAATCATGGACAAGTACAACCATAGCCTAAAAAGGCGTATAAGAAAAGTTTTAGCCTATTCACAGCGAGTTAGAATGTTTAATTAATCGGAAACATATAAAATGAGCCCAATCAGTGGCCCCTCAATTAATGTAATACCAGTAATGGGTTTTGATATCCTATCCCTTAGCTCACAAAATGTTTTATTCATAGAAATATTTGAAATATAGCTGCCATTTCACTTTGTGTTACATGTCCTTTGATTTATTTGGTGTATTTCTCTATCAAGGGCCACTCACTGGGCTTATCCTTTATGTCCCTGAGTGAACAGACTGATATGTCAATCGGAGTATATTTATTTAGGGGCCACTGATTTGGCCCATCTTATATGCTTATGCATTATGTTATTATTATTATTAGGCTTTTTAATTGTTTTTAATGTCTTTGTGATTTCTGTTGTGCTGTTTGTAACCTAATAAACTTTTGTTAAAATTTGCACTTAAATTATTCTGGGTAGTATCGCTTTTTTAAGCCCTCTCTATCCTTGTCCTATGTACCCTTGTTGGTCTAGCGATCCCCTCTATTAGATATATATAATTAGTGGTGCCCTCCCTCAACTTTATCTAAGAGGAGGTATTCTGGACGTGGATCTATTTGCCAACGGCCAGAAGACGAAGGTGAAGAACTTCTCCCTGAATTCCACAGACAGAGCTTTGGGAATAGACACCGTCTCTAATCTTTTTCTGTTCGACCTGGCCTATACTTTTCCACCGATCCCAATTCTTGCAAGAATGTTGCAGAAGATACGGTCTGATCATGTCACCACAATCCTAATCTCTCCCATGTGGCCGCGAAAATGCAGGTACAGCGCCCTGATGGAAATGGCCCAGGAAGGTCCACTGCCTCTATCCAAAAAGATGACTTCCTTCACCAGGGTCCTTTATTACACCTGGACCTTCCCAGGTTGAACCTTGCAGCCTTATTACTGAAGCCAGAATCCTAAGCTGCTGCGGGCATCTAGAGTTGCTGAGCAGCTATGGAAGAAAACACACTCACAAGAAGACTACACAGCATTCAAACAAGCACTTCTCAAATTCAAGTCAGCACTCACCACCACTAAACAGAATTACTTCATTACCCTCATATCTTCCTTGTCCCACAACCTCAGGCAGTTATTTAACACATTTAACTCCCTCCTGCGCCCTCCACTGCCCCCTCCTACTTCTTGAATCTCTGCAGAAGACTTTGCAACACACTTTACCAGCAAGATTGATCAGCTAAGACAAGTCTTTGCTACCCAACCACCACAACCCCCATGTATACCAGACCAATACTGTCATGAATATATGAATATTGCTCATGATTTTTAAGATGCTGGAAGAGTCAGCCAACAATAGCTCACTCATTTCTCCGCCCTTTTGGTTTGTGAGTAGGTTACATAGATCCAATTCATGCAACCCCCAGTCTAAACTATTTACGACCCCATCGTAAACCCTGACGCTGAGAAGAGCAGAGTTTATACAGGTTTGAGCCAGATCTGTCCCTGCAGAAGATCCTTTGTTCAAACCTACAATTTTCAATGTCAGATATAAGAAGATCTGTTCATGCCACATACACATAATTCATATTTTTAGATGATTCACCGTGTTGCGCATTTAATGATATGTTTTGTACAGTTATGCAACGTTCAGGAACATGGGAATGGATTTCTGCCATTCTAAACATCACAAGTAGGTCATATTTGCTATCAATATTCTCAGAATTAAATGACATTAAGTATGAGTTATATATCATAATTGTGAGCCCGCCCCATCCCCAGATATGAAGAATGGGGATTTATTAAGCATGGTGAAAGAGGAGGTCTCAGCAGACACGCCCACAAAGGAGGGCTCACTCTACTAGGAGGGGCCATGGATTCTATCCCGGTAATAAAACCAGGGAAGCCATTTTTGGGTTGATTCTGATCCAGGGGCCTGATAGTCAATACCAGCTGTGTGACGGAATCTTACCTTTCAGGGGAGAGGCCCCCTCCACGGAACTACGTTTACCTATGCGTGACTAGGTCTGAACATTTCTCTTTTATTCCTTTTATTTTTATAACTGTTTTATGCATACATGTATATTGTCTCTTATGTAATATTCTGTAAATCTTTTATATAACCACTGCCTATCTTTTTGGGAGTAAAATATTATAATTTACTAGTCTCGATCTCCTTGTCCTATGAACGCGCTCTCACGACCTCACTGTTCGTTACGCTATCGCACAGGTTACTGATCCGCCTGAAAGAGATCAGTGGTGGCAGCTTAATTTTTGTATTTATGTGATATTGCGGGCCTGAGGGTGACTGGATCGAGGTATATATACGTTCCTAGCCGAAACTAGTGGTATATATACATCCTGTCACATCACGTGCCGCAGTAGACAACATAAATTAGAGCAGCTGGGCTCCTTTCTTATCCTCTGGCAATACCGGATTTGGCCAGCAGGCTAAGGGGGCGCCAGAGAGCTGCAGGTTCTGACTAGGTCATCGTGACAAATACCCTCCCCACTAACCCTCCTCCCCTCCATGACTGAAGGAGAACTTACACACCTCCTCTCTAGTTTGCACCTCACCACTTGTGCATTGGACCCCATCCCATCCCACTTCCTCTCCAACCTCATCACCACACTTATCCCAGCCCTAACCCACCTCTTTTACCTATCACTAACTTCTGGATTCTTTCCTTCCGCTTTCAAACATGCAACAATTACACCTATCTTAAACAAGCCATCCCTCGACCCCACCTCTACATCCAGCTACCAGCCCATATCCCTGCTCCCGTTTGCCTCCTAACTTCTTGAAAAGCATGTCCACACTGTCTTCTCATCCAGTGGCATAACTAGAGTCTGTTGGACCCTGGTGCAAAATTTAGACCTGGAGACTCACCCAGCGCACATGTCGGTCAGATGTATGGGCCCTGTGTAACGTTCTAAATACTTTAAAGACTCACAGATTGACCCCTCTCCCCTTCATTATGTATTAATGTTTCTCATCCTGCAATATATAGTCCTCCTACTGGAATATTGCCCTTATTATGGTATATATGTCCCTATCCTGGTATATATAGTTTTCCTCCTCTCGCCACTATAGTCCTCCAATTTTTATAATGCACCCTCATATTCCTTCATATATTACAATGTACCCCCATAGTCCTCTATGTATTATAATGCAGCCCATAGTCCCCATTCATAAGGTTGCCCCAATAGTCATCCAATTATTATAATGCACCCCCATTATCCTACATGTAGTATAATGCAGCCTCATAGTCCTCCATATAGTATAATACAGCCTCACAACCCTCCATATAGTATAATGCAGCCTCATAATCCTCCATATAGTATAATGCAGCATCACAGCCTCCATATAGTATAATACAACCTCATAGCCCCATATAGATAATGCAGCTCCATCCCTCCAAATAGTATAATGCAGCCTTATATCGCGCCATATAGTATAATGCAGCCTCACATCCCTCCATATGATATAATGCAGCCTCAAATTCCTCCATATAGTATTATGTAGCCATATATCTTTCCATATAGAATAATTCAGCCTCATAGCTCTCCATATAGTATAGTATAATACAGCCTCATAGCCCCTCCATATAGTATAATGCAGCCTCACAATCCTTCATATAGTATAACGCATGCTCACATCCCTCCATATAGTATAATGCAGCTTCATAGTCCTCCATATAGTATAATGCAGCCTCACAACCCTACATATAGTATAATGCAGCCTCATAGCCCTCTATGCAGTATAATGCAGGCTCAGTTCTCCATATAGTACAGCCTCAAAACTCTCCATATAGTGCAGCCTTATATCTCTCCATATAGTGCAGCCTCAAAACTCTCCATATAGTGCAGCCTTATATCTCTCCATATAGTGCAGCCTCATATATGCAGCCTCATAGCTCTCCATATGTGCAGCCTCATAGCTCTCCATATACTGCAGCCTCATATATGCAGCCTCATAACTCTCCATATAGTGCAGCCTCGCATATGCAGTCGCATAACTCTCCATATAGTGCAGCCTCATAGCTCTCCATATAGTGCAGCCTCATAACTCTCCATATAGTGCAGCCTCATATATACAGCCTCATAACTCTCCATATAGTGCAGCTTCATAGTGCAGCCTCATAACTCTCCATATAGTGCAGCCTCATAACTCTCCATATAGTGCAGCCTCATATAGTGCAGCCTTATATATGCAGCCTCATAACTCTCCATATAGTGCAGCCTCATAGCCTCTCCATATAGTATTATGCACCCCCCTCCTCCTCCCATAATTCTCTCGCCACCTTGCATTTACTTATTATAAAAAAAAAATCTGTACTTACCTCTCCTGGTTACCCCGCTGCTCAATTTCACAAAAACTGAAGAGAAGACTCAGGAGGAGGAAGTGCGAGGAGGCCACACAAGCGTACTAAATGCGTTCCACAGTAGAACTGTCACATCGCCATTGGACTCGGTGGCTGGTGTTCCTGCCTCGGCCACTGGGAGGAGCAGTTTCCTTCGGCTGATGGCGCCAGTGATAGGAGGGCCTTGTTCTCATATGGACCTGCTCCTGCGACATCTGCCTCTGTCGCTGAGCGCCGCCATGTTTCTCCTTTGGGTGGTGTTGGTAGCAGAGGAGCGTGCCCTGCAGAGGTGTCTGTTAGGCGCAGCCTTCGTTCTTCTGTCAGAAGTGGGGTGGGCGGAGCTAGTCGTGCATCACCATCTGGCCTGGTTCTAGGGGCAGTCCGGATGAGATCATCAGGCTGTGAGCTTCAGCCTATGGGAGGTAACCGCGCCCTTCAAATACATTGGAGCCTGGCTTGCAGGCCGCCAGATATAGTTTTGGTTCCCTAGTGATATAGTGTGTGTGTGTAGTTTTGTGTCTGACCTTGCCTGGATTTCTGACTCTGCCTCTGCCTATCGATTTTGTACCTCAGCTGCCCTCTTGGTTTTTGCCCTTGACCTTTGCCTGGATTTTTGACTCTGCTACTGCCTGATGATTTTGTACCTTCGCTGCCCTCTCGGTTTTGACTTGGACTGCTGACTTCGTTTTTCGGGTCTTGATTTTTTTCCTGGCAACCTTCCTGCTCTGTTGCTCATATAGGCAGCTACCCCCTGGGCTTCGCTGTAATTCCAGATCCCTGTATAGGGGTTAAGGGTCTCGGGGTTTCTCGGGGTGCTGCCTTACCAGCAGCTCAGCCTCACAGCGGATGGTCGTCACAAGAACACAGATGGAAAGCAGGCAGTGATAAGAGAAAGCAAGGGGAGGAATGGCAGCAGTAGAAAGCGGTAGGCTCCCCTCTCCACCCCTCCCCTCCTCTCCCTAACACACGGGCCTCATAGCTGCGTGCAGTGCGATGCCACGCAGTGCTGCACATCCATGTGGAACGGGCGCCTGGCACAGGGGTGCCGGGTGGCATGGGCCCCTGTACGTCCTGGCCCCCCCTGCGACTACGATCGTTACGCCCCTTCTCTCATCCCACCTCTCATCTAACTCTCTCTTTGACAACCTTCAATTCGGCTTCCACCCCCACCCTCCACTGAAACTTCCCTGAGCAAAATTACTAATGACTTACATGGCCAAAGCTAACAGACATTTCTCCATCCTCCTCCTTCTAGACGTGTCCTCTACATTTGAGACAGTCAACCACTGTCTCCTATTATAGATCCTCTCTTCCCTTGGTATCATAGACCTTGCCCTCTCCTGAATCTCCTCCTACCTCTCCAACTGCACATTTAGCGTCTCCCACTCCGACAACCTCCTCGCCCCATTCCCTCTCTGTTGGGGTCCCTCAAGGCTCTGTCCTAGAGACCCTCCTTTTTTCAATCCATATCCTTTGTTTGGGACAACTCTTAAAATCCCATGGCTTCCAGTATCACCTGTGTCTCTGGCCCAGATGTCACCTCTCTGCTGTCCGAATCCTGGAGTGTCTATGAACCATATCCTCCTTCTTCTCCTATTGCTTCCTAAAACTTTATGTAGACAAAACCGATCTCATTATCTTTTCTCCATCTCACACACCTTCCTTACCAAATCTATCTATCACAATAAATGGCATCACACTTTGCTCTGTACATGAAGTCCGCTGCCTCGGAGTAACCCTTATCAAATAGTCAAGAGGTAGGGGAACAAGAGGCGCAATAGTGTCTTATCACTAAAGACCATCAAAATGTGGGTGGTAAAACAAGGTTCACTCACCTAGTTCAGTTGTGTGACCCACAACTGGCTTGAAGGCAAAGGATTATATTTGGCTGCTGCAGGACCTCCACTGACCACTCACACGTGGAACGACCATCAAAGGATAGGGAAAGCAAGGTGTGTTACAGTCCACGCTGCCAAGACATCACAAATTACCAGGAATCCAATTTGGATAGCAAACGATCTTCTTTATTTCCTTTCCTACGCATTTCGATGCCCCTCCTGGCACCTTCCTCAGGGATATCCTGAGGAAGGTGCCAGGAGGGGCATCGAAACGCGTAGGAAAGGAAATAAAGAAGATCGTTTGCTATCCAAATTGGATTCCTGGTAATTTGTGATGACTTGGCAGCGCGGACTGTGACACACCTTGTTTTCCCTATCCTCGGAGTAACCCTTGACTCTGCCCTGTCCTTCAAACCACACATCCATGTCTTGCCACCTCCTGTTACCTCCAAATCAAAAATATTTTCAGAATCCATCCCTTCCTCAACCCTTAATCTACTAAACTACTAGTACATGCCCTCATAATCTCCTGTCTCGACTACTGTAACCTCTCCTCTGTGGACTCCCTGCTAACACTCTTACACCTCTCAATCTGCCCTTAACTCTGCAGCCTGACTAATCCACCACTCTCCTCGCTATTCCTCCACTTCTCCCCTCTGCAAATCCCTCCACTGGCTCCCAATTCAGCGGCGTATCCAATTCAAAATACTAACATTGACTTACAAAGCCGTTCACAATCTGTTTCCTCCCATATATCATCCAACTCATAATCTGCGATCGTCCCAAGACCTCCTCCTTTCCTCCACACTTGTACATTCCTCATCTAATCGCCTGCAAGACTTTGCCCGAGCATCCCCCATTCTCTGGAATTGTGCACCCCAAAACATCTGACTGTCCCCTACACTCGGAACCTTCAAAGCGTAACCTGGAAACCCATCTCTTTAGAACAGCTTACAGCCTGCAATGACCACGGTGCCACCTCACCACCACTGGACCCGGTGCTCCACCGCCACTGGACCTGGCGCTCCACCACCATTGGACCTGGCTCTTCAACACCACCAGAGCAGACCCAACCTATTTTCTCTCCCCCATTGCCTTGTAGAATGTAAGCCCGCAAGGGCAGGTCCTCTCTCCCCTCTGTATCAGTCTGTCACTGTTAGCTTGTTTGTTGTATTTTTAACTTGTTTGTATGTATCCCTTTCTCATGTACAGCATCATGGAATCAATAGTGCTCTATATATAAATAATAATAATAAGAGCTAAAGGTCTTTCAGATGAAGTGATACAGACTCTCAAGAAGAGTAGGAAGCCAGTGGCGAATCACATTTATGGCAAGGTTTGGGAGACATTCTCATCCTGGTATTCTCTGAATATGTCTGATCCCTTTCAACCCAACATTGCTCAAATCCTGGATTTTCTTCAAAAAGGATTTGACCTAGGTCTTACACCTAGTACCTTGAAGTTACAGGTGCCGGCACTAAACTCTTTGACCAGAAATTAGCTAGTCATCGCTGGATTAAGCATTTCATGACTTCAGCAGCTAGAATCTGCCCTAGACTTCACAGTCGAATTTCCCCATGGAATTTAAATCTGGTTCTTAACAGTTTAACCAAAGACCCATTCGAACCTTTGTCACCTATCAGTTTAATGCACATTTGTCATTTCCGTTGCCTCTTGGAACGAACTGTATTGTGTACGCTAGAGGAATAATGCTTTTTCTGGCTATTATATGACTGGTATCTTGGATTTTCACCAGTTTTCCCCTCTGAAGGTTCTATCTCTTTAATTTTCAATTGTCTCTGAGCTGTTGGGTGGACTCTAGCTCCTATGATATCTCCTCTGTCACACTGGTGGGTGTTGACCCACTGTGCCACGGGATCAAGCCCACTCTCGAGGGGCGTCACTTAGCGGCTACCTATGACAAATCGAAATGTTGCATCAATGGCAGATTAAAAAAGTTTTTTTTGCTTTTTTCACCTGATTTTGTACGCTGTCTCATTTATTTATTCATAGCTTTTTCCAACTGAATTCCTTGGATTGTGTGATGTGCATCCATTTTGGACTTGTTGCCTTTATTCAAGGTCCTACGTGGAGTACTCAAACTCTTCTTTTTCTACTAAGCGGCTACCTCGTGTTCAGGGATAGACTGGACGGCATGTGCTGGCAAAACGGAAGGTACTGGCATAGAATGGATTGCAGATTCTGGCAGGACGACAGGTACTTGGCAGGATGACAGGTATATGGCAGGATTGTAGGTAGTTGGCAGAATGGCAGGTACTGGCGGACAGCTGAGACTGGCAGAATCTAAAAAAGGGGGTAGACAAGGGCACAATGGGTCTAATCTGTTTGATGTGCAATGAGTATTCCGTGTGAGAACTGCTCACCTTGATCGGTTGTGAGACCCACATCCGGTATTTTTGCGTGTCAGACAGCTGCTGCTGGATCCCCCACCTCAAAAGTGGTCACAATCCCCAGAATTGCAACGATAATTTGATTCGCGCTGCTGTGTATATAACAGACGTCCTCTGTATTACAAACCGGTTGACTTTATTCCAACGCGTTTCTAGGTCGCCCCGACCTCTTCATCAGAGGCTCTGTAAATGTATCCCTCATGAAGAGGTTGGGACGACCACGAAAACGCGTTGGAATAAAGTCAACCGGTTTGTAATACAGAGAACATCTGTTAATTTGATTCCTGCTGTGTATAATATCGTTGTCCATTCTGGGTACTGGCAGAATGGCAAGTACTTGGCAGGGTGGCAAGTTTTTGGCAAAGGTACTTGGCAGGATGGCTGGTCCTGGCAGAACAACAGGCACAGGCTAGGAAAGCTGGAGCCAGCAGAATTACTGATACAGCAGGAAAGGTACAGACTCAGGAACATGGATACAGAAATACAGGACAGATGAGGAGACAGGAACACAGGTGAGCATACACAGGACAAGCACATGTTGTCAAGGACTTTACAACTAGCCACATGCAGCAAGCTGAATGCACACGTTGCTCAGGTACCTCTGAATAGGGCAGCGTGCCTCAAGTACCCAGTGTCTTTCAGCCATTGGCTGGGGACACTACAGAGTGTGAGCACTGCCCTTTTAAGATGCAGTGATTTTGTGTGCTTGAGCTCTTAGCATTCTTCCGAGATACCTGCATGGCATGCACAGTATCTGAGAACAGAGAGACGTGGCAGGGACCAAAGCATTAGCAACAGGGAGTTCGGGGCGGTGAGTGAGTCAGCATCCTTTCCAGGTGGAGTGCAGGGACATTGGTGCATTACATCTTACACACTGCACGCACTGACATGAGCGATTCCTGACCCTCTATGTCTATGTTGCACTTCTTCAGCAACATTATTCTGACAGTATATAGCAATGTGGCTGTGAATCCAGCTCTGAGCTGAGATAAAACATGTATTAGAAAGCAGAAGAACCATCTCCATGTGTCTCACTGTGGCGGCCCTGCATCCAGGTGGCCACAAAAGGAAGTGCAGCCAGGTAAAGCAAGACGGTTGACAAAACATCCACATAGATGCACACACCAACCCTACACCTAGGACTCTAGGTTGGGCAAGGGGTGGCAGGTGTTAAGAGTAGGTGGGTGGAGTGTAGAGTAGCACTGATCCAGTGGGTGGCACCGTAGATAAAAACACAGGAGCACCATGGGGAGTAGTTAGAACAAGTGAGAATGAGGAGGTCGACAGGGTAGGGGTACTCAGGTACCGTGGCTAATGGCGACTTGGATAGTGTATCATGGCTGGTCAGTCCCCGGTCCCGTGCCCTGGACTCTCAATGGTGGGATGGTGGGGGATCATGGTGGTGAAAGGGATTGATTACGTGACACCACCTGTTGTACCTGGTAACGGGTATACCAGCGCTGCGGCCGGCCACTGAGGTGATGGAGGTGCAGCTCAGTATAGTGCAGCTCCCCACAGGTGGTGCTTTACCTCAGGGCAGCGGGGATGGATGAGGGGAGTCGTAGTAGCGTCTCTGCGGTTAACACTGTGGATGGCGGCGTTTAAACAGGGCACACGCAAACACAGTAGTCTTTGTTTCGGTACCTTTTACTGATGATGGGTAACAGGTACAGTCCAGAGAAGTAACCAGGTTCCCAGTGCAATTTGAGACTTTCACCTTGGAGAGTAATGAGGCCTCCTCTGTCTCTGTGTACGGTGGTTTGGAGAAAGTCCTGCCTGTAACTGAACTCACCGCTCCTTCTCCCTGTCAGGGCGTTACTCTATCACTGACAATGAGGTCCTTCTGCGGGGTCCCTATTCCTCCTTTAGCCCCTGGTCCTGTGTTTGGTCAGTTTTGAGTGTCTCTCTCTCTTTACCTCAGGGGAATTTGGTCCTCCTGGTCCTTCCGTGCTTTTACAGCTGCACTGAATGCTTTACAGTGACGGACTCCGGTGTCCGGGTAAACTGCAAGGAAACGTGATTTGTTCCCTTTCTTCCTTCTCCTACTCCTCCACTGGCCACCGACCCTCCCCCAAGGGTGCAGCACAGCTGGGTCAGTGTTCCCTGGTCCTGAGCCTGGATCTTTCCCAGAGACCAGCTCCTCACTCCTGCTCTCTTCACTGTCTGACTGGAACTAATTGCTTCTGATTGGACCAACTGACTCCTCCCCTCAGGCCTGGATCTTTTAAAAGGATCTGACTTAAAGCAGCCAGTAGAGCTCCCCCTTCAGATCTGGGGTGGAAGGTGTTGTGTGCTGTGTGTACCAAGGTGTAAATCCCTCCTTGCACCCGTGGATCCTGTGGCAATCCCTTGCAGGGGTACCACAAGAGCAGAACGAGAAGTTCCCAGGATGTTTTGGGTTCCCTGGAGGTGCAGAATCCCGTGAGGCATAACCACGAGGAGAGAAATCCCACTCCATAGCCTGGAGGCAATGGGAAGGAGAGGGACTGAGAGACACCCAACAGTTTGACAGAGGAAGAGTGGGAGGACAAGGGCTCGGCAGCTGCACACATCTTAGGTGACTGGAGAAACCCTGAGCTGAAACAGGACTGACAGAAGGAGCCTGGTGATCCCAAATATCTGAACCTGGGACACTGGAGGGCTAGGCCACGACCAGAGAACTGACTCTGAAGAGGTGACCGGGGATATTCCACACCCTAATCATGAGACATACCGGTGTGGGGTAGGTGCTTCATGACCTGCAACCTAACTTTCCACCACGGTCTAAGAATAATATAATATAATATTTATTCATTTACATAGCGCTATTAATTCCATAGCACTTTACAAACATCAGTAATGCTGTCCCTATTGAGGCTCACTATCTAAACATACTATCAATATGTCTTTGCAATGTGGGAGAAAACCAATGCAAACACAGGGTGAACATAGAAAACTCCTCGCAGATGTTGTCTTTGGTGGGAATTGAACCCAGGACCTTGGGACCTCAGTTTTGCAAAGGCTGCAGTGCTCACCACCTGAGCCACTGTGCCACCCAGTCATATAAGAACACAGTTGTCATACTAGGACTGGTGAACCTGACTGTGAGGGAAACATTCACCCGTGAGTCCGCGACCACCAGACTGAACCCGTGGGTGAGGTACTAAAGGAGAGAAAGAAAGGGCCTGAAAGGACTTAGAGGGAGCAACGCTGAGGAGCCACCTGAGCTGCACTGTCTAGTAACCTGGAGCAGTGCTGAAGTATTTAAGTGTGACTAAAGAACTGTAACCTGTGAACCTGTTGTTGAAAGATCAAGTAAAGTACCCAGTAAGCTCATCACTGCCTGAGACTGTTTACTTCCAGCATCGCAGTAAAGTTCCACCTGAGGAGCCACAGACTGTCATCACTGCACACTGGCTGAAGAGCTGCAGCAGCAAAGTAAGTGACTTGTACCCAGCACAATCCCTCACTACGTCCCTCGACTACTACTACACCTGCCCTGGGGACCCTCACCATACCCAAGGAGGGCTTACTATCCACGCTGCCCAAGTCACCATCCCCAGCAGGAATATGGCAGTGGTGGTTCTATTAACCACATACCCCAGGTAGCATCACGACAAATCCCTTGCAAATAACCCCGAGTACTCCACAGCCTGTAGGCACATCAGTTTTATGGTGCCATGAACAGGATACTGTGCCCGTTAAACCTGGATACTGTGTGCCATAAATACTTTACTGAACTTGTGTTTGGACTATGTAAATATGACGCCCATAATGGCGGCCCAAAAAGACTGACGCCATGTGCTTGGTGCGGGGCTTGCCAGTGCCCCTTATCGTGGGTCGAGCCAGACAGCAGTGGGAAAAGAAGATCCCGCCCCTGCCATCCTTCACTCCGGGGGAGAGCAATGCCAATCAACTTTATGTAGCCCCACATAGTTGTCGCACACCTCAGAGCACATCATAAAATGCTATATGTGATATACGCTGGTCAGCTACTAATAAAAGAATCGCACACGTTTGTCTGATCAGAAATAAATATATTAGAAGTGTGGCCACACAATTAAAAAAAACAACAACACCACAAAACAAAAACAGTGTTGTCATCACAAAATAAACATATTACATAAATGAAAGAGGGCATAATTCTGTCCATACCTTACAAAATAATGTATGTGAAACAAACAGTAACAAAGAATCACACATGGGACAGTGTGGACCCATGACACACCCCTTACATCTGGTGGTCCTGCCTGGCCACTGCCACAGGGCCATTGAAATATGAGCAGTAGCTGTCTATGCTGCTCCTGGCATCCTGCTGATGTCGGCCCTGGCCCAACGGCTGGAGTGGCGCTATGCCAGGGTCGTTTGCATGCCACTAACCTGGCATGAGTTCCCCAGTTGTGGGGTCCACACTATCCACATAACTTGCTGACATGTATGATTGAGTATTCCTACGACGCAGAAAGTTATGCAGCACACAACATGCCATCACTACCATTTTGATAGATTCCAGTTTCAAATTGAAAGCACTATGAAACACGGGAATCTATTGGCCATGATCCCGAACGCATTTTCAACCACACGACGTGCCCGGGATAGTCGGTAATTGAAAAGGCGTTGCTCAGGGGTCAGAGTCCTCTGAGGATATGGCCTAGTCGGTTTGTGTGAAGTGCGAAGGCCTCATCCCCCACAAACGCAAAGTTAAATGTTCAGTGGTGTCATCATTTGCGGGTAAGTTCAGTCGGCCGCTCACAAGGTCTCGACCAAAGGAGGTCTGGGCCAAAACCCCCCCATTAGACACACGCCCATTCATCCCCACATCCACAAGGAGGAACTCATAGTTGGCATTGACAGGGCCATGAGGACCACACTAAAATAACCTTTGTAGTTAAAATAGTAAGACCCGCTGTTGTGGGGTTGTGTGATCCTCACATGCTTGCCATCCAAGGCTTCCCGGCAGTTTGGGGTTTGCCACCTCTTCTGGAAGCCAGTGGCAACTGCCAACCATTCCGCGGGGTTGTTGGAAAACGCACATAGGTTGGCAAGAGACACCTCATAATAGCCTCACATGTCTCAGGGATTAGGCGGCTCAGCAGTGAGCGCGAGACTGCAGCAGCATACTGCAGGTCAGTCAGCGTGCGCCCTGTTGCCAAGAAACGCAGAGTCGCAGACAACCGCTCCTCTGTTGGAACAGCATGACGCATTACAGTGTCCTCACGGGCAATATGTGGTGTAACCAACTCCAAGAGGAATTTGTAAGAGTCCTCGGACATCCTGAGATAGTTCCTGAAGTCCTGCGGATTCCTGTCCTCCAGCTGACGGACAAGGCCCATGTGACTCAGGTGGCACCTTTGCAGGAGCCAGTCCGAGACCACACACGCCGTCGTCTATGCCTCCGCAGTCTCTCATTCCTCTCATCTGTCAACAAGGTATACTCAACCATGGACACAGCCACTACTGCCATTGCGGAATGATGCATGACGTCCAATCTGTGTTAGCAAGGCATCTGCGAATGAGACAGGAAAAAAAACAACTATAAGCACATAGAGGCCTAACATGACCAGACTTCATCAACTTTCACATCTACATAGTCCTGTCAGACGCCTATAATGCACACTTACATGGTTGCCGTGTTATATGACACACCATCTAATGCTTGTTGGCCTTGTTTATTGAAGACACTACAGTATGACATGTGACATAACACCTATGACACATGTGAACCCATGAGGGGTGGACTGGCCAGGTGGCAGGGGGGCAAGTGCCCCCAGGCTGGTAGTATTTTCAGCCCACCCCCTTACATGATATGGGCCAGTTGGAGTCAAATTGCGGCCACAGCTGCTGCAAATACAGCGGGAACCGGGAAGGGGATGGCCGACCACGGCGACCAGCGTGGTGAGTGTCAGAACACCACCCCTGCTCCTCACCTCGCTAGGTCTGATAACATTCCCCCCCACCCCTTCCCCGCGGTTCCTCAACCTTGCTAGGTTTGAAAGTAACACCCCTCCCCCGCTCCTCGATCACTGGCAGGGTCGGAAGAATCAGACTACCACCTAGGCCAAGGTCCACCAGCCAGCCCCTGGAACCCATACTACTCCTCATGTACAGCCGTCACATAATGGCCATCCAGAAACACACTACAACACCAATGTGTGGCCCATGGCTGCCAACAAGCATTATGTATGTAAACAAACTAGGTTGCACGCAACAAAAACCCTGAATCTGCTCAACTACATTACACATCACAAGAGGCTAATGTTTGCAGATGCATTCTTGTGTCTTCCTAGAACTGACAGATGTATAATCCACAATGCTGCATGTCCTATAATAAGTTAGCATGCAATGTGTGTGGGCAACCGGTGTTCGGACATGTGCCATTTGCCTATAGTCCATAATTGGGTTTTAAAAAACACTCTTCTTGTCGACACCAGTGTAGCCCACACAGCATTGAAGTCAATGACTAACCCAAAAAATGCTTGTTGCACCCACCCACACAGTCTCAATTATGTGACATATAACCTAAAAGGAAGTGCTACCACTTCCCAAATGGGCAAGGTGCTCCTACTGGTCAGTACTGGAAACTCTCCATGCAGGAATATTTACAACACGCAGTTAAGATGCCAGAAAATCCCCAAACAATTGTGTACAGCAGTACTTTAATGGCTCTGGGCAGCAAATATAACGTCGTTCAGCTGTGGCCCATTTTTATGTGTGAAACCACCAATCACAACCCGCTTGCATCGTCCAATGATATCTTGCGTTGTCGTTACTACGCCCTACGTCGCCGATTGGACCACTCTTCTGCGATGTCATTGGCTGAGCACCCTTTAAAAGATGCATGTGGAACATCCAGCCTAATGCACATGGAAACACAACGTGGTAGCGTCTCCTCTTCTGGCACTGCAGCACTGACAGTATGTATTGATGACTCTGCATCGTCTTCATCTCTTCTTTGTGTATGGGGTGCAATTAGCATTCACTCCTCTACCATGTTGTAATGTTGATGTAGTGAGCTTAGACAACGTATGTGTCCTAATGGCCCATGTGGCCTTCATACCTGCTTTTCGAATCCCCTTATTAGGGCCACAATCCACTCAATGTACATTAGGCCATTTGAAATAATGTATATAGCGGCCAATACTATTGATGCATGTCGGAATAAAGGGCAAGTTTTTGGAAAGTAGTTCAAACCAATTCATGTTTCTGTGGATAGTCAAATATACATCAGACATACAAGAATGTCCATTGCCTGTGAGCCTTTCACAAAGTGACCCTAAATTTACATTATCCTCCTTCATTGCCATACAGCCATATGGACGTACTGTTGTGGCATGTAGCTTAATGTGTGTTTTCTTGCTGGGTACTGTGTTTATTGAAATTGGGAAACATATTTGTGTTAGCCAATTGATGTGAGCACAGGGCCACATGTACCCATGTTTACACACATGAAACAACATGATACATACGTGTGTGTTTATCTCATACCTTTCATGTTGCAGATGGCAGAGAATCAGGATTACGTCCGGGCCTTCATTGCCAAGTACCAGGAGCTAGAGTGCTTGTGGCGGACCAGATCACGTGACTATAAGAACGCTCAGGTGAAGAGAGTGGCGTATGAGCAGCCTCTCCCAGCAGCACCACCCTGGGGAGAGCTGGATATGAGATTTGTGCAAAAGAAGATCCGGAACCTGCGCACAGTGTATAAGAGGGAGCTTAACGAAGTTGAAAAATCTATGTGGTCCAGGAGTGGAACGGGGGAGGTGTATGTGCCACACTTGTGGTACTTTAACCTGCTCCATTTCTTCCGGGACCAGCATCTCCCTCCGACTACATTGTGCAGCAGGGACCTTGCACAAGCCTCCTCCACCACTCTCCAAGACCCGACTCCGCCACAAGAGGTTCGTCATAATGTTATTGTGTCATCACACTCTGCAATGGTGGTTGGATACACTTGTGTTGTGTTTCACTTGACAAACATATCAGCGTGTGTTGTTTGCCACAGTGCACAGTATGTTTATGTCTTGTTGCCCTGATTTGTGCGTAATTGAAACTTGTGTGCTTGTGTGAACACCTATGCATGACCATGGTGGTTACGTATGTGAGTAGAGTAATCACTGTGTCATGTTACACATAGCCATATCTGTAGGCCACTGTAATGGTCTCACCTTGTAAAGTTAACATTTCACACTCAAACAGGACAAATCCATGCTTGTTAGTAATGCATTGATGATATGTCAGTAGTTCAATGTTGTTTATTTTTATTTTTTTACAGAACCCTCAAGGCGACGGGCCCAACCTGGGGGGGTGGGGGGCACCCGTTGGCGAAGACCCCCCAACAACATCTGGTGAGATTGTGGAGCCTGATCCCAGTGCCGCCGTGCAGCACCCTTGGCCCAGTGAGGGGGTGAGGCAGAGAAGACCAGTGCCACCCCCTACCCAGCTGGGCGACTGGGCTAAGAGGGTGCTGCTGAACATGGAGCGTATCCCTTGCACTGGGATCGAGCAGCTAGTTAGCGAATGGGCCATAAACAACGGGCCATCTACCTAGCCCTGGAGGTTTCGGAGAATGGGACACTGAACTCCCAGACTATCTTGGCCCAGCTTCCCCAGCAGCCACCAGTGTCCTATCAGCCGGCGCCGCTGGCTATGTTTGTGCCTTGACTTAATCCTGAGGTGCCGAGGGATCCTGTAAGACCTTTCCCTTGGCATCGACCACACCCATTTCCTGCAAGGGATGTGGGTGAAGATGCGATGTCAGATCCTGCAGCTGAATATTCACAGTATTGGGGATGCTACCAACAATAGTGTTGTACCTGTGTTGGCCAACATGGCTTTTGTGTTCACACTGGCCCTTTGTTTGGGTACATATGTTTTATTTTTGTTTAAATAAATTTTGTGTGAAAAACAAAACTCAGTGTTATTGGTCACATAAAAATGGGTAATACATTTCAAACGATGTCAAGTGTTTGGAAGGGCACACACAGCTGTGTCACACAGTTTCCCCGCACACAACCAAGACCACAAGGTGAGGTATATGAATGATGTAACATTGCTAAGGAATGTGTGCCATTCGCAGGTTAAGGGAGATGTTCACGTACTACATAAAAGTGTTAAAACTATGTAACACTCAACCACGGGCCAAAGTGTCTTATTTTTCCCTTGCACATAGGTGAACTGTGGTGTATACATATGTTTGGTCATTAGGCTGTACAAAGCAAACATGAGCATTGGATATGTGTGACTGCAGTCCGCCATTGTGTTATGTTTGTCCTGTGTGTGTTTTGAGGGATGCACAACACATATGTTGATTTTGGGGCCCCAATACAGACAGGTCACTCGTTGTTGGTTGGTACATGGTGTTAACATATAGTTTGCAACACTTGAATAGTGTTAGTATGTTAAATTACACACACACAACTTGTTGTGGTATGTTAGCAAATTTTATTTCCCAACATTCCTTGTGTTTTGGTTGGAAGGTTTTTTTTTGTTTTTGTTTTTCCCTCCCTTTTTTTTTGTATTTAAAAGTTTTTTAAAATTACAAGTATAAGGCCAGAGGCTAACAGAGCCTTTGTCAGGCCTTCAACAACAACACATTATGTAGTAAATGAGAACCAGGCTGTGAAACGACAGAGCATCAAAACACTTGTCAACATGACAATAACAAAGTAGTGTTGGATGCCAACACGAAAAAGGTGTAGTCCGCCAATATCAATTAGGTGGGCCCCCAGGGCCATGGCTTTGCTGATGCTGCAGGAACAGCTGCATCATGGCACCAAGCACCTCTAGTTGTGCCGTGGCCTGACACAGCTGCTGTTGATGGGGCAGGTGATGCGCCTTGACCTGGTGCCAGGGATGGCGGTGGGGATGGCCCAGGTGAGGGGGCTTGACCTGGTGCTGGGCAAGCCGGTGGTGATTGGGCAGGTGAGGTGGGTTGCCCTGGTGCCGGGGAGGCCGGTGGGGATGCCTCATCTTGCTTATCAGCATCTGTTGGTTACAAAGGGAGAATTTTTGGCCCATGTATGAAGTGATATGCACAGACTCTGGTGTGTGGCTAATGGCCTTTGTGTAACTATGACATAATGTAGCTGACATTTGTAGATGGTCTAGCCTACAAGAGGACTGCTACTTCATGTGCACAATGCTTGCACCTTCAGATATATGTTTAAAGAAGGAAGTTGTCTTTTGCACGCACCAACCACATGTTGGGTATGTAGCATGAATAATTTGTGTGGCCACACTATAGGGTCATGAAGGATTGTCCACAGCACTGTAGGACATTCCCTTAACCAGACACATGGGACGACTAGCAGAGCTCACAGTGACAGGCTGTTTATCCACAGATATGAATGCATCGTTTGTTTAAGTGGACCACAACTTGTTATGAACATGAAGTTACAGTGAGTGTGTGTTTGGTTGGCACAAAGGCACACAAGCGGGTAGTAATGGGGTGTCCACTTATGGGTCCAAAATCCAGAAGGGTATGTGCTGCGAGCCTGCGACATGTAGGGGTTGTGTGACAATGTGACATTTTGTGGGCTGTGGTCCATGACATCACTGACAATGTGCACATGCTGACTTCAAGGTTGGAGTCCCACCTATGTGTCTATGTGTCATGTAATAGAATTGGACACCACAATCTTGAGTGTATGGCATGCTACACACATTACTGTGTGACGGCCCTTGTGCATGTCTCTGCAGGGTCAACACTTTCCAACACCCATCACCCACCACCATCACGGGTTCGCCAACACTGACTGGGTGCACTTCCATGTTGCCAAAATCAATGTATATTGTGGTGTGAGTGAACATGTGTGTATGTGTTCGGACATCATACTCACCATGCAGACTCTGGATGTGGGCGCGGATGGCGGCCATGCGGTCCCTCGCCTTATACTTCATGTCCGCCACCTTTTTGATGATCTGCTTCTGCATCCGCTGTACTTGCCGTCTCCTGAGCAGGGCCAGCTGGACTTTGCGCACAATGCGCATCTTATGCAGCCGGGGTGCTGATGTGGTAACTCACACCAGTAGTCCAGCCTGTCCAAATAGTCAAAGAGCAGGAGTAGCTCTGGCTCTCCCCATGCTGCAGAGTGCTGTGCATCAGCCATCTTTATGCAGGGCGCTTTAAAGCATCCTAGAAGGCAGGGCCTGCTGCAAAATGACGTCATGACGTCATGGCGCAGAGTATTGGCACTGTGTAAACTTGTCCGTTCGCAAAGGAGTCGCCCACACATAGTGGATGAGCACAGTGAACGCCACGCTGTCATATAATATGAAAACCGTGACGCTTATGCGTCGCACATGGCCACACATTGCAAGTGTTTACAGTTTTTTTTAACATTTTCATAGATGTGTGACGTGTGGGTTGGGAGATGATAGCTACCATCAAAGAGCCCTTTAACATAGTTACATGGCACTTTTGGCCAGTATGTTATGATTTTGGCGACTTAAACGTCTTCATGAATATTACAGGAGGTGTTTGACAATGATTGGCCTTGTATACATTCATTTTCGTAACATTGGTGAGATGCAGAAGTGAATGAATCAAGTGACGTACGAACACATAATCCAATATGGCTCCTTTGCTTGGGCCATCCAATCGGCATACAATACTAGCCACCAATCAACGTAGGTGGGCCGCAGAAAACACAACCCACAGGCACGCCTACGGCCTTACTTGTGCAACCTGTGAAATCGCACACCAAATCGTAGTTGCGCCGTCACACAGCACGATCATGCCATATCACATATACAATATCGTACGGTTGAAGGGCTTGCACAATCTTCTTGCAATATCGTAGGTAGGTTTTTTTTCGCGTCGCATTGCCCATTTACGTGACACAACGCACGAACGATATCAACTGCAACAGCCGTACCACGTGACTTTTTATCGATGTTGCATTGCGATATCGTGACGTGTAAAGCGGCCCTTACTGGTTGCAGTGAAATCATGGACACATTGTTACATTTGTACACGGCAACAAAATTGAAAATGTGTCAATGATTTCACTGCAACCAGTAAGTTGCAAGTGAAATTGCATGCAATGTTGCGATGTGTAAAGGTACCCTTAAGGCCCCGTTACACAGGGTGACATCGCCGCCAATTACATAGGCGACATAGGGGCGTGGCCTATCAGCGGCGACATCGCCCCTACATCGCCTCATGTAAAGGGGCGATGTCGGACACCGCGGAGATTGCCTGGTTTCAGAGCAGTGCTCTGAAACCAGGAGACCGATCTGGGGCGACCTGTCAGGCGATGGGAACCATAGGATCTCATTGTCCTGCATCGCCGCTAGGGTTTTCAGCTCGTCGGCGCGGCGCTGGAGATGTCGCCCCATGTAAATGGGGGACGGCGACGCTGGCGGGGCGCCAAAAATGTGCGCGCACCCGCCAGTCGCCGCCGACATCTCCAGCCCTGTCGCCAGGTGTGACGGGGCATTTAGGGTACCGTTACATGTCGCAACATTGCATGCAATTTCACTTGCAATTTGCTGGTTACAGTGAAATCATGGACACGTTGTCCTATTTTGTTGCTGTGTACAAGATGGAACAATGTGTCCATGATTTCACTGCAACCAGCAAATTGCAAGTGAAATTGCGTGCAATGTTGCGACGTGTAATGTTACCCTTAGGCCCCGTCACACCTGTCGATGGGGCTGGAGATGTCGGCGGAGACCGGCGGGTGCGTGCATGTTTATGGCGCCCCGCCAGCGTCGCCGTTCCCCATTTACATTGGGCGACACCTCCAGCCCCGCACCGGTGAGCTGACAGGCAGCATCGCCGCCAGGGTGTCTGAAAACCCCAGCGGCGATGCAGGACAATGGGAGCCTATGGCTCCCATCGCCTGACAGGTCGCCGGGGCCGGTAACATGGGGCGATATGTGCACATCGCCCCAGATCGGTCGCCTAGTTTCAGGGTGCTGTCATCGCCCCTTTACATGAGGCGACGTAGGGGCGATGTCGCCGCCGTTAGCCACGGCCCTACGTCGCCTATGTAATTGGCGGCAATGTCACCCAGTTTGACGGGGCCTTTAGAGTTTAGACATATTTATAAAAATCATGCGCCATTTTTCAAGCATTTTACGTCAAATCCATCATTTTTATTTTGTCCGTGTATCGCAGTCTGAGAGCAGAGTGCTGTGCGTACATTTACCACAGGTCTCATGACCCGGTCGTCATATCTGCCCATGTCCGTACTCGCAAAGTGATACATGGATGTGTGAATTCGGCTTTAGCCGTATTTATAATGTGCAACATTTTTTTATAACCCCTTCATTACCAAGGACGTATATGTACGTCCTTGGTCACCTCCCTCCCTTTGATACAAGCCTACGCGCTGAACTCGCATCATTCCCTGCACATATCGGCTGATCTAATCAGCCGACATGTGCAGGTAACAGGTGCGTGTGGATTGGAGATCTGAGATCAACCCGTGTCTGTTAACCCATTAGAATCAGCTGTGATCCCCGGCAAGCTTCATGTAATTGCCTTATCTAGTATTTTCACAGAAGTTTTGCTAGACCATGTTTCCCTTTTTCTCATGTCCCAGAGTGTGGCTGTATGCTTCCTTTATAAATATATTTTCAGCTGGCACCTGTTCACATTGCTAGTGTCACCGGTCAGATTTTTCATGTATTCTTACCTAAATCATGGACAACCACTGTACAGTCATGGCCAAAAGTATTGACACCCCTGCAATTCTGTCAGATAATACTCAGTTTCTTCCTGAAAATGATTGCAATCACACATTCTTTGGTATTATTATCTTCATTTAATTTGTCTTCAATGAAAAAAACACAAAAAGATTTGTCCTAAAGCCAAATTGGATATAATTCCACCAAACATAAAAAAAGGGGTGGACAAAAGTATTGGCACCCTTAGAAAAATCATGTGATGCTTCTCTAATTTGTGTAATTAACAGCACCTGTAACTTACCTATGGCACCTAACAGGTGTTGGCAATAACTAAATCACACTTGCAGCCAGTTGACATGGATTAAAGTTGACTCTACCGCTGTCCTGTGTCCTTGTGTGGCGCCCCGCAACGAGTGCGTCACAAGGGAGTATTGCAGCCGCAATATTCTCTGACACAGCAGTCATACATTAACTCTGAGATCCAACCCTACATGCAACACCTAGAACAGAGGCCAATCATAGGTCCTAGGGGTGGAGTGTTAGGGTAGGGTAGGAGAACACAATAATCTAGACCAGAGAACAGATAGCCTGGGATCTAGAGGAGGACCTAGAACACAGAGCTTGGAGAGGAGCGGGGGCTCCGCACCCCGTGCGGGCCCCTGGGCCGTCACCGGTCGGGTGTCAGCACTCGAGGCCTTAACCACCGGGATTGGGCATTATCTACACGGGTTCCCAAAAGACTCCCGTGCCCACAACCTACAGCCGGTTCACTGGTACCGAAGCTGGCAGCAGTTCACCTCTGCCACGCGAACCAGAAGAGTGGAGGAGCAGCTTTACAGGAGCACCCCACCACCAGTCAGTTTCCAGTCGTCTAACCAGCTGTGTACCCACTGAGGGATCCAAGGCTCCCCAAAGCATCCAGGACGTACATCATGGATAGGGCATTGAAGCAGCCTCCCCGTACCCGACCTGGTATTACTGGGCGACGCTGGCAAAAACAAGTTAGGTAGAATGGAGGAACACTTGCGGATCTCTGAGGGACACTATCACTGCTGAGTCCACCCGGTCTACTACTCAACCACTGTATGCCATGTATTGCCTACTGGTTACAGTAAAGACCCGTTATAGAGACTTTCTGTGTCTGTGCTTCCTTATGAACTGTCCTTCCGTACTCAAAGGTAACCGCAGCTGCCGCACAACATCTTGAGCAGCTCCAGCCTCCGGGGATCACCGCTCAGCCTGTGGGGAGCGTAACATCTAGCTGCTGTCCATCCCCCGGAGATTCCGCAGCGTCGGTAGTCCTTACCGAATCTACTCATAGGTGGCGTCATGAATAAATTAAAACCCCTTTAATCTGTTCCACCAAGACGTCTTCAACCCTTTTTGATCTGCACTACACCGGGCCCCACTACCGGCAGGCGCGGTCCACCCGTGACAAGGAGGAAGGAAGCATCGCCTGTATAAACCGGAGTCAGCCGGCCACGGTGAGTCAGAAAATGGCGTCACGAACAGGATACGAGCAGGCCCGTTACCCAACGGGTATAATGTGCTTAAAATGGACTTTATTGTCTACAATTGGACTTTGTTCGTCCCTAAAAGAACTTTCCCGCCTTTACACCATGGGCCAAGATGGCGCCCAAGATGGCGTTCCCGCCACAAGAAGCCGCCACGTGCAAGCCCAGGAGTGAGTCAACCCCCCCCTCATCGCGGGAGGGCTAAAGACAAAAGGCGCCAAACTCTTTGTCCGCCCTGATTGCTCGAATCAACCATGGGGGCGGACCCCAAAGACTTTTCCCACGATTGGACTACAAAAGCCCACAGGAAATGGGAGTGTGAGACAGACTTCTTCACCAGCTCTACCAGAACGTCTTACCGGTTGAACGGGTGTGGTTTCCCTCCAAGGAAGAAAATGTCCAGCGTGAGACTCCAAGACCTATTGCGGGAGGTCGAGGCGGAGGCCAGAGCAGCCATAGGCCAACCGGGTCCGGATCCTGCCCTTACTATAGACGGCAGCCCCGACTTCTGGCTCGAGGCTCTACAAGACCTCCGGGTGCGGTTGCTAGAGACTGTGGAATGGACGGTTCGCAGCTGGAGCGCGACCCTAGGCAGACGACTACACCATGCGATGCAGCAGAGCCGACCGGGTACAGCTACTCCAAGCCCAGACGATGTCACCAGCTTCTCAACTGCCTCACCGTCGCCTACCACCTGTCCTGCTTCGTCACCAGAGCCAATAGACTGCGTCATTCCGGTGGAGGCCGCAACTCGACCCGTTCCCGCGACCAATATCGCAACCGACCCCGTTCTTGAGCCGGAGCTCATACTACGCTCCACAGAAGAATTTGATCT
Source organism: Allobates femoralis (assembly GCA_033576535.1). Lineage (NCBI taxonomy): Eukaryota > Metazoa > Chordata > Amphibia > Anura > Aromobatidae > Allobates > Allobates femoralis. Next base: position 370,555,312 of record JARQOC010000002.1, read on the forward strand.
CTACCAGGTTCCCACTGAGGAACCCGCGACATCTTTTACCACTACAGAGACTGTCGCCTGTTTTATCCCCGTACCGGAGGCTTCCCTTGCCATTGCCGAGGCCTACCTGATAACCGGGATTGAAACACCTCTACCTGCGGAAACAGATGAAGAGGCAGGCAGCCTGGAAGCCCTGTAGGACGTCCCTACGGAAGGATCCGCAGCACCACCGCCCTGTTGTACAACGGAACAAGCTTCAACATCTCTCACCATCGAGCAGCCTGATGTGGTCATCGAGGAAGAGGTCGGAGAGGATGACGACGAGACCCGCAGCACCGCTGAGGATTTCGACACCGGGTTCGCTTGGGGAGATACCGAAGGACTTCCTACCGGGCATACAGCTCGGGTACACTGGTCAGGTGCAATGCCGACACCTTCCCCTGTGCCGTTCCACCGGGTGCCGATACAGACAGCCCGCCAAGTTCAAGCTTCCCGCCAAACCACCAGCTCCGTTACTCATCTCTACACCCCGAGCCGTAACGACGGAGATGTACGCCAGCGACGACGAGAGGAGTGGCAAGCCCGTGAACGCGCCAACATGCAAGCCCGTGCCGAGGCTCGCCGCCAGCCGCCGCTGCCTGATGAACTCCGCCGTGTAGGTAGAATTTCCACCTTTAATTTACATACCGGGTGGGGTTCGCTTGGGAGGTGGGTTTGAATGAGGAGGTGTTTGTGGGGCGCCGGGACGTTGAGTCAAACTTGCCGAGAGGACATCCCGATCGCGACCTATACCAGGGCGATATTATCACCTATGAGTGCTACGCTTGTGCAGATGGGTGGTTCGCTATCCGGGTGCGCCATCATGCTCCGTGCCAGTGATTCAAAAGACTTGAACTCCCTCAATGACTCTGTTCCCGTTAATCACTGACTGTGAGATCTTGCGGCTACAGCCTGGACTCTAGTTAAAGGACAGCCGACCGCAAGCCGGGTCCGCACAAAGTGATTACCTGTTTCTTTGCTTATGTCACCAAAGTATACCTTTACCTGTTTTCATTTTAATAAAAGTGTGTCATATATGTAAAAAAAATACAAAAACCTCTGTAATGTGAGTAGTGTGACGCTTGGGGACAAGCTTATTTAACCAAGGGGGAGTGTGGCGCCCCGCAACGAGTGCGTCACAAGGGAGTATTGCAGCCGCAATATTCTCTGACACAGCAGTCATACAGTTAACTCTGAGATCCAACCCTACATGCAACACCTAGAACAGAGGACCAATCATAGGTCCTAGGGGGTGGAGTTTTAGGGTAGGGTAGGAGAACACAATAATCTAGACCAGAGAACAGATAGCCTGGGATCTAGAGGAGGACCTAGAACACAGAGCTTGGAGAGGAGCGGGGGCTCCGCACCCCGTGCGGGCCCCTGGGCCGTCACCGGTCGGGTGTCAGCACTCGAGGCCTTAACCACCGGGATTGGGCATTATCTACACGGGTTCCCAAAAGACTCCCGTGCCCACAACCTACAGCCGGTTCACTGGTACCGAAGCTGGCAGCAGTTCACCTCTGCCACGCGAACCAGAAGAGTGGAGGAGCAGCTTTACAGGAGCACCCCACCACCAGTCAGTTTCCAGTCGTCTAACCAGCGGTGTACCCACTGAGGGATCCAAGGCTCCCCAAAGCATCCAGGACGTACATCATGGATAGGGCATTGAAGCAGCCTCCCCGTACCCGACCTGGTATTACCTGGGCGACGCTGGCAAAAACAAGTTAGGTAGAATGGAGGAACACTTGCGGATCTCTGAGGGACACTATCACTGCTGAGTCCACCCGGTCTACTACTCAACCACTGTATGCCATGTATTGCCTACTGGTTACAGTAAAGACCCGTTATAGAGACTTTCTGTGTCTGTGCTTCCATATGAACTGTCCTTCCGCACTCAAAGGTAACCGCAGCTGCCGCACAACATCTTGAGCAGCTCCAGCCTCCGGGGATCACCGCTCAGCCTGTGGGGAGCGTAACATCTAGCTGCTGTCCATCCCCCGGAGTTCCGCAGCGTCGGTAGTCCTTACCGAATCTACTCATAGGTGGCGTCACGAATAAATTAAAATCCCTTTAATCTGTTTCACCAAGACGTCTTCAACCCTTTTTGATCTGCACTACACCGGGCCCCACTACCGGCAGGCGCGGTCCACCCGTGACAAGGAGCAAGGAAGCATCGCCTGTATAAACCGGAGTCAGCCGGCCACGGTGAGTCACTTGTGTGTACCACATTGAGCATGGAGAAAAGAAAGAAGACCAAAGAACTGTCTGAGGACTTGAGAAACCAAATTGTGAGGAAGCATGAGCAATCTCAAGGCTACAAGTCCATCTCCAAAGACCTGAATGTTCCTGTGTCTACCGTGCGCAGTGTCATCAAGAAGTGTAAAGCCCATGGCACTGTGGCTAACCTCCCTAGATGTGGACGGAAAAGAAACATTGATGTGAGATTTCAATGCAAGATTGTGCGGATGGTGGATAAAGAACCTCGACTAACATCCAAACAAGTTCAAGCTGCCCTGCAGTCCGAGGGTACAACAGTGTCAACCCGTACTATCTGTCGGCGTCTGAATGAAAAGGGACTGTATGGTAGGAGACCCAGGAAGACCCCACTTCTTACCCCGAGACATAAAAAAGCCAGGCTGGAGTTTGCCAAAACCTACCTGAGAAAGCCTAAAACGTTTTGGAAGAATGTTCTCTGGTCAGATGAGACAAAAGTAGAGCTTTATGGGCAAAGGCATCAACATAGAGTTTACAGGAGAAAAAAGAGGCATTCAAAGAAAAGAACATGTTCCCTACAGTCAGACATGGCGGAGGTTCTGTGATGTTTTGGGGTTCTTTTGCTGCCTCTGGCACTGGACTGCTTGACCGTGTGCATGGCATTATGAAGTCTGAAGACTACCAACACATTGTGCAGCATAATGTAGGGCCCAGTGTGAGAAAGCTGGGTCTCCCTCAGAGGTCATGGGTCTTCCTGCAGGACAATGACCCAAAATACACTTCAAAAAGCACTAAAAAATGGTTTGAGAGAAAGCACTGGAGACTTGTAAGGTGGCAGCAATGAGTCCAGACCTGAATCCCATAGAACACCTGTGGAGAGATCTAACAATGGCAGTCTGGAGAAGGCACCCTTCAAATATCAGGGACCTGGAGCAGTTTGCCAAAAAAGAATGGTCTAAAATTCCAGCAGAGCATTGTAAGAAACTCATTGATGATTACCGGAAGCGGTTGATCGCAGTTATTTTGGCTAAAGGTTGTGCAACCAAGTATTAGGCTGAGGGTGCCAATACTTTTGTCTGGCCCATTTTTGGAATTTTGTGTGAATAATCAATGTTTTGCTTTTTGCTTCATTCTCTTTTGTGTTTTTTCATTGAAGACAAATTAAATGAAGATAATAATACCAAAGAATTTGTGATTGCAATCATTTTCAGGAAGAAACTGAGGATTATCTGACAGAATTGCAGGGGTGTCAATACTTTTGGCCAACACTGTAAACACAACTAGTAAAAAGTGACTTGTGGAACACAAACTGCAGATGCAATGCTATAAAACCTCACAGACTGCAGAGACCCACCCACCAGTTCTCCCCGCCACGCAAAGAGCAATTATAGCACATAGGGATATCTTTTAAACCCTTGAAGACCCAGCCTATTTTGACCCTATAGACCTTGGCATTTTTGTCAATTCTGACGAGTGTCCCTTTATGAGGTAATACCTCTGGAGAACTTCAACAGATCCTAGTGATTCTGAGATTGTTTTTTCGTGGCATATTGGGCTTCATGTTAGTATTAGACTGAGGTCACATTTAACCAGACAATTGCATTCACCGCATCCAGATCTGGATGCGGTAAACGCAATTGCCTTCACACACATTTCTATTAAAAAATGTATTCTGTGAACCGCAAGGCGGTAACCGGATTGCTCCGAATGTGTAATCCTGAGCAATGCGGTTACCGTATACTTTGCTCATCCCTGCTACCGCAGGGATAAGCAAAGTGTTATATAAATGAAATATTATAGTAGCTGGGGGCAACATGTCTCTAGGGGGTGCCCACCCCCCTAGAGACATGCTGTCCACTCCTGTCAGCAGTTGAGAGGTTAAAAAGCCCTTTACAGTATAGCCGGCTTTATAGAAGTTTCTGAATGAAACCGCGGCTCCCCTCACAGTAGTGGAGATACTGTACGTAATGTACATATAGTATCAGCCACTGTCCTTGGTCCTGTAACCATTAACATTAGGTCAATGGCGGTGCGCTACTCATAGACCTAATGTTAATGATTACAGGACCCTGGACAGCGGCTGATACTGTACCTAATATACGTACAGTATCTACAGTACAGTCAGGAGCCGCGGATTCTTTCAGAAATTTCTACAAAGCCGACAAAGTCCACCTAAACTGTAAAGGTTATTAACCCCTCAACTGCTGACAGAAGTGAACAGCATGTCTCTAGGGGGGGTAGGCACCCCCTAGAGACATGTTACCCACAGCTACTATTAATATTTAATGTTTTCATAACATTTAACACTTTGCTTATCCCTGCGGCAGCAGGGATGAGCAAAGTATACGGTAACCGCATTGCTCAGGATTACACTTCCAGAACAATCCGGTTACCGCTTTGCGGTTCACAGAACCGCTCTGAAAACTGCAGCCTGCATGATTTTTACCGCAGGCGGCAGATCCGGAGTCGGTAACCGGATTGCATTTAGAGCAATGCGGTTACCATAATGGGCTCCTAAAGGGAACGGTTCCTGCCCCGGTTTTGAGCTTTTTGACAGCTCAAAACCGGATCATGATTTCTAAATTTTGCCGCAAATGTGACCCTAGCCTTAAATTTTGGTCGATAACTTTTTGCGTTTGTTTGTGAAAAAATCAAAAATTTGGCAAAAGTGTTAAAAATTTAGCAATTTTCAAATTTTGAATTTTTATTCTGCTAAACCAGAATCATGTGACACAAAATAGTTAACAAATAACATTTCCACATGTCTACTTTACATCAGCCCAATTTTAGAAAAAAAAATTTTTTGGGGTAGGAAGTTATAAGGTGTCAAAGTTCATCAGCAATTTTTCATTTTTCCAGCAAATTTTACAAAACCATTTTTTTTAGTAACCAAATCACATCTGAAGTTCCTTTGAGGAGTGTACATGACAGAAAACACCCAAAAGTGACACCATTCCAAAAACTGCACCCCTCAAGCTACTCAAAACTACATTCAAGAAGATTATTAACCCTTCAGGTGCTTCACAGGAACTAAAGCAAAGTGGAAACAAAAAATGGACATTTTAATTTTTCTAACAAAATTGATCTTTTAGCCGCAATTCTTTCATTTTCACATGGACAACAGGATAAAATGGATCCTAAAATTTATTGGGCAATTTCTGGGGTCACTTGTGGGGGAGCTCCAAGGTTTAGGCACACAGGGGCTCTCCAAACGTGACATGGTGTCCACTAACAATTTAAGCTAATTTTCCATTCAAATTGTTAGCGGACACAATGTCGCATATGGAGAACCCCTGTAAGCCTAAACATTGGAGCTCCCCCACAAGTGACCCTATTTTGGAAACTAGACCCCCCAAGGAACTTATCTAGATGCATAGTGAGCACTTTGAACCCCAGGTGCTTCACAAATTAATCCGTAAAAATGAAAAGAAAATTTTTGTGGAAAAAAATTACTTTTTCATTGTTACGGATCAATTTGTGAAGCACCTGGAGGTTCAAAGTGCTCACTATGCATCTAGATAAGTTCCTTAGGGGGTCTAGTTTCCAAAATGGGGTCACTTGTTGGGGAGCTACAATATTCAGGCACACAGGGAGGAGCTCTTCATACGCGACATGGTTTCCGCTAACAATTGGAGCTGAATTTCCATTGAAATTGTTAGCGGACACCATGTCACGTATGGAGAACCCGTGTGCCACCAGCACAAGGGCAACTGGAAGAGTTGGAGTACAGCACCAGAAAATGACACCTCTAATGAATGCGCTATTTTCTGGGGTGGCTGTAGGTTGCAATTTGCAACGTTTGGGTCTCTCCACGCTGAGGATTCCTGCCCCACAGCTGCCAGGTTGTACCTGGCTGGCAACCAAAAATACAGCGAAGGCCTTTTTTTTTATTTCTAGAACTGATTTTAGAAAAAAAAATGATGTGGGGCTCCGCCATATTTTTGGTCCAGCCAGGTACAACTTGGCAGCTACAGACTGCCACCAACCCCCAGCTGCCTCGTTGTACCTAGCTGGGAACCAAAAATACAGTGAAGTCCATTTGTTTTTATTTCTAGAACTAATTCTAGAAAAAAAAAATGATGTGGGGCTCTGCCATATTTTTGGCCCAGCCAGGTACAACTTGGCAGCTGGGGGCTGGGAGCCTCAGCATGGAGAGGCCCAAGCGTTCTGGGCCCCCATGCTGCGAATTGCAGCCCGCAGCCGCCCCAGAAAATGGCGCATTCATTGAAGCACCATTTTCTAGCGCTGTACCCAGGCTCTTCCAGTGGCCCTGGTGCCTGTGGCAAACTGGGTAATAAAGGGGTTAATGCCAGCTTTTTTATTGGCAGCTGGCACTAAGCCCAAGATTCATAATGTCGGGCCATTGTTAGACCCGACCATTAGGAATCTCTAGTAAACAGTCAAAAAATACACCACACAGAGAAAAATCTTTTTATTTGAAAAAAAAAACACAAACAAAATTCGGACTCCATCTTTATTATAAAGATCCGACGTAGTCCACAACGAATTTCCCACGACGCTTGATCGCCTCCAATGTAGTCTACAACGAAGGTCCCACAGCGCTCGATCGCATCTGATATATCCAGAGATTGCAGCAAGGGATCAAGTGTCCTCTTCCTACAGTCTCTGGGGTCCGAGTTATGGTGCACTGTATGGCAATGATCTGTCATAGAGTGCACCATGACTATGATCCCAGAGACTACAACAAAAGAACACTTGATCCCTTGTTGCACCCATCCATCCACCCATGCACCCATCCATCTATGCATGCACCCATTGGCCTTGTTCACACATACCATGCGTTTTTGCCTTAAATCCGCTTTTGGGATCATTTTAGGCTTTTTTTTTCTAAATCCAAAAACGCATATGCATTAACACATGGTGCACTTAATTGTAGCTGCGTTTTTTAACAACACATGCGCTTTTGTTCAGCATCCCAAAAAACACTGCATGAAGTGTTTTTTGGGTGCTGTAAAAAAACGCATGCGTTTTTTTAACATGGGACCCTATGGTAAATGCATGCGTTAACGCATGGCACATACAGGCACCTGCGTTAACGCATATGCTTTTTTAATGAAAAAAAGTCCAAAAACTTGCCAAAAACGTTCATGATCTCAGGGGACACTATTGGCACCCTTAGAAAAACAGATCTGTTTTTCTAAGGGCTAAAAAAATGGATTGATATGTGTGAACAAGGCTATCCACGCATGCACACATCCATCCATGCACACATCCAAACATCCACGCACGCACGTACTCACACATCCACACATGCACATATCCATCCATGCACACATCCATGCGCACACACATCCACGCATGCACACATCCATCCATGCACACATCCATCCATGCACACATCCACGCACGCACACATACATTCACGCACGCACTCATCCATCCATGCATGCTCACATCCATGCATGCACACATCTGCTCATGCACACATCCACACATGCACACATCCATGCACGCAGACATCCACGCATGCAGAGATATCCACACATGCACACATCCACTCACGCACACATCCACACACACATCCATCCATGCACGCACGCATCCATGCATGCACACATCCATCCATGCATGCACACATCCATCCGTGCATGTACTCATCCATCCATGCACACATCCAAGCATGCACACATCCATGCACGCACACACACATCCACGCACGCAGACATCCACGCACGCAGACATCCACGCATGCAGAGATATCCACGCATGCACACATCCACTCATGCACACATTCACGCACACACACATCCATGCATGCACATATCCATCCATGTATGCACACATCCATCCATGCATGCACACATCCATCCATGAAATATCCATGTACACACACATCCATGAATGCACACATCCATCCATGCACACATCCATGCATGCACACATCCATGCATGCATGCACATATCCATCCATGCAATATCGATGCACGCACACATCCATGCATGCACACATCCATCCATGCATGCACACATCCATGCACGCACACATCCATGCACACACACATCAATCCATGCACACATCCATGCACGCACACATCCATGCACGCACACATCCATCCATTCATTCATACTTACCTCACTCATGATCCACCGGTGAGAAGGACGAGCCCGGGAGAGGAGGAGGGGCCCACACCGGAGCAGAGGAGGCTGACCGGTGGGTGCACCGGCGAGTGCAGCCCACCGGGAGAAGTGAGGGGGCTGGGACACAGAGCTACAGAGGTGGGGGAGGCCCAGAAAGGGGGGCGATGAACAGCACAGAAGGGGGCTGAGGAGGCTGACCAGCGGGTGCACCGGCGGGTGCAGCTTGCCGGCAGATAGATAATGATAGGAGGGGGAGAGGATGGGAGGCACAGGGGGTGACGCTGATGAGCCATGGAGCAGGAGGGGGCTGAGGTGGGGGGGGCTTTTACCAATCCGCCCCTCCAGATCTGAATGGAGAGCTCTAATCAGATCTGGAGGGGTGAATAACTCTGATTCGCTCTGATCGGCAGTTTCACTTTCAACTGCCACTCAGAGTGACTTTAGCCATGGGGGGGCTAAGCCACCCCCCCTGGGCTAAAGTATAGGTCCTTGCGATCCTGCAGCTCCGGTGACTTGTCACTGACCCAGTCACCAGAGCTGCAGGAGCGCAAACAAGCCATAACATTATTGAGACGTCATGGGTCGGGAACGCACTGACTTTCATGATGTCTCTATAAGGTCGGGAAGGGGTTAAACCATTATTGAGGGTATCAACGTAACACCACTCATATATATTTGAAACAGGGGGTTGGATTGTTTTGGCCGCAGCTCAAACACAGACACAAATCCACCTTATAAAACCTGAGGGGAAGAGGCTCTATGCTCTCGGCCGCCCGACACATGTTAGCCCTCACCAGAGGCCTCTTCCACCAGCCAAGGAGTAGTGAGGGCCTAAGCCCAAGCTGCAACCCCCACCCAACAACCTCCAGGCCCGGACTGCTGTCTTGAGGCCTGAAAGAGAAATTAACCAAACCAAACGTGTTTGTGTGTATGCACCCTCCACGTCATGACAGCCATTGACCAAAACGAATTGATAAACTAAATGGTTATATCTCCTTTCTGCGTAACCGAGGCAAATGGATATTTCAGCTACTGTGACATTTTACGATCGCTGGTCCTTCTCTAGTGCCCCGCCAAAGCATGCGGGGTAACAGCATGCGGGGTACTATGCTGGTCAAAACTCAGAACAAAATGTGAAGCTTGCAAATCTGCTCACGGGAGGGAGGATATTTATGAAGTCGTTGACCCCAGTGTGGTTGACCAGGAGTACCGGACCAGGGGAAAACTTAGCAATTCACCACATGCGCAGGAACTGAGCTCGTAAATAAAACCAAGTTGGATGCATGAAGTGAAGGACACTGGATGTTATTTCCCACATGTATGGCGGTGGCAACTGTGTAAATGTGAATTCACCAGTGTACCTATGGACCCATGACAAATTGCTCTTCTTCCTGAGAAAATTATGCCCATTGGGCGGCCCTGAACAGCAGATGTCAGCCCAGAATCCTTCTACAAGGACTGACACCAGTAATGGGTCTTTCAATATGGGGATCGCTGCACTCCCGGCTGATACCCCCACTGCACCCACCTCTGCAGTCCGATCACGCCCGCCAGGTCACTGCACCCTGCAACGCCCCCACAAACCCATTGCTTTGCCCGCCTTCCCTGTGGGAAACACAACAGGAGAATGAGCCCCAGCAGTATAATATTACCTTTTACATGTATTTGTTTTAATTTTACAATTACCACAGGGTGAGCGCACAGGGGAGAGAGAGGTACCATCTGAGGAAGACAGTAGGGTACTGTTGAAACGCGTTGTGGCAGCACAAGGGGCCAAGAAAGGTCTGATTTTATTTGATGCTCTGCTTGTGATTCATTTAGCGCTCTACAAGCCGATTAAACCCCCCCTTTTTTCCTGCAGGGGAGAGAGAGAGCGCACTGGGGGGAGACAGCTCAAACAAGAGAGCACAGAGGAGAAGACAGCACACGGGGGAGAGAGACAGCACATAGGGGGAAGAGCCCACAAGGGGGAAGAGACAACACAAAAAGGGGAAAGAGACAGCACACAGGGGGAAAGCGCACAAGTGGAAGAGAACTCAAAAGAAAGAAAGGATTGTAGAAGCGGTCTTTAAAGGCTGAGATCCTGGTGGACCTATCTAGGCTTGGAGAAGTTCCTGGTAGACCTATCTAGGCTTGGAGAAGATCCTGGTGGACCTATCAAGGCTTTGAGAAGATCCTGGTGGGCCTATCAGGGCTTGGAGAAAATCCTGGTGACCTATCTAGGTTGCACAAGCTTCATCTTCCTACAGAGCATTCATCCATCAAATCTCCATGGCTCGAAATTGAGCTGAAGGCTGATAAATAATAATAGTGTGTTCCTTCTTCCCTATATTTTTGCTACATTCATGTTTGTACTGCCTCTCCTCTGTTATATTGCTATATCAGTATAAACTGCTCTATAGAGTTGTCAGTTAATCTATGAGAGCATTGACATCCATGTATGCCTGAGAGCTGTGTACAGTGGTGTATCTAGGAGGGGGAGCTGGTGGGGCATGTGCCCCGGGCACAGCAGGCAGGGGAGCCACTCAGCCTCCTGCTGCAGCACCCGAGGTGTCTCTCCGCCGGCGCATATTCCGCCCCCTTGCTGTGTGAGCCGGCTATTCTCTGTTGCTCCCGCTATCAGCTGACAGCAGGAGCAGAGAAAATGCTGTATAATGGAATAACTCCATGATACCCAACATTTCTGGGTCAGGGGGACATCAGTAACAGTATCAGGTCACCTGATCACGTTACTGTGTCACTCGGTGGCCCTGCGGTGCAAAGGTAGCTAGATGGGGAAAAGTGCTCCGCAAAGGAGCTGAAGACCACGAAGATGCATGTAATTAGGGGCAGGGGAAAGGTGGGGGGAGATTAAGTGAGCCAAACTAGGGGGGAGAGAGGGGAGAAAAAGAGCCAAACTGTGGGGAATAAGTGAGCCAAACTAGGGGGGGGGGGAGAATAAATGAGCCTAACTAGGGGGGAGGAAGGAGAATAAGTGAGCTAAACTTAGGGGAGAGGTGGGGGAATAAGTGAGCTAAACTTGGGGGAGAGGGGAGGGGGGAATAAGGGAGCCAAACTGGGGGGGGAGAATAAATGAGCCAAACTTTGGGGAGAGGTGGAGGAAATAAGTGAGCCAAACTGGGGAGAGAGGTGGGGGGAATAAGTGAGGCAAAGTAGGGGGAAGGGAGGAATGAGTGAGCCAAACTGGGGGGGAGACATGCATGGGGGGAATAAGTGAGCCAAACTGGGAGGAGAGGTGGGGGGAATAAGTGGTGTCAGTAATGGAGAGGTGACTATGAGACAACTCATTGCCAACCAAGTAATAACTACCAAAAAAGACACACAAATACTTTATTGAAAAGAACAATTCCCAACGCATTTCCTCCCATCGTTCATCACTCTATTAAAAATAAATAATTAAACCAAGCATGTCCGCCATGTTCCAGGGAATCTGCTGTAGTCCAGCAAATCCATTGTTATTATGGCTTCCCTGCGTCTTTTCGCCACAGAAGAGTACTACATTAACATGCTTTGTAGTGCTAGTCTGATGGAAGTGATGATTTCTCAGAAGCATTCACACAAATAATGCCTGATCCCTACCAGTATGTGACTCACCGTGGCCGGCTGACTCCGGTTGATACAGGCGATTCTTCTCCTTCCTTGTCACGGGTGGACCGCGCCTGCCGGTAGTGGGGCCCGGTGTAGTGCAGATCAAAATTGAAGACGTCTTGCGGGAACAGATTAAAAAGGGGTTTAATTTGTTTGATTCGTGACGCCACCTATGAGTAGATTCGGTAAGGGCTACCGACGCTGCGGAACCCCCGGGGGATGGACAGCAGCAAGATGTTACGCTCCCCACAGGCTGAGCGGTGATCCCCGGGGGCTGGAGCTGCTCAAGATGTTGTGCAGCAGCTGCGGTTACCTTAGTGTGCGGACGGATAGTTCATAAGGAGACACGGACACAGATAGTCTCTGCAACGGGTCTTTACTGTAACCAGCAGGCAGTACATGGCTTACAGTGGTTGAGTAGTAGACCGGGTGGACTCAGCAGTGATAGTGTTCCTCAGAGATCCGCAGTGTTCCTCCATTCTACCTACTTAGTTCCTTCTTTTTGCCAGCGTCGCCCAGGAATACCAGATCGGGTACGGGGAGGCTGCTTCAATGCCCTATCCATGATGTACGTTCTGGATGCTTTGGGGAGCCTTGGATCCCTCAGTGGGTACACCGCTGGTTAGACGACTGGAAACTGGCTGGTGGTGGGGTGCTCCTGTAAAGCTGCTCCTCCACGGGGCTGGTTCGCGTGGCAGAGGTGAACTGCTGCCAGCTTCGGTACCAGTGAACCGGCTGTGAGTTGTGGGCACGGGAGTCTTTTGGGAACCCGTGTAGATATGCCCAATCCCGGTAGTTAAGGCCTCAGGTGCTGACACCCGACCGGTGACGGCCCAGGGGCCCGCACGGAGTGCGGAGCCCCCGCTCCTCTCCAAGTTCTAGTCTGCTCTTGTCAGGTTCTAGATTCTGTCTCCACTCTGTTCAGACTGTCTAGATTACTGTGTGTTCTACTTCACTACCCTAACACTCCACCCACCAGGACCTAGGATTGGTCCTCTGTTCTAGGTGTTGTATGTTGGGTTGGATCTCAGAGTTAACTATTGCACTGCTTTGTCAGAGAATATTGCGGCTGCAATACTCCCTTGTGACGCACTCGTTGCGGGGCGCCACACTCCCCCTTGGTTAAATCAGCTTGTCCCCAAGCGTCAAACTACTCACATTACAGAGGTTTTTGCATTTTTATACATATATGACACACTTTTATTACAATAGAAAACAGGTAAAGGTATGCTTTTGGTGATATAAGCAAAGAAACAGGTAATCACTTTGTGCGGACCCGGCGGGCGGTCGGCTGTACTTTAAACTAGAGTCCAGGCTGTAGCCGCAAGATCACACGGTTAGTGATTAACGGGAACAGAGTCATTGATGAAGTTCAAGTTTTAAAGTCACTAGCTCTGGGAACGATGGCGCACCCGGATAGCAAACCACCCATCTGCACAAGCATAGCGCTCGTAGGTGATAATATCGCCCCGGTATAGGTCGCGATCGGGATGTCCTCTTGGCAAGTTTGACTCAACATCCCGGCGCCCCACAAACACCTCCTCATTCAAACCCACCTCCCAAGCGAACCCCCACCCGGTATTTAAATTAAAGGTGGAAATTCTACCTTCACGGCGGAGTTCATCAGGCAGCGGCGGCTGGCGGCGAGCCTCGGCACGGGCCTGCATATTGGCGCGTTCTCGGGCTTGCCACTCCTCTCGTCGTCTCTGGCGTACATCTCCGTCGTTACGGCTCAGGGTGTAGAGATGAGTAACGGAGCTGGTGGTTTGGCGGGAAGCTTGAACTTGGCGGGCTGTCTGTATCGGAACCCGGTGGAACGGCACAGGGGAAGGTGTCGGCAGTGCACCCGACCAGTGTACCCGAGCTGTATGCCCGGTAGGAAGTTCCTTGTTGTCTCCCCAAGCGAACCCGGTGTCGAAATCCTCAGCGGTGCTGTGGGTCTCGTCGTCATCCTCTCCGACCTCTTCCTCGATGACCACATCAGGCTGCTCGTTGATGAGAGATATTGAAGCTTGTTCCGTTGTACAACGGGGCGGTGGTGCTGCGGATCCTTCCGTAGGGACGTCCTGCAGGGCTTCCAGGCTGCCTGCTTCTTCATCTGTTTCCGCAGGTAAAGGTGTTTCAATCCCGGTTACCAGGTAGGCCTCGGCAATGGCAAGGGAAGCCTCCGGTACGGGGATAAAACAGGCGACTGTCTCTGTAGTGGTGAAACATGTCGCGGGTTCCTCAGTGGGAACCTGGTAAAGATCGAGTTCTTCAATGGAGCGTGTTATGAGCTCCGGCTCAAGAACGGGATCGGTTGCGATGTTGGTCGCTGGAACGGGTTGAGTTGCGGCCTCCACCGGAATGACACAGTCTATTGGCTCAGGTGACGGAGCAGGACAGGTGGTAGGCGACGGTGAGGTGGTCGAGAAGCTGGTGACGTCGTCTGGGCTTGGAGAAGCTGTACCCGGTCGGCTCTGCTGCATCGCATGGTGTAGTCGTCTGCCTAGGGTCGCGCTCCAGCTACGGATCGTCCATTCCACTGTCTCTAGTAACCGCACCCGGAGGTCTTGTAGAGCTTCTAGCCAGAAGTTGGGGCTGCCGTCTATAGTAAGGGCAGGATCCGGACCCGGTTGGCTGACGGCTGCTCTGGCCTCTGCCTCGACCTCCCGCATCAGGTCTTGGAGTCTCATGCTTGCCATTCTTCTCGGAGGGAAACCACACCCGTTGAACCGGTAAGGCGTCCTGGTAGAGCTGGTGAAGAAGTCTTCTCTTTCTGTCGGTGTGTCTATCTATGACACTCCCATTTCTTCTGGGCTTTTGTAGTCCAATCGTGGGAAAAGTCTTTGGGGTCCGCCCCCATGGTTGATTCGAGCAATCAGGGCGGACAAAGAGTTTGGCGCCTTTTGTCTTTAGCCCTCCCACGATGAGGGGGGGTTGACTCACTCCTGGGCTTCACGTGGCGGCTTCTTGTGGCGGGAGCGCCATCTTGGGCGCCATCTTGACCCAATGGTGTAAAGGCGGAAAGTTCTTTTAGGGACGAACAAAGTCCAATTGTAGACAATAAAGTCCAGTTTAAGCACAATATACCCGTTGGGTAACGGGCCTGCTCGTATCCTGTTCGTGACGCCATTTTCTGACTCACCGTGGCCGGCTGACTCCGGTTGATACAGGCGATTCTTCTCCTTCCTTGTCACGGGTGGACCGCGCCTGCCGGTAGTGGGGCCCGGTGTAGTGCAGATCAAAATTGAAGACGTCTTGCGGGAACAGATTAAAAAGGGGTTTAATTTGTTTGATTCGTGACGCCACCTATGAGTAGATTCGGTAAGGGCTACCGACGCTGCGGAACCCCCGGGGGATGGACAGCAGCAAGATGTTACGCTCCCCACAGGCTGAGCGGTGATCCCCGGGGGCTGGAGCTGCTCAAGATGTTGTGCAGCAGCTGCGGTTACCTTAGTGTGCGGACGGATAGTTCATAAGGAGACACGGACACAGATAGTCTCTGCAACGGGTCTTTACTGTAACCAGCAGGCAGTACATGGCTTACAGTGGTTGAGTAGTAGACCGGGTGGACTCAGCAGTGATAGTGTTCCTCAGAGATCCGCAGTGTTCCTCCATTCTACCTACTTAGTTCCTTCTTTTTGCCAGCGTCGCCCAGGAATACCAGATCGGGTACGGGGAGGCTGCTTCAATGCCCTATCCATGATGTACGTTCTGGATGCTTTGGGGAGCCTTGGATCCCTCAGTGGGTACACCGCTGGTTAGACGACTGGAAACTGGCTGGTGGTGGGGTGCTCCTGTAAAGCTGCTCCTCCACGGGGCTGGTTCGCGTGGCAGAGGTGAACTGCTGCCAGCTTCGGTACCAGTGAACCGGCTGTGAGTTGTGGGCACGGGAGTCTTTTGGGAACCCGTGTAGATATGCCCAATCCCGGTAGTTAAGGCCTCAGGTGCTGACACCCGACCGGTGACGGCCCAGGGGCCCGCACGGAGTGCGGAGCCCCCGCTCCTCTCCAAGTTCTAGTCTGCTCTTGTCAGGTTCTAGATTCTGTCTCCACTCTGTTCAGACTGTCTAGATTACTGTGTGTTCTACTTCACTACCCTAACACTCCACCCACCAGGACCTAGGATTGGTCCTCTGTTCTAGGTGTTGTATGTTGGGTTGGATCTCAGAGTTAACTATTGCACTGCTTTGTCAGAGAATATTGCGGCTGCAATACTCCCTTGTGACACACTCGTTGCGGGGCGCCACATATGCTCTGCACTTAAGACTTTGATTAAGCTTCTGTCGCAGGGCTCTGGCCAGGGAGAGTGGTTAGAGTGAGAAGTGTTTACAGATAGTGGAGGACAAGGAGATATCCAAGATGGAGAGGCTGGGAAGTGCTCATCTAGGATAGCTGCATGATGAGGCCTCAGTCCCTAGGTCACCTAAGCTTTCAAGGCTCAGTGGCAGAACCTGATAAGGCTGTATGGGTCCCTCATACACAGCGGAAAGTGTAGTTTCCAGTGGCACAATGGAACATAGGGTCTAAGTACTGCTCTAAAGCATGGATACCCACAGGACCCGCGTTACCTGTATAGCTGGAGGGAATGTACTGAATGACCAGAAGCAAGGTGGTATCTGGAGTTCCAGACTCCTAGAAACCTTAGAAGTAAAGAAGAGGCAGCGGTAGGCGCAACTATCATTCGGCAGAGAAACAAGCTCCCATCAGACCAGACAGATTGCAAGCCTGAGAAGGAAGTACTGTAACTTGTTTGGACTGCTTAGTATGGTGCCCTGCTCATGCTGGTAGCCACAGACTTCTCTAATGCACAGCTAGGTTTCCACAGCAGGTACTTACTACATGCAACATCTTCTACCTCGGCACAGTAGGGGGAGCCCAACTTGCTGCCCTTAGACAAGATCCCCTATAAATACTGCTGCTGGGGGAGGAGTTAGTCAGAGAGCTGCGAAGACGTCCTGGTGGTCGGTGCCGCGATTAGGCCCACAAGCCTAAGTGGCGACAGAAGGCTAGGAGCAGTGAGATAAGAGGGAGCGAGAAACTTGAGGGAGTTCACCCAAACAGAATCACCGGATATTGGGGATCCGCACCTGTGGGATACTACAGGACCACAGAGAACCCCGTCGCTCCGTGAAGGCTTTGGCTACCCAGTTTCGCCTGTGGGTCAAGAGAGGGAGCCAGACACAGCAGTGTACCACCGCAGTGATCAGAGAAGGTAGCCTGGAGGCCACACAGGAGGAGAGACAGACACCAGGGTCAGGCTGTGCTTCAAAAATCACTACAGAGCAGAGGAGGCCTTATACCCACTTGCTGTGGGGACCCACTGTGCAACCTGTCCACCCGTCAGTACCCTGGACATCTTTACCTGCCAAACATCAGTAAAAGGTAAAAGAGACTTTGCAGTGTGTGTATCATTGCTCTCCGTTACCGGCTCCTCACATAGACTGTTCCAGCACTCCCTATACCATCCCAGCTCCACTACAAGCTGCCCCTACTCCCTATGCTGCCGCGGAGGTCCCAGTCCTACCTGTGGAGGACTTCACCATCCTAGCCACGATACCATCTACCTCCGGCGGCTGTGGCGGCGCTGGTGCAAATCACCAGAAACTATAGATGGCGTCACGACAACAAACTTTATAAATAGTCCCCTGTAAATATCACCCCCTTTTTGAAAGATAACCCAGGACGAGGGGTCAGGCGCGGCCGCCATTCCCCGTGACTACAGGAGAGTTAACACTTGCCGCCTGACACCCGAGTACCCCAAAGCCTGAGCGCTACAGTTATCTTTTTCTGGCGTCACGAACAGGATCCCGTGCCCGGTATTACCGGGTACTGTGTGTTGTGTTATTGACTATATTGAGTGACTGTTTAAACTATGCCGCCATTGCTGCACCAAAGAGCGGGAAGAAAGGGGGCGTGCCAGCCTGTAGAGCGCGAAACTGAAACCCGCCCCTCACTCAGCCGAGCATTCTCGAGCGCCACGGCCTAGTCCGAAAACTCCCGAAGTGGTTAACTCTTTAAAAACTGGTTGTAATTCACTAGGGGGGCCAACAACATGTCGGCCTGCTCCAGCGACGACGACGGTGCGTACGCTTATCCCCGGAATTACGTTGAAAGACCTATGGCTGCCTCCGGTAGCACTGCCAGCACCACCGGCACAGCGGGTGCACTCGCCCCAATAATGCCGATGTCACTCCCATACATCCCGGGGGCCAAGTGGTTGCTCCAGTATGACGGACACCCTGATACATTGGATGAATTTAAACGAAAAATCAATAGCGTCCTGGATATGTATGCGATGACCGGCCAACAACGCGCTGCTGTGGTACTCGGACAGTTAACTGGCTCAGCAGAGAAAGAAAGTGCGTCCTGGCCTGCTGCTGAACGCAAATCCGCCTCTGCTATATTTAATAAAAGCTACTTTCGAGGAGTGCAACGAGGCTAATATACGCATACGCTTCCATCACTGCTACCAGAGGCCGGGGGATGACATAAGAGCTTATGCCTGGTGACTGGAAGAAGCACTGCACGCCCTTATGTATGTCAGCCCCACCAGTGTACCCGATGAAAATAAGCTCCTGATTGAACAATTCACTCGGGGACTGCTATCCCCCAAGGACAGTAACACTGTACGTTGGTGGTCATTAAGCAATCCAGAAGCTGACTTTAACACCCTGAAGGAGATGGCCATCAAAGGGTTAAAGCCGGTAGAGACCCATGAAGCTGCAATTAAACGGTGGTGCAGTGGTGAGGTGCAGGCTACTCCAAAATCATTACCCGTGTCTGCAGCCACGCAACAAGTACAATCTGCTCAGCCAGACAAATATGATTCCCTGCGGGCTGAGATGCATGCTGAGATGCCACAGATGAATAAAAACATTGCTAAACTAATGGACGCTATACAGTTACAGCAAAGCCAACAGCCAGCGCCAAGACCCATCCCAAGCCTCAGCCGCTGATTCAACTTGCCGACAGCCCGGAGGATGTACCCTGGATGCGAGGGAAGCAAGCCACAGCATACCGAGGAAGAACCACCGACCGCTACAGCTCCACTGGGGAGCCCATCTGCCGCCTCTGCAATCACATCGGTCACCTCGCCAGGAGCTGTCCTTTAAACGGGCAGTCCCTGGGGGCCTGGGCCAAACCTTCAGGACTAGATCAACTGGGCCCAGCCACCTGGTACAAGACCTTCATCGGACAGAGGCCGTTTCTGTCCATTGTGGCATCCCGACACCTGTTCTGCTGGACACTGGGTCACAGGTGACCACCATCCCCTATATTCTTTATAAAAAGTATTGGGCTGATGCAGAACTGAAATAACCTGAAATAGACCTTACCCTTAATGCATCTAATGGTGAACCACTCACTGTGATGGGGGTTAGAGAAGTGCCCATAAAGGTGGGGAGAGTGGAACTGCAGAACCAAGGGGTCCTTGTAGTAGCAGAAGCCAGTAATTCTAATAATCCCTATATCATACTAGGTACTAATGTTGTTAGCAATTGCATGGAGGAAATTTTGTCTTTGTTTCAACAGATAACAGACACTGCCAGACCTGGTCAAAGGAAGGTCCTCCAGCGTGAGACCAGGGCCATCCTGCACCATCAACAGGTAACAATTAAAGGTGGCGAAATTGGTACTGTATGGGTGACAGACCTGTTGCCTATTGTGATTCCCCCAATGAGTAAAATGATGACTTGGTGTCGAGCAGCTATAGGTCTGAGAGGGCAGGACTATCGAGCGTTAGTGGAGCCCAGCAGCACAGAGCACAAATCTACACTGTTAACAGCCAGAGGGGTGGTGGACGTACACAATGGGAGAGTACCTGTTTGCATCTTAAATTATGGCAGTGAGGAGGTTAAATTACCGAGGTATACCACCGTTGCTAAGTTGTACACAGTCAGCAACAACGAGATCCAAACAGTGCAACCCGAAGCCCACAAAAAAGGGGCAAAACCTGATCAAACCACCGGGCCACAGGAGGACTGGTGCCAGCAGCTCCATGTCGGAACTGACACCACTCCTGTGTATGAGAAGCAAGGTGTGTACCGGGTAGTTCAAGAATTTGAACAAGTCTTTAGCAAGCATCCACTTGATTTTGGTAGGATAAAAGGGGTACAACATCACATCCCCACAGGTACACATCCACCAATCAAAGAGCGGTACAGGCCTATTCTACCTGCACATTATCAAAAAGCCAAGGAAATGTTACAGGACATGAAGGGCGCAGGGGTTATACGAGATAGCTGTAGTCCTTGGGCAGCTCCATTAGTCCTAGTCAGAAAAAAAGATGGCAGTATGAGAATGTGTGTAGACTATAGGCAAATAAACCACATAACACACAAAGATGCTTACCCGTTACCTTGTATAGAGGAATCCTTAGCTGCGTGAAGTCTGCCAACTACTTCTCTACCTTAGATCTCACTAGTGGGTATTGGCAGGTGTCCGTAGCCAAGGAAGACAGAGAGAAAACGGCATTCACAACACCTATGGGCTTGTGTGAAATCAACAGTATGCCCTTCGGCCTATGCAATGCACCCGGAATCTTCCAGCGATTAATGGAGAGTTGCCTGGGGCGTAAGAACTTTGAAACGGTACTGCTCTACCTGGATGACGTGATCGTGTACTCCAAGACCTATGAAGAACATGTCACTCATCTAGGAGAGGTGTTTGAAGCTCTGGCCAAATACGGGATGAAGCTAAAACCATCAAAATACCACCTGTTAAAGCCAAGAGTGCAATACCTGGGACACATAGTCAGTGCCAAGGTGTGGCCCCTGATCCAGACAAGGTGACAGCAATCAAAGAGTGGCCAGAACCCAAGACCATAAAGAATGTACGTCAATTCCAGGGTTTGGTGGGCTACTATCAGAGGTCATCAAGGAGTACGCCAAGAGGCCGCTGCCCTGCAGACCTCCTAGTAGCCAACCCACGAAGGGCAAGCCCAAGGATTCTCCGTGGAAATGGGGTAAGGAACAAGAAGAAGCATTCCGGGTGATGAAAGAAGCCCTAACAGCAGAAGAGATCCTTGCATACCCAGACAACAACCTGCCATTCCTGCTGTACACGGACGCCAGAAATGTGGGACTTGGAGCCGTCCTTTCCCAAAAGCAAGACAGCAAGGAGAGGGTAATCACCTACGCCAGCCGGAAGCTGCGTCCCACAGAGAGGAACCCAGAGAACTACAGTTCCTTCAAGCTGGAATTCCTGGCCTTGGTCTGGGCTGTTACAGAGAGGTTCAAACACTATCTGGCCTCTAGCAAATTTACAGCATACACGGATAACAATCTGCTGACCCACCTGGAAACTGCGAGATTGGGAGCCATGAAGCAGAGATGGATGGCCAGACTCTCCAACTACTAATTTACCATCAAGTACCGGGCTGGGGCACCAGAATGGAAACGTAGATGCTTTATCGAGGATGCCTCACTTATCAGAAAAGGGTGTAGATGAGGACGAGCTGGAAGAAGTAGAGTTACCTGCCTTCCATCATGTAAGAGTAACCCAATGGCAGCAGACCCGTCAAGACCCCTCTACGAGAACAGTAAACCCGTTGCCCCACTTCGGCTGGAAGGAGGCGCAAGATCATGACCGGCTGTCAGTCTAATCAAACAACTGATAACCCAAGAGTCAGCGAAGCTGCCTGAAAATCCCCCGTCTGAAGCCAAACATCTGTGGAACGAGTGGAGAAACTGTTCCAATACCAGGATAAGCTATGTCAGCGGTAATCAATCCAAGAACTAACGAGATGACTTGGCAGATCATCGTGCCAAAATCAGAAATCCCTGTGGTCTTGAACACCTATCACAACCAGACTGGTAACTTCGGATGAAAGAAGCTAGAGATGCTACTGAAGGATAGGTTCTTTTGGGTCGGCATGCGGTCATCCATTGAAAAATCGTGTAAGAATTGTAAATCCTGCAGCCTAAGAAGAAAGGACATACAGAGCCAGAAAGCCCATCTTCATCCCATCGTAACCAAACAGCCTCTAGAAATCGTAGCCTTGGACCATGTAAAACTGACTCCAAGTAGATCCGGCTACACCTACGCATTGACCATGGTAGACCATTACTTGAAATTCTTAATGGTTGCCCCTGTAAAAGACTTGACAGCAGCAACAGCTGCTAAAACCTTCCAAAATGTCTTTTGCAGACCATAGGGATACCCAGAACATGTCTTAACAGATCAAGGATCAACCTTCGAAGCAGAGATCTTCCTAGAGTTCTGCCAGATGTATGGGTGCAAAAAGATCAGAACAACCCCGTATCATCCCCAAACCAACGGACTCTGTGAGAAAAGGAATCACCTCATCATTGACATGCTGAAGATCCTACTGTTAGAGGAAAGAAACCAATGGCCGGAGCAACTACCTGATTTGGTTGACATGTACAACCACATTCCAGTAAGCTCTACAAACTGTACACCAGCTTACCTGATGAGAGCCTGTACAGGAAAATTACCCGTAGACTTTGAACTCGGAGAAGTAGATCCTGAAGCAGATCATGCCATTTCAAATTGGAAAACCCATCGCCTAGAACAATACAAAAAGGTTCAAGCCAGTGTCGAAGATAACCTGCAGAAATCCCGTGAAAAGCAGAAAAGGGACTACAACAAACATGCTCCAGCAGAAGGAATAACACCGGGAAGTATTGTCCTTAAAAGAAAAAGATCTCAACATAAGTTAGATGATCGGTGGGAACAAGAGCCCTACATACTACTAGATTCTGGAAATTACATCAGTAAAGTCTGCATCATCAGCAAAGACGGTGGAAAAACCACACAGATTGTATCCAGAGACCATATCAAAAAGTGTCCAACGGATTGGAAGAACCAAGAACCCTTCCATCAACCAATTCCAGAAACAGAACCTGTACAAGAAGAAAGTCCATTGAATTTCTTCCAGCCCAACAAAGTGGTACAAAGGAATCAGGAAGAAATACCCGTTGTTAGAGTAAGGCAACGCAGAAGCTTACCTGACGTATCTGCACCTAGCACTTCACTAGACACCTCACATGAGACAGTGACACCTGTAGTGCGGAAATCACACAGAAGCACACAAGGTCAACCCCTGTCTAGGAATGGAGGGTGGGCACAATAAAATGTAAGGTAGAGCACACACTAAGGAAACCTGTAAATAGTAAACTGTACAATAAGAATGTAAATAGTAGTGGACAGAAGGGTGGAGGAACTGGGCCTATCCCCACGCACATTAAGTTAGGAACAGAAAGTGCCTGATGGCAGGGAGGTTCCAGGCCGAAACACCCATAGGAACATGTGTTTATTCTTAAAAATGTGGACTTTTGAAAGACTTTCCCCTTTTCTTACCTGGAGCGTACAGAAATGGACCGTAAGAGTTCTTTGAACTTTTCCCCTTTTGAACTTTGAACTTTTTACAATTTAAAAAGGACTACAGTTGCTGGACTATTGTAGCCACAAACGTTTCAAAGCCTGCGGTGGATGGACTAGCACCGTACGAATTTACCTGTTTTTCCATTTTTCAATATTTTTCAGTGTCTTTTTGTCAATTTTTATATTTTAAGACTTGTAAATATATCACCTGTTATATTGTTGAAAAATTGTTATTCTTTTGTTCAAAAACAAAAAAATGCTCAGTCCAGGAGTACTGTTGTTACCTAGGGGGGTATGTGGCGCCCTGCTCACGCAGGTAGCCACAGACTTCTCTAATACACTGCTGGGTTTCCACAGCAGGTTTCCACAGCAGGTACTTACTACATGCAACATCTTCCACTCCGACACAGTAGGGGGAGCCCTAGTTGCTGCCCTTAGGCATATAAATACTGCTGCTGGGGGAGGAGTTAGTCAGAGTGTGCAGATGATAGGAGAGCTGCGAAGACATCCTGGTGGTCGGTGCCGCGATTAGACCTGAACCAGTGACCCGGAGTGGCCCTTCTATCTCCCACAAGCCTAAGTAGGGACAGAAGGTGTGGAGCTGTGAGCCAAGAGGGAGCAAGGAACTTGAGGAAGTTCACCCAAAGAGAATCACCGGATATTGGGGATCCCCACCTGTGGGATACTATGGGACCAAAGAGAACCCCGTCGCACCGTGGAGGCTTCAGCTACCCAATTTCACCTGTGGGTCAAGAGAAGGAGCCAGACACAGCAGTGTAGCACCGCAGTGACCAGAGAAGATAACCCGGACACCGCACAGGAGGAGAGACAGACACCAGGGTCAGGAGAGAGAGATGAGGCAAGTCTGGCTGCAAGCAGGCTGTGCTTCAAACATCACTACAGAGCAGAGGAGGCCTTATACCCACTTGCTGTGGGGACCCACTGTGCAACCTGTCCACCCGTCAGTGACCTGGACATTTTTACCTGCCAAACATCACTAAAAGGTAAAAGAGACTTTGCAGTGTGCGTGTATCATTGCTCTCCATTACCAGCACCTCGCGTAGACTGTTCCAGCACTCCCTATACCATCCCAACTCCACTACAAGCTGTCCCTTCTCCTTACGCTGCCCCGGAGGTCCCAGTCCTACCTGTGGAGGAATTCACCATCCTAGCCACGATACCATCCACCTCCGGCGGACTGTGGCGGCACTGGTGCAAATCACCAGAAACTACAGGTGGCGTCACGACAACAAACTTTATAAAGAGTCCCCTGTAAATATCACCCCCTTTTTGAAAGATAACCCAGGACACGGGGTCAGACGTGGCCGCCATTCCCCGTGACAACAGGAGAGATAACCCTTACTGCCTGACACCCGAGTACCCCAAAGCCTGGGCACTTCACTTAGTAAATGGTAAAGCGACTATACTGTTTTCTTCTGCTTTATTCCAGCTGCCTCACTAACCTCATCATCTCCCTGTGACCAGCCCTAGTTAGAAAGGGCTTTCTATCTGCATTGCTATACCACCTAACACCAGGAATCATATGCAGAGCAAGCCACATCAGGCTGCTGGTCCCAACTGGCATCACAAATTAAACTAACTGACTGGCTTGAACTAACTGTTCTCTTCACCGCAGACTGCAGACTGCCTGACTCCTCCAAGCAGGCCAGGATCTTGCTTAAGGCAGCAAGTAGGGCTCATCCTTCAGGTCTGGGGTGGAAGGTGTTGTGTGCTGTGTGTGCCAAGGTGTACATCCCTGCCTGCACTGGTGGGACCTGTTGCAATCCTCCGCAGGGGTGCCACACATGCTCTATGATACCATTGTGTTAAAACTGCCTTGGGTTAATATAGGCCTATTTTAAAGTACCATAGATGGTAGTAATGCTTGTCAATAGGACTTCTGACATGAAGGCCTATGGCAATGTTCCATTCGGGAAGCTAAACAAGAAGTCCTTGGCTACATAGTTAGATGGGAGACTTTAGAAGAAACAGAATAGGACTATGTAAGTCAATAGGAACAAGGTCAACACAATAGCATGAGATCAAATGCTTCCGTTGACTTTTTCCATAGACATGCTCAATGATACCATTATATTAAACTGCCTTGAGTTAATATAGACCTATTTTAAAGTCCCATAGATGGTAATAATGCTTGTCAATAGGACGTCTGACATGAAGGCATATGGCAATGTTCCATTTGGGAAGTTCCTGGCTACATAGTTGGATGGGAAAACTCAGAAGAAACTGCATGGGACTATGTAAGCCAATAGGAACAAGGTCAATACAATACAATGCTTCCATTTACTTTTTCCATAGACATGCTAAATGATACCATTATATTAAAACTGCCTTGGGTTACTATACGCAGGGCCGGCTCCAGGTTTCTGTGGACCCCGGGCGAAAAAGTCTCAGTGGGTCCCCTTTAGTACATATCATGGACTATAATATATATATTGCCGCACACTTACCGCAAGCCCCATAGACAATGCATGGGGCTCGCCGCAAATGCGTAGCAAGTGCAGCCGCTAGGCGGAAAATGCGGCAGATGCAGATTTTTTTACCGCACATTTTAAAAAAACGCCTATGTGAAGGCAGCCTTACAGGAACAGTGACTGCTGAAACCAGCAAGAGCTGTTTCTGACAGTGAGTATATTACACGTTGTTAGGAGCGGGCTAAGGTGCGTTTGCATTCTCTTGCGCTTTTTAAAAATACCCTTCAAATGAAAAATGTTGCATTTTTGTGCGTCTGAGGATGCTTGGTATATACACAAGCATCCTCAAGCACACAAATAATGCAAGCAGCTCAATGGAGCCACACTGCATTATGGGTGGCACCGCAGCCAAGCGGAGTGTCTGGCCGTTCGGATCTCTCTTCTCCTCACCATTCTTCTCGCTGCTCCGGTCTCCTCCGCTCGCTCTGCACACAGTCATGACAACATCGTGCCCCTCCATGCTGAGCTGCAGAATGCAGACAGCGGCAGAAGAGACTATGGAGAAGAATGCTGCAGGCAAAGGTGGCTGAGACTATAGGAGCGAATCCGCAGGGGGCTACCACTGGTACACATACCTCGTACGCACGCGGCTCTGCTCCATACACCTCCTACGCACGCGCTCTGCTCCATACACCTCCTACGCACGCGGCTCTGCTCCATACACCTCCTACGCACGTGGCTCTGCTCCATACACCTCCTACGCACGCGGCTCTGCTCCATACACCTCCTACGCACGCGGCTCTGCTCCATACACCTCCTACCCACGCGGCTCTGCTCCATACACCTCCTACCCACGCGGCTCTGCTCCATACACCTCCTACCCACGTGGCTCTGCTCCATACACCTCCTACCCACGCGGCTCTGCTCCATACACCTCGTACCCACGCGGCTCCGCTCCGTACCCCTCGTACACACACGGCTCCGCTCTGTACACTTAGTACCCACATGGCTCTGCTCCATACACCTAGTACACACTGGGCTCCGCTCCGTACACTTCGTACACACTGGGCTCCGCTCCGTACACCTCGTACACACACGGCTCCGCTCCGTACACCTTGTACACACACGGCTCCGCTCCGTACACCTAGTACCCACATGGCTCCACTCCCGTACACCTCATACACACACGGCTCCGCTCCGTACACCTAGTACCCACTCGGCTCCGCTCCGTACACCTCGTACACACACGGCTCCGCTCCGTACACCTAGTACCCACTCGGCTCCGCTCCGTACACCTAGTACACACTCGGCTCCGCTCCGTACACCTGACCTAGTACACACTCGGCTCCGCTCCGTACACCTAGTACACACTCGCTTCTGCTACATTCACACTGTAAATCCCTCCTGACCCCACACATAAACTTCACCAAATTGCCATACACCTAGTACACACTCACCTCTGCTACATTCACACTGTAAATCCCTCCTGACCCCACACATAAACTTCTCCAAATTGCCATACACCTAGTACACACTCACCTCTGCTACATTCACACTGTAAATCCCTCCTGACCCCACACATAAACTTCACCTAATTGCTATGCTGGCCATCATGATGCTCAGAGTCCTGCATACACTGAGGAGCTGGTCATGTGACCCCTGATTCCACCCTCCGTTGACATCATCACAGGTCCTGTCAGCCCAGAGTGTGCAGCTCTGTCGGCTCCCACGGAGGGAGATCTCCGGAGCTGCAGGAGGCTGAGTGCGCTCTCGCTTCAAATGACCCCCCAGCTGCCCCCTGGATATGGCCCTGGCTGTGGGGGCAGTGTGCTCAGGGGCCCCTGAGGCTAGGGTCACACTTGCATTGTGACCCTAGCCTGATGCAAATATTTTCGGCTGCAGCACATAGCTTTTAATGCTATGCGCTGGAGCCCATAGAAACCCGATGCTTACCTTGCCAACCATTGGTTGTCAATGTAAACATCGGGTTTCTATGGGCTCCGTTGCTGGCAGCGCATAGCATTAAACGCTCTGTGCTGCAGCAGACAATACTTGCGTCAGGCTAGGGTCACAATGCAAGTGTGACCCTAGCCCTCAGGGGCCTGGTGGGCCCCCTCCAAGCAGTCGGGCCCCGGAACTTGCCCGGATGCGCCCGGGTGCTGACGCCGGGCCTGACTATACGCCATAGGCATATGGCAATGTTCCATTTGGGAAGCTAAGCAAGATGTCCATGCCTGCTTAATTGGATGGGAGGCCTCATAAGAAACAACATGGGACTATGAAAGTCAATGGGAACAAGGCCAATACAATATAATGCTTCCATAGACATGCTCAATGATACAATTATATTAAAACTGCCTTGGGTTAATATAGGCCTATTTTAAAGTCATATAGGTGGTAATAATGCTTGTCAGTAGGACTTCTGACATGAGGGCCTATGGCAATATTCCATTTGAGAAGGTAAGCAAGAAGTTCCCGGTGCGTAGTAGGATAAGAGACTCTATAAGAAACAACATGGGACTATATAGGCCAATACAATACAATCCTTCCTTGGACTTTTTGCATTGACATGCTCAATGATACCATTATCTTAAAAATGCCTTGGGTTTATATAGGCCTATTTTAAAGTCCCATAGATGGTAGCAATGCTTGTCAATAGGACTTCTAACATGAAGGCCTATGGCAATGTTCCAATCGAGAAGCTAAGCAAGAAGTCCCTGGCTGCATAGTTGGCTGAGAGGCCTCATAAGAAACAGTGTAGGACTATGTAAGTCAATAGGAACAATGCCAAAAAAATTGCATGAGAGCCAATGCTTCCATTAACTTTTTCCATTGACATACTCAATGATACCATTATTAGAGATGAGCGGTGATCGATTCGAAATGTTAACCTATCTCAAATTCGAGCTGTTTTGCACGATGTTCGAGTTACTCGACGAATGCAAACAATTCGCTTCAAATTCGGCAGTTCGAGGTTATGTTCGATAACGCTTCGATCACCAAAAGCGTAACTGGCTTTTCACAGAAATACTACTAATGAGGGGGGGGGGCAGGGTTTAGATCAGTGCTGCTGAAATAATGCCGATATCCATTTTTTTTTTCTCCTAACTGCATATACAGTGGTGCGCTGCAGGCTGTCAGCCAATCACACACACACACACACACACACACACAGCAAAGTGCATTTTTTGCACACAAGCAAGGGCATGTGGCTGTGTAGACAGTGGAGGTTGTGCAGCAGCTGCTAAAGCGCTCAAGACGGTGGAGATTCTGCAGCAGGTGAGTGGATCCTATGTGACCTATAAATCAAGTGGTTTTTTTTGATAAGGCACCATCTGCGCCTCTTGTGTCTCCTTTTATCTATAATCGGCTGTGTATGTCACATGTCCTTGCCCTTTAAGACCCGGCCATTTTCCCCATTGCCACCGTTCCTCAGTGCTGCAGGTGTGTGTCAGTCAGGTACCACTACTGCTGCTGTGGGCACTCTAAAGTGTTAGTTAGATAGATAGTGAGCGAATCTCAAGTTAGATAGACAAATAGGTTTAGGGAGTAGAGACTAGTTAGAATCTCAGCCCTTTTGAGGGCTACATTAGACAAGTAGGGAGTAGGGATTAGCTGTAAATATCAGCCCTTTTCAGGGCTACTTAATAGAAGTAGGGACTAGTTATAATATCAGCCCTTTTGCGGGCTAGGTTAGGGCAGTTCCCAGCAGTTTTCGCCAGGCAGGTCTGTGCCAGTGCTGTGCAAGTGTTTTTCACAGCATCTGGCCACATCTAGCTCAGGCAATCCTTTAGGGCAGGTAGTGTAGCACTGCTGTGAAGCAAGCTTCACCACCTGTCTTCAGTAGCCAATTTTTTTACTGCAGCTTGTCCAGGCAATTTTTTGGGCTAGTAGCAGTGTCTGGTAGTCAGCGGTGTAGCCCAGCTGTAAAGTAACCTACACCATCTGTCTATCCAGTAGCCAATTTGTTTACTGCAGCTAGCCCAGGCCATTTTTTTTGGGCTAGTAGCAGTGTCTGGTAGTCAGCGGTGTAGTCCAGCTGTAAAGTAAGCTACACCGCCTGTGTATCCAGTAGTCATTTTTTTTACTGCAGCCAGTGCAGGGAACCTTTTGGGGCAAGTAGCAGTGTCTGGTAGTCAGCGGTTTAGCCCAGTTGTAAAGTAAGCTACACCACCTATCTATCCAGTAGCCAATTTTTTTACTGCAGCTAGTCCAGGCAATCTTTTTGGGCTAATAGCAGTGTCTGGTAGTCAGCGGTGTAGTCCAGCTGTAAAGTAAGCTACACCGCCTGTCTATCCAGTAGTCAATTTTTTACTACAGCTAGTCCAGGCAATTTTTTTAGGCTAGTAGCAGTGTCAGTTAGACCAGTGTTTCCCAACTCCAGTCCTCAAGGCACACCAACAGGTCATGTTTTCAGGATTTCCTTATCATTAGACAGATGATGGAATTATTCCCTGTGCAAGTGATTAAACTAACACCTGTGCAATCCTAAGGAAATCCTGAAAACATGACCTGTTGGTGTGCCTTGAGGACTGGAGTTGGGAAACACTGAGTTAGACAGTAGTGTAGCCCACTTGTGAACCAAGCTACACCGCCTGTCTAGTTCAGACTAATTTGTAACTGCATCTACCCCAGGTAATAGTTTGAGCCTAGTAGCAGTGTAATTTAGATAGTGGTGTAGCCCGCTTGTGAAACAAACTACACCGCCTGTCTAGTTCAGACTAATTTTTAACTGCACCTAGCCCAGGTAATAGTTTGGGCCTAGTAGCAGTGTCATTTAGATAGTGGTGTAGCCCACTTGTGAAACAAACTACACCGCCTGTCTAGTTCAGACTAATTTGTAACTGCATCTACCCCAGGTAATAGTTTGGGCCTAGTAGCAGTGTCATTTAGATAGTGGTGTAGCCCACTTGTGAAACAAGCTACACCGCCTGTCTAATTCAGACTAATTTGTAACTGCACCTAGACCAGGTAATAGTTTGGGCCTAGTAGCAGTGTCATTTAGATAGTAGTGTAGCCCACTTGTGAAACAAACTACACCGCCTGTCTAGTTCAGACTAATTTTTAAGTGCACCTTGCCCAGGTAATAGTTTGGGCCTAGTAGCAGTGTCATTTAGATAGTGGTGTAGCCCACTTGTGAAACAAACTACACCACCTGTCTAATTCAGACTAATTTTTAACTGCACCTACCCCAGGTAATAGTTTGGGCCTAGTAGCAGTGTCATTTAGATAGTGGTGTAGCCCACTTGTGAAACAAGCTACACCGTCTGTCTAGTTCAGACCAATTTTTAACTGCACCTTGCCCACTTGCCCAGGTAATAGTTTGGGCCCAGTAGCAGTGTCATTTAGATAGTGGTGTAGCCCACTTGTGAAACAAGCTACACTGCCTGTCTACTTCAGACTAATTTTTAACTGCACCTTGCTCAGGTAATAGTTTGGGCCTTGTAGCAGTGTCATTTAGACAGTGGTGTAGCCTGTTGTGAATTCATTGGAGCTCCCTCCGGTGGTTGTTGCTGGTGATGCAGCTGACTGTGTGGGCTTCACAGGTGATGGTGATGATTGGTGATCTAGTTCTTGGAGCATATAATGGTTTGAAGTGAATCAATCCTTGCCAGTTGTCTTAGTTCCTGGAGGAGTTCACATCTCTCTGGTTTCTTCTGCTCTGTGGAATTCTTTGCAAGCTAAGTGGACAGTTTTTTGATATTTTGTGGCACACTTTTGTGTGCTTAAGGTTCTGCTTAACCTTTTACTCTTCCTGTTTTTGTTTTTATTTCTCTGATTTCCCAGTTAATATCTGTGGGTTCTTGCTATTCTTTTGGGGTTCTGCTCTGAGGCAAGATAGCTTTTCCTACATCCATCTTTAGGAGCAGTTAGTTCTCTGGCTGTGCAGAGGTGTCTAGGTCTGGTTAGTTACATCCCATGGCTACTTCTAGTTGCGGTATGTAGTCAGGCATTGAGGTCAATATAGTCACCAAAGACTTCTGTGGAATCTGAATGTTACTCCTGAGTCATCGGTTCATAACAGTACAGCACTGCCTGTCTAGTTCAGACTAATTTTTAACTGCACCTAGCCCAGGTAATAGTTTGGGCCTAGTAGCAGTGTCATTTAGACAGTGGTGTAGCCTGTTGTGAATTCAATGGTTTGAAGTGGATCAATCCTTGCCAGTTGTCTTTGGTTCCTGGAGGAGTTCACATCTCTCTGGTTTCTTCTGCTCTGTGGAATTTTTTGCAAGCTAAGTGGATGTTTTTTTTAATATTTAGTGGCATACTTTTGTGTGCTTAAGGTTCTGCTTATGTTTTGTCTTATTCTGAGCTGGGGGTTTGCAATTTAGTCTGTATTTTGTTTATCTGCTCTCAGATAGGAAGTTTTCTTCCTAGGAATTTTACCATTCACTATTATCTGTTCTTTCCAGTTCTGCTGGCATTTGATTTTTAGAAGTCTGCAGATATAGAGGGTGCCGCGTCTTAGTGACTCAGGGTAATTTTTGTACTATCTGCTGTTGGTGGTTTTTTTATAGTGTTTTATACTTACCGCAATAGTATTCTATCCTGTCTTTCCTATATAGCTAAGTGGGCCTCTTTTGCTAAACCTTTTACTCTGCCTGTGTTTTTTTTCTTTCTCTATTATCTCAGTTAATATCTGTGGGGGTTTGCTATTCTTTTGGGGTTCTGCTCTGAGGCAAGATAGCTTTTCCTACATCCATCTTTAGGAGCAGTTAGTTCTCTGGCTGTGCAGAGGTGTCTAGGTCTGGTTAGTTACATCCCACGTCTACTTCTAGTTGCGGTGTGTAGTCAGGGATTGTGGTCAGTATAGTCACCAATGACTTCTGTGGAATCTGAATGTTTCTCCTGAGTCATCGGTTCATAACAGTAGCCCACTTGTGAAGCAAGCTACACCGCCTGTCTAGTTCAGACTAATTTTTAACAGCACCTAGCCAAGGTACTAGTTTGGACCTTGTACCACTGTTTGGCCACTCAGTTCTGCTCGATTTCCATCTTATTTTTTTTTTCCCAATAACTGCAGAGTTGCCAATTTGGTCACATACAAAATGAGTGGCAAAAGGCCTGCTGCTGGGGAAAGTGGAATCGGATTGGTGGATAGGCAAAAAAGTTTGTGTCCGTGGGGTAGGTGGTAAAGCAACAGTAACATCTGGTGAAGAAAGACCATCTTCCTGCCACAGTAAGATGTCTACTTCTTTCTGTGACAATCTGATACGATCCCTTTCTTATGGACACGACCATCGATACCTATTGTAGATGAGGCACAAAAAGAGCAAGTGCTTGAATGGATCTCAAGTGCTCCATCAAGTGGCCTCTCCTCCACCTCAACTTCAACATCCCAAACCCTCCAGTCCTCTGAGGTGTCACCCCAATTGCACTTGCTTCCTACCAGCTCCCAAGTCTCCAGCCGCCCTACTGAGTATGGGGTAACAGAGAATGTTAAATCTGCAGAGCTGTTCAGTCACACTATAGCCTGGAAATCAGCGGTCTGCTCCAAAACTGCAGTGAGTGCAGACGAGGAAATGATCTGCACTGATGCCCAGGAGCTTTGTGAGTCGGATCCAGGCACAGATGAAGAAGGTTCTGAGCATAATGTAGACCCCCTTCCCAAACTGTAACTCCTCTTGGTGGAGACAATGAGGAAGATGCTGATGAGACTCAGATACCTCATTGGACCGACAACTTAACTTCTCGGTCAGGGGAGGAAGAGGTTGTCTCTGAGGACGAGGAGTGTGATAACACACAGGGTAATGATGAGGTTGGAGATCTCATTTACTGTCAACCCACAGTCAGCCAGTCGATGAGGTCAGCAGAGGTGGTGGAGGATGATGATAGTGACGACGAGGTTAGATTGCGCCTTCCTGGACAGAGACGGAGTACTGGAAGCAGATCAACAACAGCATCCGCAGCCACTACTCTGCCTCTGAGCAGAAGTCGTGGTGGCTCTGCAGGTCGCATGGGCTCTAAGCCTTGCCTAACCTGGGCCTTTTTTGTCATCACCAAGGATCACCCAACTCATGTGATCTGTAAGATTTGAGACCAATCTCTGAGTAGAGGCCAAAAACTCAATAGTTGGGGGACTTCATGCATGAACCGTCACATGAATTTTGAAGCACAAGTCACAGTGGGAAGCTCACTGTGCTGCAATGCGGGCTAGCGAGGCGGGCCAACCACCGTCTGCCCCATCAAGTGCATCCGCGTGCTCTTCATCCTCTGTGACTGTGGGGACAGCTGTTACACATGCTTTTGGATGTAGACCTTCTACCTCTTTAACCGTAACAGGCAGTGTGATTGTCAGGTCGTCACTTGTTTTTGAAGAGGAGAATGCTGCTGGTGTGGAGCTATCTCAGACATCGAGAGCACCACCTTTGGATGAAGGCAACATTATATCTCCACCTGCACCTCCCTCACAGACCAGCAGTTTGCCAGGGACACCTACCAAGCCAGCCCTCCATCCCTCAGATGTGGACAAGTAAAAGACCATTTCCTCCTAGCCATGACAAAGCTCAGCGGTGAAATTTCACCATCTGCAAGCTGTTGGCTACAGAAATATTGCCTTTCCGCTTGATGGACATAGAGGATTTTAGAGACCTTATGTCTGTCGCAGTGCCCCAGTACCAGATGCCCAGTCGCCACTACTTCTCCAAGAAAGGTGTGCCTGCGCTACACCAGCATGTCGCAGACAACATCACTGCTTCCTTGAGAAACTCTGTGTGTGACAGGGTGCATTTCACCACAGACACTTGGACCAGTAAGCATGGACAGGGGCGTTACATGTCGCTGACTGTGCACTGGGTAACTATAGTGAGAGCTGGAGATGGATCTGCTGTACAAGTCTTGCCGTCCCCATGAGTTGTGCGTCAATCCTCGGTATGTAGCAGTTCCTCCACTGCGTCTGCCTCCTCAACCACATCTCGGTCCTTCATCTGCCCCAAAACCCACGTTGTAACTGCGCACAAGGAATCCTGCACACCTTCTTACTATGCTGGCAGCAGGGCTCAATGGCATCAGGCAGTGTTTACCTTGAAATGTCTGAGAAATGTGAGTCACACGGCTGAGGAATTGTGGTCAGCTCTGGATGCCAAGTTTCAGCAATGGTTGTCTCTACTCAACCTGCAGCCAAGGAAGGCAGTGTGCAAAAATGCTGCAAACCTTGGTGCGGCCCTTGGCCGGGGCAATGTCACACACATGCCTTGTATGGCTCATGTGCTGAACCTGGTTGGCCAGCAATTTTTAACACACTATCCCAGCCTAGATGGGCTTTTGCAGGGGAGCACGGTTGCTGTGTGCTCACTTCGGCGTTCGCATCCCACAGCTCGACGACTTGCATTGCTCCAGAAGTCTTTTCGGTCTGCTGGTTCACCGGCTGAAATGCGTTGTGCCGACACGCTGGAATTTCCACTTAGCACATGTTGCAGCGTCTGTGGCAGCACTGACGAGCCCTGGTGCAATACGTTATGACGTATAGCCTGGGCCAACGAGATCCAGAGGTGGGGCAGATCACGCTGCTGGAGTGGTCTCAGATTAAGGACCTATGCACTCTTCTGCACAGTCCTGAAATGCCGATGAAGATGTTTAGCGCTGACGATGCCATTATCATCATGACTATTCCGGTCATCTACATGCTGGAGCACACTCTAAACAGTATTCAGAGTCAGGTGGTGGGACAAGAGGAGGTGGAGGAAGTACAGGAGGAGTCCTATGCGGAAGGGATAACAAGATCACCAAGGTCCTCACGGTGGGCAGCACCAAGATGGCAGGCATGGGAGGGTGGGGGAAAGGGATTAACGAGGGCGCATGGTGACAGCCAAACTGTTGAGGAAGGTACAGCAGCCCAGGAAGAAATGGAGTTCGAACTGGCCATGGGCATGGAAGGCTCAGCAGATGAGGGAGACCTTGATGATATTTCTGTTGTGCGAGGTTGGGGGGAGAGGGCAGAGGAAGGA
This sequence comes from Allobates femoralis, assembly GCA_033576535.1. Classification (NCBI taxonomy): domain Eukaryota; kingdom Metazoa; phylum Chordata; class Amphibia; order Anura; family Aromobatidae; genus Allobates; species Allobates femoralis. The sequence continues at coordinate 370,590,937 of JARQOC010000002.1, forward strand.
AGCATGATTCTCACCTCGCCGCCACCAACACAACAAGGACTTGGTCCTCCTGGATGCGCAAGACACATGAGCGCCTTCTTGCTGCCCTACCTGCAACATGACCCTCAAATTGTTCGAATTAGAAGTAATACTGACTACTGGGTTGCCACACTCTTAGATCCCCGGTACAAGACAAAATTTGGTGACATAGTTCTTGCCATAGATAGGGACGCACGCATGCAGGAGTATCAGCAGAAGCTGTTACACAATCTTAGATCAGCTTTTCCACAAAACACCAGTGGTACAAGAGTGAATCTCACAGTTCTAACTTGCCAACCATAGGACTGTCAAGTCATCACTCACACCGTACCAGTAACACCAATTTTGTGGCATCGTTTCACGAATGTTTTAGACCATCGTTTGCAAGGCTAGAATACACAAGAAGTCTGACACATAGTCTACGCCAAGAGAGGATGGTACAGGAGTATCTCCAAGTGAACATCGATGCCATGACTGGGGAACTGGAGCCTTGCTCATTTTGGGCTTCCAAGCTGGAAAAATTGCCTGAGCTCGCCACTCACACTTTGGAGATCTTGTCGTGCCCGCAGCCAGCGTTCTCTCTGAAGTGTTTCAGCGCTGCTGGTGGTGTGCTGACAGATAAGCGCACGTTCTGTCCAGCCAGAATAAGACAGACTAACGTTCATCAAGATGAACAAGTCATGGATCCGCAAGGATTTTTCTACCCCTGTGTCATCCTCGGGAGACTAAAGGCTTGTGGATGTTTGATTGTGCTTCATGACAGTAATCATTTAAAGTTTGCAACTGTGGGGCAATTGATGCCACTTAAGGGGTGTCTGTGCCCAAATTTTTGTAAAAATGAAGACTCTTGTTGGAGTCCCCTAAATGTGTTTGACATGATTTTAGAAGGGCATGACATGCCTATATCCGTGTCTCCTCCTCCTTTTACTCGTCAGCTCTTTTCTTTTCCCATTTTTATATGTACTTGTCACTTTTCCATATGTTTGTTGTGTCTTCTGAGCAGTTTGTCACCTTTTTGACAACTTAGAAGATGTTTTCTATGTGTTTGTATGTATTTGTGTTTGCCTGCCATTGTTTTCAATGGTGTTCGAAGGTGTTTGACAAACATTCGACGAACATTCGATAAACACCCCCCCAATTTGACGAATCAAATTGAATTTGAACACTAGGGGGGGTCTCATCTCTAACCATTATATTAAAACTGCCTTGGGTTAATGTAGGCAGATTTTAAAGTCCCCTAGATGGGAACAATGCTTGTCAAAGGAACTTCTAACATGAAGGGCTATGGCAATGTTCCATTTGGGAAGCTAAGCATGATGGCCCTGGCTACACAGTTTGATGGGAGACCTCATAAGAAACAGCATGAGCCTATGTAGGCTAATGCAATAACATGGGAGCCAATGCTTCCATTGACTTTTTCCATAGACATGCTCAAAGATACCATTATATTAAAACTGCCTTAGGTTAATTTTATTATTATTATTATTATTTATTTATATAGCGCCATTGGTTCCATGGCGCTTTACATAAGAAATGGGGGTGACAAGAACAGGTACAGTGCATATAAACAGTCAAGGCTTGCTGATACACGATGGGAGAGGACCCTGTCCACGAGGGCTCACAGTCTACAGGGTGGAAAGGACACAATAGGAGAGGGGAAGCGCCAAGCGTGTGGTGGAGCGGCACTGGAACTCATCATAGGTTGTAGGCTTGTTGGAATAGATGAGTTTTCAGGTTCTTTTTGAAGCTCCTAAGGGTAGGCGAGTGTCTGACGTGCTGGGGGAGAGAGTTCCAGAGTTTAGGGGAGGCACGGAAGAAGGCTTGTAAGCGGTTGTGGGAGGATGAGATGAGGGGGAAGGAGAGGAGGATTTCTTGTGAGGAGCGTAGGTTGCGTGCGGGTTGGTATCGGGAGATCATGTCGGAGATGTAGGGGGGGGACAGGTTGTGGATGGCTTTGTAAGTCAGGGTTAGGATTTTAAAGCGGGGTCTTAGGGAGGTGGGGAGCCAGTGGAGTGCCATGCGGAGAGGGGAAATAGGGGAGTAGCGAGGAGGCAGGTGAATTAGATGGGAGCTGAGTTTAGGATAGACCGGAGGGGGCAAGGGAAGAGGCAGGGTGGCCGGTGAGCAGTAGGTTGCAGTAGTCAAGGCGGGAGATGATGAGGGCGTGGAAGAGGGTTTTGGCAGTGTCATGACCAAGAAACGGCCGGATACGTGAAATGTTCTTGAGTTGGAGTCGGCAGGAGGTGGAGAGGGCTTGGATGTGGGGCTTGAAGGAGAAGGAGGAGTCTAGGGTGACCCCGAGGCACTTTGCATGGGGGACTGTGGAGAGGGAGCAGTCATTGACTAGGATTGACAGGTCTGGTAGAGGGGGAGGGCGGCTGGGGGGGAAGACAATGAACTCTGTTTTGTCCATGTTCAACTTGAGGAAGCGAGCAGAAAAGAAAGATGAGATGGCGGACAGGCATTGGGGAATTTTTGACAGGAGGGAGGAGATGTCAGGTCCGGAGAGGTAGATCTGGGTGTCGTCGGCGTAGAAATGGTACTGGAGGCCATGGGACTCAATGAGCTAGGCCTATTTTAAAGTCCCCTAGATGGGAACAATGCTTGTCCAAAGGGCTTCTAACATAAAGGACTATGGCAATGTTCCATTTGGGAAGCTAAGCATGAAGGCCCTGGCTGCATAGTTGGATGGGAGACCTCATAAGAAACAGCATGAGACTATGAAAGCCAATAGCATGGGAGCCAATGCTTCCATTTACTTTTTCCATAGACATACTCAAAGATAGCATTATATTAAAACTGCCTTAGGTTAATGTAGGCCTATTTTAAAGTCCCCTAAATGGGAACAATGCTTGTCAAAAGGACTTCTAACATGAAGGGCTATGGCAATGTTCCATTTGGGAAGCTAATCATCAATGCCCTAGCTGCATAGTTGGATGGGAGACCTCATAAGAAACAGCATGAGACTGTGCAAGCCGATATGAACAAGGCCAATGCAATAGCATGGGAGCCAATGCTTCCATTGATTTTTCAATGCTTGTCGAAAGGACTTCTAACATGAAGGGCTATGGCAATGTTGCATATGGGAAGCTAAGCATGAAGGCCCTGGCTGCTAAGTTGGATGGGAGACCTCATACAAAACAGCATGAGACTATGTAGGCCAATGCAATAGCATGGGAGCCAATGCTTCCATTGACTTTTTCCATAGACATGCTCAAAGATACCATTTTATTAAAATTGCCTTAGCTTAATGTAGGCCTTTTTTAAATTCCCCTAGATGGAAACAATGCTTCTCTATAGGGCTTCTAACATGAAGGGCTATGGCAATGTTGCGTTTGGGAAGCTAAGCATGAAGGCCCTGGCTGCATAGTTGGATGGGAGACCTCATAAGAAACAGCATGAGACTATGCAAGCAAATAGGAACAAGGCCCATGCAATAGCATGATAACCAATGCTTCCATAGACATGCTCAAAGATACCATTACATTAAAACTGCCTTAGGTTAATGTAGGCCTATTTTAAAGTCCTTTAGATGGGAACAATAGTTGTCAATAGGACTTCTAACAAGAAGCGCTATGGCAATGTTGCATTTAGGAAGGTAAGTATGAAGGCCCTGGCTACATAGTTGGATGGGAGACCTCATAAGAAACAGCAAGAGACTATGCAAGCCAATTGAAGCAAGGCCAATGCAATAGCATGGAAGCCAATGCTTCCATTGATTTTTTTCCATGCACATGCTCAAAGATACCATTATATTAAAACTGCCTTAGATTAATGTTGGCCTATTTTAAAGTCCCCTATATGGGAACAGTGGTTGTCAATAGGACTTCTAACAAGAAGAGCTATGGCAATGTTGCATTTGGGAAGCTAAGCATCAAGGCCCTGTCTGCATAGTTGGATGGGAGACCTCGTAAGAAACAGCATGAGGTTGGGTAGGACAATGCAATAGCATGGGAGTCAGTGCTTCCATAGACATGATCAAAGATACCAATATCTTAAAACTGCCTTAGGTTAATGGAGGCCTATTTTAAAGTCCCCTAGAAGGAAACAATGCTTGTCAATACGACTTTGAACAAGGCCCTGGCTACATAGTTGGATGGGAGACCTCATAAGAAACAGCATGAGACTATGCAAGCCAATATGATCAAGGCCAATGCAATAGCATGGGAGACAATGCTTCCATTGACTTTTTCCATAGACATACTCAAAGATACCAATATATTAAAACTGCCTTAGGTTCATGTAGGCCTATTTTAAAGTCCCCTAGATGGAAATGATGCTTGTCAAAAGGACTTCTACCATGAAGGGCTATGGCAATGTTGCATTTGGGAAGCTAAGTATGAAGGCCCTGTCTTTATAGTTGGATGGGAGACTTCATAAGAAACAGTGTGAGACTATGTAGGCCAATGCAATATGATGGGAGCCAATGCTTCCGTTGACTTTTTCCATAGAATTGCTCAAAGATACCATTATATTAAAACTGCCTTAGGTTAATTTAGGCCTATTTTAAAGTCATCTAGATTGGAACAATGCTTGTCAATAGAACTTCTAACATAAAGGGCTATGGCAATGTTCATCTGAAAAGCTAAGCATGAAGTCCCCTGGCTGCAAAGTTGGGTGGGAGTCCTCATAAAAATCAGCGTGAGACTATGTAGGCCAAAGCAATAGGATGGGAGCCAATGCTTCCATTGACTTTTTCCATAGACATGCTCAAAGATACCATTATATTAAAACTGCCTCAGGGTAATGTAGGCCTATTTTAAAGTCCCCTATATGGGAACAATGCTTGTCGAACAGGACTTCTAACATGAAGGGCTATGGCAATGTTCCATTTGGGAAGCTAAGCATGAAGTCCCTGGCTGCATAGTTGGATGGGAGACCTCATAAGAAACAGCATGAGACTATGCAAGCCAATATGAACAAGCCAACGCAATAGCTTGGGAGACAATGCTTCCATTGACATTTTCCATAGACATGCTCAAAGATAACATTATTTAAAACTGCCTTTGGTTCATGTAGGCCTATTTTAAAGTCCCCTAGATTGGAGCGCTGCTTGTGAATAGCACTTCTAACATGAAGGGCTATGGCAATGTTGCATATGGGAAGCTAAGTATGAAGGCCCTGACTGCATAGTTGAATGCAAGAACTCATAAGAAATAGCATGAGGCTATGTAGGCAAATGCATTAGCATGGGAGCCAATGCTTCCATTGACATTTTCCATAGACATGCTCAAAACTGCCTTAGGTTAATGTAGGCCTATTTTAAAGTCCCATAGATGGGAACAATGCTAGTCCAAAGGGCTTCTAACATAAAGGGCTATGGCAATGTTCCATTTGGGAAACTAAGCATGAAGGCCCTGGCTGCATAGTTGGATGGGAGACCTCATAAGATACAGCATGAGACTATACAAGCTAATAGTAACAAGGTCAATGCAATAGCATGGTAGCCAATGCTTCCATTTACTTTTTCCATAGACATACTCAAAGATATTATTATATTAAAACTGCTTTAGGTTAAGGTAGGCCTATTGTAAAGTCCCCTAGATGGGAAGAATGCTTGTCAATAGGACTTCTAACATGAAGGGCTATGGCAATGTTCCATTTGGGAAGCTAAGCATGAGTTCCCTGGCTGCATAGTTGTATGGGAGACCTCATAAGAAACAGCATGAGACTATGCAAGTAGGGATGGGCGAATCTACTCGCTAGGACTCGTTACTCGGCGAGTAGTAAGGGACTCGCAGGACTCAGTACTCTGCGAGTTTCCCAGTGATTACTCGCACGAGTCCAATGCAAATCAATATCAATCCTAGTTTTGTCAGAAACGCTGACAAAACTAGGATTGTCATTGTCTAGCATTAGACTCGCTACTGTGCCAGTGATAGCAGGGAAACTCGCAAATAACTGCTGTTACATTGCGAGCCGAGTCCAGCTGTCTTCTCTGTGCAGCTCCAGGGTCCTAGAGACGCCTGCTCACAGAGATGATGTAGCAGTGCTGAGATTGTTCTCAGTCTGCTCATTCCCTGTGCATAGACATCTATATCTATGCACAGGGGATGTAGCAGAGAGGACATCGCGTTTTGGACTACGTCGGACGGAACAGGAATTTTTTAATTAAAGATGGAGTCCCTAATGGCTTTTTTTTTATTTCAAATAAAAAATTTTCTCTATGTTTTTTTAACCCTTTATTGGAGATTCTTAGTGGCTGGGTCAAACGTGGCCTGACATTAAGAATCTCGGGCTTAATACCAGCTTGTATAACAAAGCTGGTATTAACCCCTTTATTACCCAGCGTGCCACCGCCACCAGGGCCGCTGGAAGAGCGGGGTTCAGCGCCAAAGGATGGCGCTTCAATGAACGCTCCATCTTCTGGGCGGCTGCGGGCTGCAATTTGCAGCGGGGGGTGCCCAGAAAGCTTTGGTATCCCTGCGCTGCGGATTCCAGCCCCCAGCTGCTTAGCTGTACCTGGTTAGACATAGAAATTGCGCGGAGACCCACGCATTTTTTTTTTATTATTTCATGAATTTCAGAGTCTCAGAGTCAGAGTCTCAGAGTCAGAGTCTCAGAGTCAGAGTCTCAGAGTCTCAGAGTCTCAGAGTCAGAGTCAGAATCTCAGAGAGTCAGAGTCAGAATATCAGAGAGTCAGAGTCAGAATCTCAGAGAGTCAGAGTCAGAGTCAGAATCTCAGAGAGTCAGAGTCAGAATCTCAGAGAGTCAGAGTCAGAGTCAGAATCTCAGAGAGTCAGAGTCAGAATCTCAGAGAGTCAGAGTCAGAATCTCAGAGAGTCAGAGTCAGAATCTCAGAGAGTCAGAGTCAGAATCTCAGAGTCTCAGAGTCTCAGAGAGTCAGAGTCAGAATCTCAGAGAAAATCTGTGAAAGAAAGAATGCGCATATAGGGTCTTATCTCAATTAAAAACTCTCACTTGTCGATGTGGAATTGCTCACCTTAGTCAGTTGTGAAACCCACAACTGGTAGAATAGCGTACAAGCAGCTGCTGCAGGGACCGCACTCTCAACGGTGACCGTGGTCGTAATACAGAATCTTGGACAAAGTGCTTCGGTGTCCGCGCTGCTGCTCCAAAGCCAAAGAAACACAGACACGGAACATGTTCCCTGAAGAAGGAGCTCGGGAGGAGGCTCCGAAACGCGTAGGAGGAAAATAAAGGCTGTAGCTGTACCAGACATTCCCGTGTCTGTGTTTCTTTGGCTTTGGAGCAGCAGCGCGGACACCGAAGCACTTTGTCCAAGATTCTGTATTACGACCAGAATCTCAGAGAGTCAGAGTCAGAATCTCAGAGAGTCAGAAGTAGAGTCAGAATCTGAGACTCTAAGTCAGAGTCAGAGTCAGAATCTCAGAGAGTCAGAGTCAGAGTCAGAATCTCAGAGTCTCAGAGTCAGAGTCAGAATCTCAGAGTCTCAGAGTCAGAATCTCAGAGAGTCAGAGTCAGAATCTCAGAGAGTCAGAGTCAGAATCTCAGAATCTCAGAGTCTCAGAATCTCAGAGTCTCAGAGTCAGAGTCAGAATCTCAGAGAGTCAGAGTCAGAATCTCAGAGAGTCAGAGTCAGAATCTCAGAGAAAATGATGGGAGTGCTGGTGTGTCACGGTCCGCGCTGCTGTGGTATGGATAAAAACTCACCAAAGAGACAGCAGTTATTCCATCCTTTTATTTCCTCCTCTTTCCTACGCGTTTCAGCGCCACACCCGGCGCCTTCCTCAGGGACATTACAATCATACCAGCAGAGGGGGTTTTTATAGCCCTCTGCTGTACAGACAAAAGAGGTGTCATCTGTTTACCTGATGATGTCATCCTCATCATCAAAATGGGTGGATCTGCCCATTTTGGCGCTATTTTTTACAAAAGCATTAAATACATCTCAAAATTATATAAATTTGGGCTTAATATTTTCATAAAAATGCAAAAGATGATACCCTTATAAAATTTCTTTAAAAATCACCACATAAAAGCTTGAAAGTTGCAAAAAATACATATGTGCTATCTAATGATATATATAAAGATAAGACATTCATACTATGCCCATATGGGACTAGAACCCGTGGTATTGCATTCATGTAGGTTAGACATCAGGGTTTTAAGCTATGTGCCACCACTGAATTTGATCTTAAAAATTATTCATAAAATCTCATGGAATAAAAACTCATGGAATAAAAAGGTGGCGCTGAAAGAAATTTATGTAAAAGGGAGGAATAGCAATTTGGAAATATAAAGGTAAAAATATTAAAAATATTTTATTCTATTAATTAATTAAAAACATTTTTTTAAACAAATTTTTTAAAAAACGACAAAACTGATTTAAGTAAAAAATATATGAAATATGTATGTGCATCCCTGTGTGGTGGCGCAGCAGGAAGGTGGTGCTCCCATACTTCAACACCCCAGGTTCTACTCTCTAGTTGGCAACATAAAAATTTATAAAATCATCATATTGACAAAAAATGGACCAAAAAAACGAAAAGAACAGCATGTCTGAATTGATTTTAAGGATGCATACTCAAAAATGACACAAGATGGCGCTCACGCGTTGTATTGATCTATCAAACCAGAATTAAACCCCGGATAAATCGTACTGATATATGTGGGCTGCTAATCTTGTTTAGGTAATGAAATAAACAATGATGAGAACATAGAGGTCAAGATAGAAAGGTCTAATCTATTAGTAGGTAACGATGGCCATTGGTAAATGAGTTACAGAAAAATGACAATAAGTCAGCTCAGTCTGATCACTAGTTAAAACAGAGAAATCTAGATAAGTGGATAAAAGGTGCTCATGAGTGTCAAAAATAAATTGCAATTTTAATCTGAGACAGCTATCTCAGTGTCACTGGATGTGGTACCCAGTCTGCACTGAGGAGCCAGTTGCTATGGCTCCCCCTGCAGTGCAAATGTCCGCCACTGGGGGCAAAATCTAATGAATTTACAGTGTAATGGAAGCAAATAGAGAATCAAGTATAGTGTGCCAAATAAGTGATCTGTGTTACACAGATAATTTAAAAGTTGATGCTATTCAATAAGTGAATAAGATATATACTATATATACTAAATATATATAAATATATATAAAATATATGAAAAATATAAAATGAATTGTGAATTTGTATAAGAAGTGCATAAATATGGTTGATGTGATAGTAACCATTAGTGAAGGAGGTACATAAAAAGTGGTATGCCAGACCAAGTTTAGTCTTTTAAGTCAGAAAAAGAGATATCTGATAATGGACAAAGATTTATGTCCATATATATCGATGAAAACATTTGCCCTAGGGGTTTAAGACTTAACTTGAATTCTCCATTCCAAGAGGATGTGGAATTCACAAATAATTGGGACTTCATTCTACGAAAATGTATGAACACTTTATTATGTATATTGTGTGACAAACGATCCAAATTAGCTGATGCGGCCACCATTGAAGTCAATAGACTCAGTGGAGAGCTGAGCAAATATAGCAACAGCACGGAATACAAAAGGATTTACTCTAGTATCAGTACCAATCTATTACAGATTGAGCACGATACTATCATGAGGAAATCAAAGAAGCTCAACAGAGATAGGTTAGATTATACCTCTGGGAAACCAAACATAGAGAACCATACATACAATAGAAATAGGGTCTCATTAACATCAAGAGAACACAAGGAGAGAACTTTCTCCAATAGCTCCAGAAGAAGAAATAGTCATAGAGGTTACCATAGTAACAATCAGAACGCCAAGGATAATCAGAATACTAAAGACATCAATACCAACAAAGATGCACCTACACTTATTCCAGAGAAAGTGACTTCTGGAAACGAAACAACTATAGATGTTTCCAATACAGTGACATATACAACCAACACAGAGAAAGAGTCAATATTACAGACAGATACAATATCTGAACACCAGCAAACTGAGTCCATTTCACATGCACATCAGAACATGACATCTCTAACTATAGATGAAGAGGAGGTATTAGAGGAACTTGAGACATGCATTGATGATACATCAGGCCTTTTGGCTGATGATATTTTCAATGAAAATGGAGATATAATTGTTGATAATCTAGAGGTTTTTTCAGAACATGAAATCACTGTCGACTCTGGAAAAAATTTAGTGACAACAACTGCACAGATACACTCAAATAAGGAAAATAAGGACATTTCTGAAAGGGTCACATATAGCGAAGAGGAACACCTGCAAAAAATTAAAGAGTTGATCACTAAAATTAACAAGGAAAGACCCTTACAACCCATTGTTTTACACAATAATCCCGAACCCATTAAAAAATTAAAAAACATTGAAAAAGAGAAAGATCTAATTATATGTGATCCCGAAAGTGCTCAGATTATTGATATCCCGATTAACACACAAAGAGTCATCATAGATAATTCAAAAAACCAAAATAATTGTCTGGTGCCTTTTTTATCGGTAGCGAAAAACAAGAATCAGGAAATAACAAGATACTTTACCCCCACGGGGGGAAAAAGAAAAAAAGAGGTGCTAGAGGAAAAGGAAAAAAGGAAAAAGGTCAAAATAAGCCTTCTAGATTAGAAAATATTGATACCAACATTACTAATATTATCAATCTTTCCCAATATACACCTACCAATGAGGAAGCATCATTATTAAATAAAGGCCTTTTATTTTGTCCATCAAATGAACCGGACAACTATGATTTATTCATAGATATTCATCAATTTATCCGTAAGCTCACATTGAAAAGGCATTTTGCACTGAAACCAGGTGGAAATGATATAGAGTCTAATGAGAGTAATAATGATAACGATCAGGATATTTTCAAAAACAAATCTAATTTTTACCCACTAGAGAGCAGGGGTCATTGTTTGGAAACCTTTCAGGATCTCTTACTGAACAATCTAAATAAGGAAAAAATGATGAAATCCAATAATGCACGGAAAGAAAAGAAAAATCTAACTAGGAATGAAACTCTAGCTTTAAAAAGTCTCAAGAAGAACAAAAACATTGTTATACGGGCAGCAGATAAGGGAGGAGGTATAGTGATACAGGACAGGTCAGCATATATGGAAGAAGCTGAAAGACTCCTTGGGGATCCAAAATACTATAGGAAGGTTGCAACTGACCCATATCCAGAACTAACTAAAACTTATAATAAGAAAATCAAGGCAGCGTATGAACAAGGAATAATCAATGATACCCTCAAGAAATTCCTATTAACAACCCAACCCACCACACCTTTCCTTTATCATTTACCAAAGGTACATAAAAGCCTATCAAATCCACCAGGGAGGACAATTATTTCTGGAATTGGTTCCTTAACAAGCAAACTGGCCAGTTTCATTGACAAAACCTTGCAAAAATACGTAGTGGGACTAAGCAGTTTCATTAAAGATTCCACAGAAGTCATCAAGGTTTTAAAAAATGTTGAATGGAAAAAATCCTATAGATTTGTCACTATGGATGTTGCATCCTTGTATACAAACATCGGCCATACAGCAGGTCTACTCTGTGCTGAATATTTCCTCAGGAAAGATTTTGATATGAGTGACCAAATGACATCTTTTATCTTGGAAGGGTTGGAGTTTATTTTATTTAATAATTTTTTCTCTCATAATGGGGTTATGTACCACCAACAACACGGGACAGCAATGGGATCGAAAGTTGCTTGTTCCTATGCAAATTTGTATATGGGCTTATTTGAGGAACTGCACATGTTAAATGAGAAGTATAAAAGAGGTTTGATCTTATATAAAAGATTTATAGATGACATCCTGCTTATATGGGATACAGACTACAGTGATGTGTATTAATTTATTGATTCCATTTTGCAAAACAACTGGGGTTTAGATTTAGAACCAACAGTTAACGATACCACGATTAATTTTTTAGACCTAACTATCTTTATAGATAAGGGAACCATAAACACAAAAACTTTCTTTAAAAAGACAGATAGAAATTCATACATCAACTATGAGAGCGGGCATTACGCTAAATGGCTGAAAAATATACCCATGGGGCAGTTCAGACGTATTAAGAAAAACTGTACGAACCAGGAAGATTATTTGACCCAATCTGAAGTTTTAAGCAAGAGATTTTTGGAAAGAAATTATCCAAGAAAACTAGTAAAAACAGCCCAGAAAACTTGTGGTAGAATGAGCCAGGAAACCCTATTAACTCCTAAGGTGAGGAAAAGGCCAGCACAGAACAAGTTTATGTTCAATTTTGTAACCACATATAATAGAGATCATGCTGCTATACGAGATTGCTTACAGACACACTGGCATGTCTTGAAAAATGACCCTGTACTAAAATCCATAATACCGGAAAAACCGAGCATAACTTTCAGAAGAGCACCCAACATCAAGAGTATCATAGCTCCCAGTCGACTTCCACAGCATAAGACCTTAATCAAACCCGCCAAGACAGTAAAAAATACTACTAGATGTGGGAGGAGAGGCTGCTTATGTTGCAGAAACATTCAAGCAGTTTCTTCATTCAATTCATCCTCAACGAATAAAAAATTCACAATAGAACATGACATGAACTGTACTACCAACTACGTCATCTATTTATTGGAGTGTCCCTGTTCCTTACAATACGTGGGAAGAACGATAAGGTCGCTCAGTGAAAGGATAAATAAACACAGAAGCAACATTAAACATGGTTTCCAACTTCATGGGGTATCCAGGCACTTTGACAAACACCACAACAGGGACCCAACCCTGTTAAAAATCACTCCCATTGACCATGTGCCAGCAGAGACAAACAATAGGTTTGAGGTACTGAAGAAAAAGGAGAAGTTTTGGATATATAACCTGGACACTCTAAAGCCAAAAGGGTTAAACTTAATCACAGAATTAATATAGATTTATCTTTTATTCTTCTTATACATTTTTATTCTTCTTACATAATTTTATCATTCACTGTTATATCTGTTTTATTCCTTTTTATAATACCAATTTCAGAGAATCTGTGTAACACAGACTACTTATTTGATATACTGCTAATGTTTTTTCCATTTGCTCTCATTACATTGGAAATTTGTTTGTATACTGCCCCAAGTGGCAGATATTTGCACTACATGGGCAGCCATGGCAACTGGCTCCTCAGAGTGTTTTCTGGGTACCACATCTAGTGCCACCTTGTGGCTTGCCTGACCAAAAATAGCTGCCCCTGATACATTTTACAACTGAACTATAATACACATGATCACTCTTTGTCCATTATCAGATATCTCTTTTTCTGACTTAAAAGACTAAACTTGGTCTGGCATACCACTTTTTTATGTACCTCCTTCACTAATGGTTACTATCACATCAACCATATTTATGCACTTCTTATACAAATTCACAATTCATTTTATATTTTTCATATATTTTATATATATTTATATATATTTAGTATATATAGTATATATCTTATTCACTTATTGAATAGCATCAACTTTTAAATTATCTGTGTAACACAGATCACTTATTTGGCACACTATACTTGATTCTCTATTTGCTTCCATTACACTGTAAATTCATTAGATTTTGCCCCCAGTGGCGGACATTTGCACTGCAGGGGGAGCCATAGCAACTGGCTCCTCAGTGCAGACTGGGTACCACATCCAGTGACACTGAGATAGCTGTCTCAGATTAAATTTGCAATTTATTTTTGACACTCATGAGCACCTTTTATCCACTTATCTAGATTTCTCTGTTTTAACTAGTGATCAGACTGAGCTGACTAATACCTACTAATAGATTAGACCTTTCTATCTTGACCTCTATGTTCTCATCATTGTTTATTTCATTACCTAAACAAGATTAGCAGCCCACATATATCAGTACGATTTATCCGGGGTTTAATTCTGGTTTGATAGATCAATACAACGCGTGAGCGCCATCTTGTGTCATTTTTGAGTATGCATCCTTAAAATCAATTCAGACATGCTGTTCTTTTCGTTTTTTTGGTCCATTTTTTGTCAATATGATGATTTTATAAATTTTTATGTTGCCAACTAGAGAGTAGAACCTGAGGTGTTGAAGTATGGGAGCACCACCTTCCTGCTGCGCCACCACACAGGGATGCACATACATATTTCATATATTTTTTACTTAAATCAGTTTTGTCGTTTTTTAAAAAATTTGTTTAAAAAAATGTTTTTAATTAATTAATAGAATAAAATATTTTTAATATTTTTACCTTTATATTTCCAAATTGCTATTCCTCCCTTTTACATAAATTTCTTTCAGCGCCAACTTTTTATTCCATGAGTTTTTATTCCATGAGATTTTATGAATAATTTTTAAGATCAAATTCAGTGGTGGCACATAGCTTAAAACCCTGATGTCTAACCTACATGAATGCAATACCACGGGTTCTAGTCCCATATGGGCATAGTATGAATGTCTTATCTTTATATATATCATTAGATAGCACATATGTATTTTTTGCAACTTTCAAGCTTTTATGTGGTGATTTTTAAAGAAATTTTATAAGGGTATCATCTTTTGCATTTTTATGAAAATATTAAGCCCAAATTTATATAATTTTGAGATGTATTTAATGCTTTTGTAAAAAATAGCGCCAAAATGGGCAGATCCACCCATTTTGATGATGAGGATGACATCATCAGGTAAACAGATGACACCTCTTTTGTCTGTACAGCAGAGGGCTATAAAAACCCCCTCTGCTGGTATGATTGTAATGTCCCTGAGGAAGGCGCCGGGTGTGGCGCTGAAACGCGTAGGAAAGAGGAGGAAATAAAAGGATGGAATAACTGCTGTCTCTTTGGTGAGTTTTTATCCATACCACAGCAGCGCGGACCGTGACACACCAGCACTCCCATCATTTTCTTGGATTCAAGCCACTGTTCAGTGGTCGGTGGAGGTCCTGCAGCAGCTGGAACACTGATTCCAATACGCCTTCAAACCAGTTGTGGGGATCACAACTGGATCAGGTGAGCAGCTTCACAGCACCACCACCTTACATAAGTGTCACCAGTGATAGGGCACTATTGCGCCTCTTGTCCCCCTCCCTATTTTCTTTTCACAGAATCTCAGAGAGTCAGAGTCAGAATCTCAGAATCTCAGAGTCTCAGAATCTCAGAATCTCAGAGAGTCAGAGTCAGAATCTCAGAGAGTCAGAGTCAGAATCTCAGAGAGTCAGAGTCAGAATCTCAGAGAGTCAGAGTCAGAATCTCAGAATCTCAGAGTCTCAGAATCTCAGAGTCTCAGAGTCTCAGAGAGTCAGAGTCAGAATCTCAGAGTCTCAGAGAGTCAGAGTCAGAATCTCAGAATCTCAGAGTCTCAGAATCTCAGAGTCTCAGAGTCAGAGTCAGAATCTCAGAGAGTCAGAGTCAGAATCTCAGAGATTCAGAGTCAGAATCTCAGAGAGTCAGAGTCAGAATCTCAGAGAGTCAGAATCTCAGAGTCTCAGAATCTCAGAGTCTCAGAGAGTCAGAGTCAGAATCTCAGAGAGTCAGAGTCAGAATCTCAGAGAGTCAGAGTCAGAGTCAGAATCTCAGAGTCTCAGAGTCAGAATCTCAGAGAGTCAGAGTCAGAATCTCAGAGAGTCAGAGTCAGAATCTCAGAATCTCAGAGTCTCAGAATCTAAGAGTATCAGAGTCTCAGAGAGTCAGAGTCAGAATCTCAGAGTCTCAGAGAGTCAGAGTCAGAGTCAGAATCTCAGAGTCTCAGAGAGTTAGAGTCAGAGTCAGAATCTCAGAGTCTTAGAATCTCAGAGTCTCAGAGTCAGAGTCAGAATCTCAGAGAGTCAGAGTCAGAATCTCAGAGAGTCAGAGTCAGAATCTCAGAATCTCAGAGTCTCAGAATCTCAGAGTCTCAGAGAGTCAGAGTCAGAGTCAGAGTCTCAGAGTCAGAGTCAGAATCTCAGAGTCTCAGAGTCAGAATCTCAGAGAGTCAGAGTCAGAATCTCAGAGAGTCAGAGTCAGAATCTCAGAGAGTCAGAGTCAGAATCTCAGAATCTCAGTCTCAGAATCTCAGAGTCTCAGAGTCTCAGAGAGTCAGAGTCAGAGTCAGAATCTCAGAGTCTCAGAGAGTCAGAGTCAGAATCTCAGAGAGTCAGAGTCAGAATCTCAGAGAGTCAGAATCAGAGTCAGAATCTCAGAGAGTCAGAGTCAGAGTCAGAATCTCAGAGTCTCAGAGTCAGAGTCAGAATCTCAGAGTCTCAGAGTCAGAATCTCAGAATTTCATGAAATAATTTAAAAAAAAATGCGTGGGGCTCCGCGCAATTGCTATTTCTAGCCAGGTACAGCTAAGCAGCTGGGGGCTGGAATCCGCAGCGCAGGGATGCCCAAGCTTTCTGGGCACCCTCCGCTGCAAATTGAAGCCCGCAGCCGCCCCAGAAGATGGCACGTTCATTGAAGCGCCATCCTCTGGCGCTGAACCCCGCTCTTCCAGCGGCCCTGGTGGCAGTGGCACGCTGGGTAATAAAGAGGTTAGGGCCAGCTTTGTATTATCAGCTGGCCCTAAGCCCGAAATTTATGGCGGTCACGCCAATATTAGACATGACCGCCATGAATTTCTATTAAATTGTTTTAAAAAAAAACACAACACAGAGAAAATTTTTTATTAGAAATTTAAAAAAAAGCCATTAGAGACTCCATCTTTAATTAAAAAAATCCTCTTCCGTCCGACGCAGTCCAAAACACGATGTCGTCTCTGCTCATCCCTGTGCATAGATATAGATGTCTATGCACAGGGAATGAGCAGACTGAGAACAATCTCAGCACTGCTACATCAGGCAGCAGGCGGGCTCTAGGACCCTGGAGCTGTGGCAGCCAGCACACAGAGCAGACAGGACTCTTATCTGTGCGAGTTTCCCAGCGATTACAGTTGCAAAGTAAACTAGTCCAATGCAAATAAATGACAAAACTAGGATTGCTTCAGGCTGAAGCTTCCGAGACACATCTGCGATTTGTAAATCTCACACTACTCGCTATTACTCGCTTCCCCATTCATTAACATTGGACTCGCTAGACTCGCAACGAGTAGCGAGTCCTGGGCTCGGACTCGCTAGAGTCAAGCGATTCCGAGTAATTTAGGATTCGCCCATCACTATATGCAAGCCAATATGAACAAGGCCAATGCAATAGCATGGGAGACAATGCTTCCATTGATTTTTTCCATAGACATACTCAAAGATACCATTATATTAAAACTGCCTTAGATTAATGTAGGCCTATTTTAAAGTCCCCTATATGGGAACAGTTGTTGTCAATAGAACTGTTGCATTTGGAAAGCTAACCATGAAGGCTCTGGCTGCATAGTTGGATGGGAGACCTCGTAAGAAACAGCATGAGACTGTGTAGGACAATGCAATAGCATGGGAGTCAATGCTTCCATAGACATGATCAATGATACCAATATCTTAAAACTGCCTTAGGTTAATGTAGGCCTATTTTAAAGTCCCCTATATGGGAACAATGCTTGTCAATACGACTTTTAACATGAAGGGCTATGGCAATGTTCCATTTAGGAAGCCAATCATGAGGGCCCTGGCTGCATAGTTGGATGGGAGACCTCATAGGAAACAGCATGAGACTATGTAGGCCAACGTAATAGCATGGGAGCTAATGCTTCCATTGTCTTTTTCCATAGACATGCTCAAAGATACCATTATAGTAAAACTGCCTTAGGTTAATGTAGTCCTATTTTAAAGTCCCCTAGATGGGAATAATGCTTGTCTATAGGACTTCTAACATGAAAGGCTATGGCAGTGTTGCATTTGGGAAGCTAAGCATGAAGAACCTGGTTGGATGGGAGACCTCATAAGAAACAGTGTGAGACTGTATATACACAATAGCATGGGAGCCAATGCTTCCATAGACTTTTTCCATAGAAATGCTCAAAGATACCATTATATTAAAATTGCCTTAGGTTAATTTAGGCCTATTTTAAAGTCATCTAGATTGGAACAATGCTTGTCAATAGAACTTCTAACATGAAGGGCTATGGCAATGTTCATCTAAAAAGCTAAGCATGAAGTCCCCTGGCTGCAAATTTGGATGCGAGTCCTCATAAGAAACAGCGTGAGACTATGTAGGCCAATGCAATAGGATGGGAGCCAATGCTTCCATTGACTTTTTCCATAGACATGCTCAAAGATACCATTGTATTAAAACTGCCTTAGGTTAATGTAGGCCTATTTTAAAGTCCCCTAGATAGGAACAATGCTTGTCAAACAGGACTTCTAACATGAAGGGCTAAGGCAATGTTCCATTTGGGAATCAAAGCATGAAGGCCCTGGCTGCATAGTTGTATGGGAGACCTCGTAAGAAACAGCATGAGATTAAGCAAGCCAATATGAACAAGGCCAATGCAATAGCATGGGAGGCAATGCTTCCATTGACTTTTTCCATAGACATACTCAAAGATACCATTATATTAAAACTACCTTAGGTTCATGTAGGTCTATTTTAACTCGACATATGACGTTGTACAACGTCCTGTGTTTCTGCCCGTTGCCGACACAGGACGTTGTACAACGTCCTGGCGTGTTTGCGCTGCTGCAGCATGAGTGAGGGTCTCACTGACCTGTCACTCAAGCTGCAGGTACATGGGGACTTGCAGTAGACCCCAGGGGGGGTCGCTTTCTCCCCCCCCAGGCTACAGCTGTGGTGATTGGCGGTTGAAAATGAAACCGCAAATTACTGCGGCTGTAATAATCTCCTGCCCGCCGCTTCTCCCTCTGTCCTGTCCTCCGATGTGTCCCCCCTGGGCTCTGATGCCCCCCCCGTGCTCCAAACGCCCCCCCCCCCTGTGCTCCAAAGTCCCCGCTGGGCTCTGGTGATGTCCCCTGTCTCCCCCTGCATCCCCTCCTCCCCTTCCTGCCACCCGGCGCTTCTTCTTCCTGCGCCACTCTTCACCCCTGTCATCTGATGCGCCCCCATCCCCCCCGCTTCTCCTTCCTGCCCCCCGCGATCATTGGAGATCACCACCTGTCTCCGGCAATCTCCGGTGATCACCTCCCGCTCACCTCTCCGCCGCCATCGTCCCGCTCCTTCCGATGACCCTCCTGTCCCGCCGCCGCCGTTTTGTTCCGCCTCCTGTCAGGATCCCTCCTCTGCAGTTTGATCCCCCTTATCAAACTGCAGAGGATGGATCCTGTCAATACTGGCACAGTGATCACATAGTGGATCACTGTGCCGGTATTGTTAGATCCCTACACTGCAGTTTGATCCCCCTGCAGGGGGATCAAACTGCAGAGGAGGGATCCTGTCACTACTGGCACAGTGATCACATAGTGGATCACTGTTCCAGGATTGTCAGATCCCTACGCTGCAGTTTGATCCCCTAGTAGGGGGATCAAACTGCAGAGGAGGGATCCCGTCACTACTGGCACAGTGATCACATAGTAGATCACTGTTCCAGGATTGTCAGATCACTACGCTGCAGTTTGATCCCCCAGTAGGGGGATCAAACTGCAGAGGAGGGATCCCGTCACTACTGGCACAGTGATCAGATAGTGGATCACTGTGCCAGAATTGTCAGATCCCTACACTGCAGTTTGATATCAAGCTGCAGAAAGTGATTTGACAGCCCCGATGCAGTGATCCACATAGTGTATCACTGCGTCCGGGCTGACAGATCGCTACTCTGCAGCCCGATGCGCCTGCATGGGCATTGAGCTGCAGAAAGCTATCTGACAGCCCCGGCGAGTGGATCACTGCACCGTGGCTGTCAGATCACTACTCTGCAGTCCGATCCTCCTGCATGGGGATCGAGCTGCAGAAAGCGATCTCACAGCCCCGGCGCTGCACCCGGGCTGCCAGATTGCTGCTCTGCAGTCGGATCCTCCTGCATGGGGATCGAGCTGCAGAAAGCAATCTAGCAGCCCCGGCGCTGCAACCGTGCTGTCAGATCGCTGCTCTGCAGTCCGATCCTCCTGCATGGGGATCGAGCTGCAGAAAGCGATCTCACAGCCCCGGCGCAGTGATCCACATAGTGGATCACGGCACCCGGGCTGTCAGATCACTACTTTGCAGTCCGATCCGCCTGCATGGCGATCGTGCGTTGTGGGACCTTCGTTGTGGACTACATCGGAGGCAATCCAGTGTCGTGGGACCTTCGTTGTGGACTACGTCGGATCTTTTTATAATAAAGATGCAGTCTGAATTTTGTGTGTGTTTTTTTTTTCAAATAAAAAGATTTTTCTCTGTGTGGTTTATTTTTTGACTATTTACTAGAGATTCCTAATGGCCGGGTTTAACATTGGCCCGACATTATGAATCACGGGCTTAGTGCCAGCTGCCAATAAACAAGCTGGCATTAACCCCTTTATTACCCATTTAGCTACCGCCACCAGGGCAACTGGAAGAGCCTGGGTACAGCACCAGAATATGGCGCTTCAATGAATGCGCCATTTTCTGGGGCGGCTGCGGGCTGCAGTTCGCAGCATGGGGGCCCAGAACGCTTGGGTCTTTCCATGCTGAGGATTTCAGCCCCCAGCTGCCTAGTTTTACCTGGCTGGGCCAAAAAATAAGGCAGAGCCCCACGTCACTTTAGTTCTAGAAATAAAAAAAAATGGGCTTCGATGTATTTTTGGTAGCCAGCCAGGTACAACGAGGCAGCTGGGGGTTGCTGGCAGTCCGTAGCTGCCAAGTTGTACCTGGCTGGACCAAAAATATGGCGGAGCCCCCCATCATTTTTTTTTTCTAGAATTACCGTATATACTCGTGTACAAGCCGACCCGTGTATAAGCCGACCCCCCTACTTTTGCCCCCAAAACCTGGGAAAACCTATTGACTCGTGTATAAGCCGAGGGTGGACCCCAGCACAGGTATACAGCCCCCAGCAGTGTGGTATACAGGCCCCCCCAGTGGTAGTATACAGCAGCCTCCCCAGTGGTATGCAGGCCCCAGCAGTATATACAGCAGCCCCAGTGGTATACAGCAGCCCTTAGGTAGTACACAGCAGCCCCAGGGGTATACACAGCAGCCCAGGGGTATACACAGCAGCCCCAGGGGTATACACAGCAGCCCCATGGGTATACACAGCAGCCCCAGGGGTATACACAGCAGCCCCAGGGGTATACACAGCAGCCCCAGGGGTATACACAGCAGCCCCAGGGGTATACACAGCAGCCCCAGGGGTACACAGCAGCCCCAGGGGTATACAGCAGCCCCAGGGGTATACAGCAGCCCCAGGGGTAGTATACAGCAGCCCTCAGGTAGTACACAGCAGCCCCAGAGGTATATACAGCCCCAGTGGTATACAGCAGCCTCCCCAGTGGTATATACAGACCCCAGCATTATTACAGCAGCTGCCCCAGAGGTATACACAGCAGCCCCAGGGGTATACACAGCAGCCCCAGGGGTATACACAGCAGCCCCAGGGGTGTACACAGCAGCCCCAGGGGTAGTACACAGCAGCCCCAGGGGTAGTACACAGCAGCCCCAGGGGTAGTACACAGCAGCCCCAGGGGTAGTACACAGCAGCCCCAGGGGTATACACAGCAGCCCCAGGGGTGTACACAGCAGCCCCAGGGGTAGTACACAGCAGCCCCAGGGGTAGTACACAGCAGCCCCGGGGGTAGTACACAGCAGCCCCAGGGGTAGTACACAGCAGCCTCAGGGGTAGTACACAGCAGCCCCAGGGGTAGAACACTGGCCCCCCTCACTGTTTGGCGCCCCCACCTCACAGGATGGCCCCCCCCACATACAGCGCTGCGCATATACATTACCAGGCTATCAGCTGTCACCCTCCGGTGGCGATTCGCGGCTCCCGGCTCCGGCTTTCATCTTCATCTCTGTCTTCTTGCTTTGTGGCCGGGGCTCATCGCGATGACGTCATCGCGACGCCGGCCGGTCATGTGACATGCAGGAAGATAGAGATGAAGATGGAAGCCGGAGCCGGGAGCCGCGAATCGCCACCGGAGGGTGACAGCTGATAGCCTGGTAAAGTATATGTGCAGCGCTGCATGCGGGGGGGCCATCTTGTGAGGTGGGGGCGCCAAACAGTGAGGGGGTCCCGTATGACTCGCGTATAAGCCGAGGGGGGGACTTTTCAGCCCAAATTTTGGGCTGAAAAACTCGGCTTATACAAGAGTATATACGGTAGTTCTAGAAATAAAAAAAAAAGGCCTTCGCTGTATTTTTGGTAGCCAGCCAGGTACAACTTGCCAGCTGGCTGACTGGAATCCTCAGCGTGGAGAGACCCAAATGTTGTGGGTAACCCACGCTGCAAATTGCAACCCACAGCCACCCAAGAAAATAGTGCATTCATTATAGGCGGCATTTTCTGGTGCTGTACCCCAACTCTTCCAGTTGCCCTTGTGCTGGTGGCACACGGGTTCTCCATATGCGACATGGTGTCCGCTAACAATTTCAATGGAAAATTAGCTCCAATTGTTAGAGGAAACCATGTTGCATATGGAGAGCCCCTCCCTGTGTGTCTAAACATTGGAGCTCCCCCACAAGTGACCCCATTTTGGAAACTAGACCGCCCAAGGAACTTATCTAGATACATAGTGAGCACTTTGAACACACATGTGCTTCACAAATTAGTCTGTTAAAGGGAAAAGAAGATTTTTTGTGAAAAAAAAAGTATTTTTTCATTTTTACGGATCAATTTGTAAAGCACCTAGGGGATTAAAGTACTCACTATACATCTAGATAAGTTCCTTGGGGGTCTAGTTTCCAAAATGAGGTCACGTGTGGGGGAGCTCCAATGTTTAGGCACACAGGAGCTCTTTATATGCGACATGGTGTCCACTAATAATTCCAATTGTTAGCGGACACCATGTTGCGTATGGAGAGCCCCTGTGTGCCCAAACATTGGGGCTCCCCCACAAGTGACCCCATTTTGAAAACTAGACCTCCCAGGGAACAAATATAGGTGGGTGGTGTGCATTTTGAACCCCCAGGTGCTTCATAAATTAATCCGTAAAAATGAAAAAAGAAAAAAGTTGTTGAAAAAAAAGTACTTTTTCATATTTACGGATCAATTTGTGAAACATCTGGGGGTTCAAAGTGCTCACCACCCACCTAGATATGTTCCCTGGGGGGTCTAGTTTCCAAAATGTGGTCACTTGTGAGGGAGCTCCAATGTTTAGGCACACAGGGGCTCTCCAAACGCGACATGGTGTCCACTAACAATTTGAATGGAAAATTAGCTCAAATTGTTAGCGGACACCATGTTGCGTTTGGAGAGCCCCTGTGTGCCTAAACATTGAAGCTCCCCCACAAGTGACCCCATTTTAGAAGCTAGACCCCCCAAGGAACATATCTAGATGCATAGT
The DNA here is from genome assembly GCA_033576535.1 of Allobates femoralis. Classification (NCBI taxonomy): domain Eukaryota; kingdom Metazoa; phylum Chordata; class Amphibia; order Anura; family Aromobatidae; genus Allobates; species Allobates femoralis. Next base: position 370,614,176 of record JARQOC010000002.1, read on the forward strand.
GAACTCTTTGAATTCCCAGGTGCTTCACAAATTGATCCGCAAAAATGAAAAAATATTCTTTTTGTGGAAAAAAAAGTACTTTTTCATTTTTACAGATCAATTAGTGAAGCACCTGAGGGTTCAAAGTGGTCTCTATGCATCTAGATAAGTTCCTTCGGGGGTCTAGTTTCCAAAATTGGGTCAATTATGGGGGAGCTCCAATGTTTAGGCACACAGGAGCTCTCCAAATGCGACATGGTGTCCGCTACCAATTTGTCTGAAAAATCAGCTCAAATTGTTAGCGGACACCATGTCGCATTTGGAGAGCCCTTGTGTGCCTAAACATTGGAGTTCCCCAACAAGTGACCCCATTTTGGAAACTAGACCCCCCAGGGAACATATCTAGATGGGTGGGGTGCATTTTGAACCCCCAGGTTGTTGAAAAAAAATTACTTTTTCATATTTACGGATCAATTTGTGAAACATCTGGGGGTTCAAAGTGCACACCACCCATCTAGATATGTTCCCTGGAGGGTCTAGTTTCCAAAATGTGGTCACTTGTGAGGGAGCTCCAATGTTTAGGCACGCAGGGGCTCTCCAAACGCGACGTGGTGTCAGCTAACAATTTGACTGAAAAATCAGTTCAAATTGTTAGCAGACACTATGTCGCGTTTGGAAAGCCCCTGTGTGCCTAAACATTAGCGCTCCCCCACAAGTGACCACATTTTGGAAACTAGAGCCCCCAAGGAACTTATCTAGATGGGTGGTGAGCATTTTGAACCCCCAGGTGCTTCACAAATTGATCCGTAAAAAATGAAAAAGTACTTTTTTTTTTCACAAAAATTTTCTTTTAGCCTACATTTTTTCATTTTCACATGGGGAACAGGATAAAATGGATCCTAAAAATAGTTGTGCAATTTCTCCTGAGCACACCGATACCTCATATGTGGTCATAAACCACTATTTGGGTGTACGGCAGGGCTCAGAAGGGAAGGAGCGCCATTTGACTTTTTGAATCAAAAATTAGCTCCAAAAGTCGATTTGCGCTCCTTCCCTTCTGAGCCCTGCCATGCGCCCAAACAGTGGTTTATGACCACATATGAGGTATCGGTGTACTCAGGAGAAATTGCCCAACAATTTTTAGGATTGAGGCTATAAGAACATTTTTGTTGGAAAAATTAAAATGCCCATTTTTTCCTTCCATGTTGCTTTAGTTCCTGTGAAACACCTGAAGGGTTAATAATCTTCTTGAATGTAGTTTTGAGTAGCTTGAGGGGTGCAGTTTTTGGAATGGTGTCACTTTTGGGTGTTTCCTGTCATGTACACCCCTCAAAGGGACTTCAAATGTGATGTGGTCACTAAAAAAATGGTTTTGTAAATTTTGCTGGAAAAATGAGAAATTGCTGATGAATTTTGAACCCTTATAACTTCCGAACAAAAAAATTTTTTTTGCCAAAATTGTGCTGGTGTGAAGTAGACATGTGGGAAATGTTATTTATTAACTACTTTGAGTCACATAACTCTCTGGTTTTGCAGAATAAAAATTCACAATTTGAAAATTGCTAAATTTTAAAATATTTTGCCAAATTTTAGATTTTTTCTCAAATAATCGCAAAAATGATCGGCCAAAATTTAATACGAACATGAAGCCCAATATGTCACGAAAAAAAGATCTCAGAATCGCTAGGATCCGTTAAAGCGTTCCAGAGATATAACCTCATAAAGGGACACTGGTCAGAATTGACAAAAATGGCCTGGTCATTAGGGTCAAAATAGGCCCGGGGGTGAAGGGGTTAAAGTCCCTAGATGGATCAATGCTGGTTGAAAGGACATCTAACATGAAGGGCTATGGCAATGTTGCATTTGGGAAGCTAAGTATGAAGTCCTAGGCTGCATTGTTGGATGGGAATCCTCATAAGAAACAGCATGAGAATATGTAAGCCAATAGGAACAAGGCCCATGAAATAGCATGGGAGCCAATGCTTCCATTGACTTTTTCCATAGACATGCTCAAAGATACCATTATATTAAAACTGATTTAGGTTAATGTAGGCTTATTTTAAAGTCCCTAGATTGGTACACTGCTTGTCAATAGGACTTCTAACATGAAGGGCTATGGCCATGTTCCATTTAGGAAGCTAAGCATGAAGGCCCTGGCTGCATAGTTGGATGGGAGACCTCATAAGGAACAGCATGAGACTATGTAGGCCAACGCAATAGCATGGGAGTCAATGCTTCCATTGACTTTTTCCATAGACATGCTCAAAGATACCATTATATTAAAATTGCCTTAGGTTAATGTCGGCCTATTTTCAAGTCCCCTAGATGGGAATAATGCTTGTCTATAGGACTTCTAACATTCAGGGTACCTTTACACACGGCTACATTTGTAGCTTGTCACCAGGTAACTTACTGGTTGCAGTGAAATCATGGATACATGATTCCATTTGTACATAGCAACAAGATAGAGCCATGTATCCATGATTTCACTGCAACCAGTAAGTTACCTGGTGACAAGCTACAAATGTAGCCGTGTGTAAAGGTACCCTAAGGGCTATGGCAGTGTTGCATTTGGGAAGCTAAGCATGAAGGCCCTGGTTGGATGGGAGTCCTCATACGAAACAGTGTGAGACTATGAAGGCCAAAGCAATAACATGGGAGCCAATGCTTCCATTGACTTTTTCCATAGACATGCTCAAAGATACCATTATATTAAAACTACCTCAGGTTAATTTAGGCCTATTTTAAAGTCCTCTAGATTGGAACACTGCTTGTCAATAGGACTTCCAACATGAAGGGCTATGGCAATGTTCATCTGAAAAGCTAAGCATGAAGTCCCCTGGCTGCAAAGTTGGATGGGAGTCCTCATAAGAAACAGCGTGAGACTATGTAGGCCAATGCAATAGGATGGGAGACAATGCTTCCATTGACTTTTTCCATAGACATGCTCAAAGATACCATTATATTAAAACTGCCTAAGGTTACTGTAGGCCTATTTTAAAGTCCCCTATATGGGAACAATGGTTGTCAATAGGACTTCTAACAAGAAGAGCTATGGCAATGTTGCATTTGGGAAGCTAATTATCAAGGCCCTAGCTGCATAGTTGGATGGGAGATCTCATAAGAAACAGCATGAGCCTGTGTAGGACAATGCAATAGCATGGGAGTCAATCCTTCCGTAGACATGATCAAAGATACTAATATCTTAAAACTGCCTTAGGTTAATGTAGGCCTATTTTAAAGTCCCCTACATTGGAGCACTGCTTGTCAATAGGACTTCTAACATGAAGGGCTATGGCAATGTTGCATTTGGGAAGCTAAGTATGAAGGCCCTAGCTGCATAGTTGGATGGGAGTCCTCATAAGAAACAGCATGAGACTATGCAGGCCAATGCAATAGGATGGGAGCCAATGCTTCCATTGACTTTTTCCATAGACATGCTCAAAGATACCATTTTATTAAAACTGCCTTAGGTTAATGCAGGCCTATTGTAAAGTCCCCTAGGTGGGAGCAATGCTTGTCAATAGAACTTCTAACATGAAGAGCTATGGCAATGTTCCGTTTGGGAAGCTAATCATGAATGTCCTAGCTGCATAGTTGGGTGGGAGGCCTCATATGAAACAGCATGAGACTATGCAAGCCAATATGAACAAGGCCAATGCAGTAGCATGGGAGACAATGCTTCCATTGACTTTTTCCATAGACATACTCAAACATACCATTATATTAAAACTGCCTTAGGTTAATGTTGGCCTATTTTAAAGTCCTCTAGATGGAAATAATGCTTGTTAAAAGGACTCCTAACATGAAGGGATATGGCAATGTTGCATTTGGGAAGCTAAGAATGAAGACCCTGGCTTTATAGTTGGATGGAAGACCTCATAAGAAACAGCATGAGACTATATAGGCCAATGCAATAGTGTGGGAGCCAATGCTTCCATTGACTTTTTCCATAGACATGCTCAAAGATACCATTATATTAAAACTGCCTTAGGCGGCCGTCACACGGTTCAATATTGCGAATGATATCGTTTAAGTGATCTGCTTTTTGATCGCTTAAGCGATATCGTTTGTGCATCGCTGCGTGCAATCAAGCGATTTTACAATGTAATATCGCTTGATCGCTAGATCGCAGATTGGTGAGCAGGAGCTCATATCAAGCGATAAACGCTTAAACAATCTGCTTCATCGTGGTGTGTGACACCACGATGAATGATCTCCCAGCAGCAGAGCCTATGCTGGGAGATGGTATCTATGGTAAACGTCTGGTTACTAAGCGCCGCGCGGCGCCTAGTAACCCGATGTGTACCATAGTTACCAGCGATCTCGCTGGCCCACATCGCTGGTGAGTCTGTCTGTGTGACATCTCACCAGCGATGTGAGCGATATTGTTAGCGATCGCGCGTGCACGTGATCGCTTACAATATCGCTCACGATATAGATACTTGTGACGGCCGCCTTAGGTTAATGTAATGTAATAAAGGACGTCTAAAATGATGGGCTATGGCAATGTTCCATTTGGGAAGCTAAGTATGAAGTCCCAGGCTGCATTGTTGGATGGGAATCCTCATAAGAAACAGCATGAGAATATGTAAGCCAATAGGAACAAGGCCCATGAAATAGCATGGGGGCCAATGCTTCCATTGACATGCTCAAAGATACCATTATATTAAAACTGCCTTAGGTTAATGTAGGCCTATTTTAAATTCCCCTAGATTGGAACACTGCTTGTCAATAGGACTTCTAACAAGAAGAGCTATGGCAATGTTCCATTTGGGAAGCTAAGCATGAAGGCACTGGCTACATATTTGGATGGGAGTCCTCATAAGAAACAGCATGAGACTGTGTAGGACAATGCAATAGCATGGGCGTCAATGCTTCCATAGACATAATCAAAGATACCAATATCTTAAAACTGCCTTAGGTTAATGTAGGCCTATTTTAAAGTCCCCTACAGGGGAACACTGCTTGTCAATAGGACTTCTAACATGAAGGGCTATGGGAATGTTCCATTTGGGAAGTTAATCATGATGACCCTTGCTGCATAGTTGGATGGGAAACCTCATAAGAAACAGCATGAGACTATTCAAGCCAATATGAACAAGGCCCAGGAAATAGCATGGGAGCCAATGCTTCCATTTACTTTTTCCATAGACATGCTCAATGATACCATTATATTAAAACTGTCTTAGGCTGGGGTCACACACACAGATATCTGGGCAGATATTGTTCACAGATCTCTGGTTGAAGTGAAATCATGGACAAATTGATCCATTTTGTGGCCATATACAAATAGACCAATTTGTCCATGATTTCACTTCAACCAGAGATCTGTGAACAATATCTGCACAGATATCTGTGAGTGTGACCCCAGCCTTAGGTTAATGTAGGCCTATTTTAAATTCCCTAGATTGGAACAATGCTTGTCAAGAGGACTTCTAACATGAAGGGCTATGTCAATGTTGCATTTGGGAAGCTAAGTATCAAGGCCCTGGCTTTATATTTGGGTGGGGGACCTCATAAGAAACAGCATGAGATTATATAGGCCAATGCAATAGCGTGGGAGCCAATGCTTCCATTACCTTTTTCCATAGACATGCTCAAAGACACCATTATAGTAAAAGTGCCTTAGGTTCATATAGGCCTATTTTAAAGTCCCCTAGATGGAAATAATGCTTGCAAAATGACTTCTAACATGAAGGGCTATGGCATTTGGGAAGCTAAACATGAAGGTCCTGGCTGCATAGTTGGATGGGAGACATCATAAGAAACAGCTTGAGTCTTTGCAAGCCACTAGGAACAAGGCCCATGCAATAGCATGGGCGCCAATGCTTCCATTGACCTTTTCCATAGACATGCTCAAAGATACCATTATATTAAAACTGCCTTAGCTTAATATAGGCCTATTTTAAAGTCCCCTAGATGGGAATAATGTTTGTCAAAAGGACTTCTAACATGAAGGGCTATGGCAATGTTCCATTTTTGGAAGCTAAGCATGAGTTCCCTGGCTGCGTAGTTGGATGGGAGATCTCATAAGAAACAGCATGAGACAATGTAGGCTAATGCAATAGCATGGTAACCAATGCTTCCATTGACTCTTTCTATAGACGTGCTCAAAGATACCATTTTATTAAAACTGCCTCAGGGTAATGTAGGCCTATTTTAAAGTCCCCTAAATGGGAACAATGCTTGTCAATAGGACTTCTAACATGAAGGGCTATGGCAATGTTGCATTTGGAATGATGATGGGGATGAAGGTGTGTCACGGTCGGCGCTGCTCCAGGCTCAAAAAACTCACCAAAGAGTCAGATTTTCATCAAGCAAATTTCCAAGCTTTTATTCTCCTTCCTCCAATGCGTTTTGGCACCCCACCTGGCACCTTCCTCAGGGATATTACATTAATCAATACAGTGGGGTTTTTATAGCCCCAAGCTTTACAAAAAACAGGGTGTTGTCTGTTTATCAGTGATGTCATTTTCATCATCAAAATGGGTGGATCCCCACATTTTGGCGCAATTTCTGTAAAAAACTGAATCACCATTCAAAGTTACACTTTGGGGTGCATACTGCATTCATAAAATAATGGCTTGCGCATTCCTTATCAAATTTTAAAGAAATGATGCATGAAAAAGCAAAAAATAAGCGATAGGACAATATCCCTGATAAAAAATAAATAAATAAAAATCTTTCTCATTTCCTTATATGGGGCTAGAACCTGGGACTCCACAAGAGTGAATATATATTCAGGTGTTTAGTGGTATACACCACCTTGCAGGGGCGTAACTTCCGGCATAGCAGACGTAGCGGTCTCTTTGGGGCCCGGCGCTTGTGGGGGCCCGGACCAAGCGCCGCTACGCTGCTATCCGGTCAGCTGTGATACAGTGGCGTAACTACTTGGGGCCCCGAGCTCCCCGGGAGGCGGGCCCTGCTTGTGCCCCCAGCCGCGACTGCGACAGCGCCTGAAAGAGGAGCTGAGGGAGGACTGGAAGTGACAGTGATTGATCACTTCCTGCAGCCGCGGAAAGCCGGGAGAGGCAGAGCAGGTAATTGTGCGCTTCCCACCACCCGGCCAGCACCACTAGCACCACCCCCCCGCCTCTCACCCGGCCGGCACCGTTAGCACCCTCACGCTTCTCACCAAGGGGGCCCCTAAGTGACTCTTGCTCCGGGGCCCGCGGGACACTTGTTACGCCACTGCCACCTTGTATTCTGGTGAAGAGGCGCTCTACAACAGGGGTTCCCACCCTGAGAATGCTAGAAATTACCACCAATATAAATATAAATGGATAAAGGATATATCTAAAAAATTGATAAAATAGTTGGAGTAAAAGGATCAAAGATATTGTAAAAACTAACATTAAAAAAACTCTTTTTATTTCTTTAAAAAAAACCTTAAAAATGTTTTCCTTTATTAAAAATGTGGTTAAAACTTATGAATTAAATTTTAATAAATGTATTAATTTGGACCTATTACTATAGAAAATATGAAAACAAATATATATTTGTATATAAAAAATATTCATAAAGAAGGGAATTAAGATAAAAGCAGTCTGATAAAAGCAGTCAAATTGTATCAGCTTGGAAGTGGCTCGTGAATAGGAAACAGGGGTACACATATGCAGGCTCCTCAGGTTCTATTCCCATTTATGATAAATAAAGGACATCAAAACTACATATGTGAAAAGATATTATAGATTTCTATAATAAACACAAATTATATCTACAAGAGGCTCATGTGACAGAAAAAACCTTTACAAAATGTTAAAAGATTTTTCAGACTGCATTCTACAAAGAAACCACAAGATGGCACCAGGTGTAATGCTCAGTATAAGTTCTGGAGGCAGTTACTAAGGAAACGGGTACCAAAGGCTAGTAAGCTCTAGTAATATTAGTTTTTATATAGAAATATATATTTGTTTTCATATTTTCTATAGTAATAGGTCCAAATTAATACATTTATTAATATTTAATTCATAAGTTTTAACCACATTTTTAATAAAGGAAAACATTTTTAAGTTTTTTTTTTAAAGAAATAAAAAGAGGTTTTTTAATGTTAGTTTTTACAATATCTTTGATCCTTTTTACTCCCACTAATTTATCAATTTTTTAGATACCGTATATACTCGTGTATAAGCCGACCCGTGTATAAGCCGACCCCCCTACTTTTGCCCCCAAAACCTGGGAAAATCTATTGACTCGTGTATAAGCCGAGGGTGGACCCCAGCACAGGTATACAGCCCCCAGCAGTGTGGTATATAGCAGCCCCAGAGGTATATACAGCAGCCTCAGTGGTAGTATACAGCAGCAGCCCCAGTGGTAGTATACATGCAGCCCCAGTAGTATATACAGCCCCAGTGGTAGTATATGCAGCCCCAGTGGTAGTATATACAGCCCCAGTGGTAGTATATGCAGCCCCAGTGGTAGTAAACAGCCCCAGTGGTAGTATATGCAGCCCCAGTGGTAGTATATACAGCCCCAGTGGTAGTATATGCAGCCCCAGTGGTAGTAAACAGCCCCAGTGGTAGTATATGCAGCCCCAGTGGTAGTAAACAGCCCCAGTGGTAGTATATGCAGCCCCAGTGGTAGTATATGCAGCCCCAGTGGTAGTATATGCAGCCCCAGTGGTAGTAAACAGCCCCAGTGGTAGTATATGCAGCCCCAGTGGTAGTAAACAGCCCCAGTGGTAGTAAACAGCCCCAGTGGTAGTAAACAGCCCCAGTGGTAGTATATGCAGCCCCAGTGGTAGTAAACAGCCCCAGTGGTAGTATATGCAGCCCCAGTGGTAGTAAACAGCCCCAGTGGTAGTATATGCAGCCCCAGTGGTAGTATATACAGCCCCAGTGGTAGTATATGCAGCCCCAGTGGTAGTAAACAGCCCCAGTGGTAGTAAACAGCCCCAGTGGTAGTAAACAGCCCCAGTGGTAGTATATGCAGCCCCAGTGGTAGTAAACAGCCCCAGTGGTAGTATATGCAGCCCCAGTGGTAGTAAACAGCCCCAGTGGTAGTATATGCAGCCCCAGTGGTAGTAAACAGCCCCAGTGGTAGTATATGCAGCCCCAGTGGTAGTAAACAGCCCCAGTGGTAGTATATGCAGCCCCAGTGGTAGTATATGCAGCCCCAGTGGTAGTAAACAGCCCCAGTGGTAGTAAACAGCCCCCCTCCTTATTATGGGTCCCCCAGCAGAAATAAACAGCCCCCCCCCTCCTTATCACGTCCCCCCCAGGCTGCGGCAGCTGTGAAAATAACAAACACTTTATACATCACCTTCCGACGCAGCTCCTCCGGTCCCGGCTCCTCCGCTCGCTGGCGTCTTCTTCTTCTTGTGTCGGCTTCTGTGACCGCGCGCAGGAAATGACGTCATCTCCTGCCGCCCGGTCACATGACACCGGCACCAGAAGGAAGAAGACGCCAGCGAGCGGAGGAGCCGGGACCGGAGGAGCTGCGCCGGAAGGTGATGTATAAAGTGTTTGTTATTTTCACAGCTGCCGCAGCCTGGGGGGGACGTGATAAGGAGGGGGGGCTGTTTATTTCTGCTGGGGGACCCATATTAAGGAGGGGGGCTGTGCAGTGCAATATGCACGGCATCCCCCTGCCGCTGATGGGCGGGGGGATGCCGTGCATATTCATTGCACTAATGAGGCGGCCCCACGTGACCGCCTGCGGTCACCGCGGCCCCCTCCTGCCTCCTCCAGCCCCCGGTCACAGCCCCCCCCCCCCCACTGAATACCATATGACTCGTGTATAAGCCGAGGGGGGGACTTTTCAGCCCAATTTTTGGGCTGAAAAACTCGGCTTATACACGAGTATATACGGTATATCCTTTATCCATTTTTTAGATATATCCTTTATCCATTTTTTAGATATATCCTTTATCCATTTTTTAGATATATCCTTTATCCATTTATATTTATATTGGTGGTAATTTCTAGCATTCTCAGGGTTGGAACCCCTGTTGTATAAACCCTCTTCACCAGAACACAAGGTGGTGTATACCACTAAACACCTGAATATATATTCACTCTTGCGGAGTCCCAGGTTCTAGCCCCATATAAGGAAATGAGAAAGATTTTTATTTATTTATTTTTTATCAGGGATATTGTCCTATCGCTTATTTTTTGCTTTTTCATGCATCATTTATTTAAAATTTGATAAGGAATGCGCAAGCCATTATTTTATGAATGCAGTATGCACCCCAAAGTGTAACTTTGAATGGTGATTCAGTTTTTTACAGAAATTGCGCCAAAATGTGGGGATCCACCCATTTTGATGATGAAAATGACATCACTGATAAACAGACAACACCCTTTTTTTGTAAGGTTTGGGGCTATAAAAACCCCACTGTATTGATTAATGTAATATCCCTGAGGAAGGTGCCAGGTGGGGTGCCGAAACGTGTTGGAGGAAGGAGAATAAAAGCTTGGAAATTTGCTTGATGGAAATCTGACTCTTTGGTGAGTTTTTTGAGCCTGGAGCAGAGCGGACCATGACACACCTTCATCCCCATCATCATTCTGGTTATCACCACTGGTTAGTGGTCGGTGGAGGTCCTGCAGCAGCTCTTGAGTATTATACGCCTTCAAACCAGTTGTGGGGATCCCAACTGTACCAGGTGAGTGGTTTCATAGCACCACCATGACTTCACACAGTGTCACTAGTGATAGGGCACTATTGCGCCTCTTGTCCCCCACCCCTTTATATTTCTGCAATGTTGCATTTGGGAAGCTAAGCATGAAGGCCCTGGCTGCATAGTTGTATGGGAAACCTCATAAGAAACAGCGTGAAACTATGTAGGCCAATGCAATAGCATGGGAGCCAATGCTTCCATAGATTTTTATCATAGACATGCTCAAAGATACCATTATAGTAAAACTGCCTTGGGTTAATGTAGGCCTATTTTAAAGTCCCCTAGATGGAAACAATTCTTGCTGATAGGACTTCTAACATGAAGAGCTATGGCAGTGTTGCATTTGGGAAGCTAAGTATGAAGGCACTGGCTGCATAGTTGGATGGTAGACATCATAAGAAACAGCATGAGACTGTGCAAGCTAATAGGAACAAGGCCCATGCAATAGCACGGTAACCAATGCTTCCATTGACTTTTTCCATAGACATGCTCAATTAAAACTGCCTTAGGTTAATGTAGGCCTATTTTAAATTCACCTAGATTGGAACAATGCTTGTCAATAGGACTTCTAACATGAAGGGCTATGGCAATGTTGCATTTTGGAAGTTAAGCATGAAGTCCCTGGCTGCATAGTTGGATGGGAGACCTCATAGAAAACAGCATGAGACTATGCAAGCCAATAGGAACAATGTCCATGCAATAGCATGGGAGCCAATGCTTCCATTGTCTTTTTCCATAGACATGCTCAAAGATACCATTATATTAAAACTGCCTTAGGTTAATGTAGGCCTATTTTAAAGTCTTCTAGATGGGAACAATGCTTGTCAATAGGACTTCTAACATGAAGGGCTATGGCAATGTTGCATTTTGGAAGTTAAGCTTGAAGGCCCTGGCTGCATAGTTAGATGGGAGACCTCATAAGAAACAGCATGACACTATGTAGGCCAATGCAATAGCATGGGAGCCAATGCTTCCATTGACTTTTTCTATAGACATGCTCAAAGATACCATTACATTAAAACTGCCTTAGGACAATGTAGGCCTATTTTAAATCCTCTAGATGGTTACAATGCTTGTCAATAGGACTTCTAACATGAAGGGCTATGGCAATTTTCCATTTGGGAAGCTAAGCATTAAGTCTTTGGCTGCATAGTTAGATGGGACTCATAAAAAACAGCTTGAGACTATGCAACAACAACAAAGCCCATGCAATAGCATGGGAGCCAATGTTTCCATTGTCTTTTTCCATAGACATGCTCAAAGAAACCATTATATTAAAACTGCCTTAGGTTAATGTAGGCCTATTTTAAAGTCCCCTAGATGGGAACAATCTTATCAAAAGGACTTTCAATATTAAGGGCTATGGCAATGTTGCATTTGGGAAGGTAAGCATGAAGACCTTGTCTGCATAGTTGGATGGAGACATCCTAAGAAACAGCATGAGACTATACAAGCCAATGGGAACAATGTCCATGCAATAGCATGGTAGCCAATGCTTCCATTGACTTTTTCCATAGACATGCTCAAAGATACCATTATATTAAAACTGCCTTAGGTTAATGTGTCCTATTTTAAAGGCCCCTAGATTGGAACAATGCTTGTCAATATTGTTTCTATCATGAAGGGCTATGGCAATGTTCCATTTGGGAAGCTAAGCATGAAAGACCCTGGCTGCATAGTTGGATAGGAGACTTTATAAGAATCAGTATGAGACTATGCAAGCCAATAGGAAAAAGGCCCATGCAATAGCATGGGAGCCCTTGCTTCCATAGACATGCTCAAAGATACCATTTTATTAAAACTGCCTTAGGTTAATGTTGGCCTATTTTAAAGTCCCCTAAATGGGAACAATGCTTGTCAAAATGACTTCTAACATGAAGGGATATGGCAATTTTCCATTTGGGAAGCTAAGCATTAAGTCTTTGACTGCATAGTTGGATGGAGATCTCATAAAAAACAGCTTGAGACTATGCAACAACAACAAAGCCCATGCAATAGCATGGGAGCCAATGCTTCCATTGTCTTTTTTCCATAGACATGCTCAAAGATACCATTATGTTTAAACTGCCTTAGGTTAATGTAGGCCTATTTTAAAGTCCTCTAGATGGGAACAATGCTTGTCAGTAGGTCTCTAACATGAAGGGCTATGGCAATGTTCATTTGGGAAGTAAGCATGAAGACCTTGTCTGCATAGTTGGATGGGAGACATCCTAAGAAACAGCATGAGACTATACAAGCCAATAGGAACAATGTCCATGCAATAGCATGGTAGCCAATGCTTCCATTGACTTTTTCCATAGACATGCTCAAAGATACCATTATATTAAAACTGCCTTAGGTTAATGTCGTCCTATTTTAAAGGCCCCTAGATTGGAACAATGCTTGTCAATATTGTTTCTATCATGAAGGGCTATGGCAATGTTCCATTTGGGAAGCTAAGCATGAAAGACCCTGGCTGCATAGTTGGATAGGAGACTTTATAAGAATCAGTATGAGACTATGCAAGCCAATAGGAAAAAGGCCCATGCAATAGCATGGGAGCCCTTGCTTCCATAGACATGCTCAAAGATACCATTTTATTAAAACTGCCTTAGGTTAATGTTGGCCTATTTTAAAGTCCCCTAAATGGGAACAATGCTTGTCAAAATGACTTCTAACATGAAGGGATATGGCAATTTTCCATTTGGGAAGCTAAGCATTAAGTCTTTGACTGCATAGTTGGATGGGAGATCTCATAAAAAACAGCTTGAGACTATGCAACAACAACAAAGCCCATGCAATAGCATGGGAGCCAATGCTTCCATTGTCTTTTTCCATAGACATGCTCAAAGATACCATTATGTTTAAACTGCCTTAGGTTAATGTAGGCCTATTTTAAAGTCCTCTAGATGGGAACAATGCTTGTCAGTAGGTCCTCTAACATGAAGGGCTATGGCAATGTTCCATTTGGGAAGCTAAGCATGAAGACCTTGTCTGCATAGTTGGATGGGAGACATCCTAAGAAACAGCATGAGACTATACAAGCCAATAGGAACAATGTCCATGCAATAGCATGGTAGCCAATGCTTCCATTGACTTTTTCCATAGACATGCTCAAAGATACCATTATATTAAAACTGCCTTAGGTTAATGTCGTCCTATTTTAAAGGCCCCTAGATTGGAACAATGCTTGTCAATAATTGTTTCTATCATGAAGGGCTATGGCAATGTTCCATTTGGGAAGCTAAGCATGAAAGACCCTGGCTGCATAGTTGGATAGGAGACTTTATAAGAATCAGTATGAGACTATGCAAGCCAATAGGAAAAAGGCCCATGCAATAGCATGGGAGCCCTTGCTTCCATAGACATGCTCAAAGATACCATTTTATTAAAACTGCCTTAGGTTAATGTTGGCCTATTTTAAAGTCCCCTAAATGGGAACAATGCTTGTCAAAATGACTTCTAACATGAAGGGATATGGCAATTTTCCATTTGGGAAGCTAAGCATTAAGTCTTTGACTGCATAGTTGGATGGGAGATCTCATAAAAAACAGCTTGAGACTATGCAACAACAACAAAGCCCATGCAATAGCATGGGAGCCAATGCTTCCATTGTCTTTTTCCATAGACATGCTCAAAGATACCATTATGTTTAAACTGCCTTAGGTTAATGTAGGCCTATTTTAAAGTCCTCTAGATGGGAACAATGCTTGTCAGTAGGTCCTCTAACATGAAGGGCTATGGCAATGTTCCATTTGGGAAGCTAAGCATGAAGACCTTGTCTGCATAGTTGGATGGGAGACATCCTAAGAAACAGCATGAGACTATACAAGCCAATAGGAACAATGTCCATGCAATAGCATGGTAGCCAATGCTTCCATTGACTTTTTCCATAGACATGCTCAAAGATACCATTATATTAAAACTGCCTTAGGTTAATGTCGTCCTATTTTAAAGGCCCCTAGATTGGAACAATGCTTGTCAATATTGTTTCTATCATGAAGGGCTATGGCAATGTTCCATTCGGGAAGCTAAGCATGAAAGACCCTGGCTGCATAGTTGGATAGGAGACTTTATAAGAATCAGTATGAGACTAATGCAAGCCAATAGGAAAAAGGCCCATGCAATAGCATGGGAGCCCTTGCTTCCATAGACATGCTCAAAGATACCATTTTTATTAAAACTGCCTTAGGTTAATGTTGGCCTATTTTAAAGTCCCCTAAATGGGAACAATGCTTGTCAAAATGACTTCTAACATGAAGGGCTATGGCAATTTTCCATTTGGGAAGCTAAGCATTAAGTCTTTGACTGCATAGTTGGATGGGAGATCTCATAAAAAACAGCTTGAGACTATGCAACAACAACAAAGCCCATGCAATAGCATGGGAGCCAATGCTTCCATTGTCTTTTTCCATAGACATGCTCAAAGATACCATTATGTTTAAACTGCCTTAGGTTAATGTAGGCCTATTTTAAAGTCCTCTAGATGGGAACAATGCTTGTCAGTAGGTCCTCTAACATGAAGGGCTATGGCAATGTTCCATTTGGGAAGCTAAGCATGAAGGCCTTGTCTGCATAGTTGGATGGGAGACATCCTAAGAAACAGCATGAGACTATACGAGCCAATAGGAACAATGTCCATGCAATAGCCTGGGAGCCAATGCTTCCATTGACTTTTTCCATTGACATGCTCAAAGATACCATTATATTAAAACTGCCTTAGGTTAATGTCGTCCTATTTTAAAGGCCCCCAGATGAAAACAGCGCTTGTCAAAAGGAGTTTCTAACATGAAGGGCTATGGCACTGTTCCATTTGGGAAGCTAAGCATGAAAGTCCCTGGTTGCATAGTTGGATGGGAGACCACCTCAGAAACAGCATGAGACTAAGCACGCCAATAGGAACAATGCCCATGCAATAGCATGGGCGCCAATGCTTCCATTAACTTTTTCCATAGACATGCTCAAAGATACCATTATAGTAAAACTGCCTTAGGTTAATGTAGGCCTATTTTAAAGTCCCTTAGATGGGAACAATGCTTGTCAATAGGACTTTTAACATGAAGGGCTGTGGCAATGTTGCATTTAGGGAGCTAAGCATGAAGGCCCTGGCTGCATAGCTGTATGGGAGACCTTATAAGAAACAGCGTGAGACTATGTAGGCCAATGCAATAGCATGGGAGCTGATGCCTCAATTAACTTTTTCCATAGACATGCTCAAAGATACCATTATATTAAAACTGCCTTAGGTTAATATTGGCCTATTTTAAAGGCCCCTAGATGGGAACAATGCTTGTCAAAAGGAGTTCTAACATGAAGGGCTATGGCAATGTTCTGTTTAGGAAACTAAGCATAAAGACCTTGTCTGCATAGTTGGATGGGAGACCTCCTAAGAAACAGCATGAGACTATGCAAGCCAATAGGAGCAATGCCCATGCAATAGCATGGGAGCCAATTCTTCCATTAACTTTTTCCATAGACATGATCAAAGATACCATTTTATTAAAACTGCCTTAGGTTATTGTAGGCCTATTTCAAAGTCCCCTAGACGGGACCAATGCTTGTTAAAAGGACTTCTAACATGAAGGGCTATGGCAGTTTTCCATTTGAGAAGCTAAGCATAAAGGCTCTAGCTGCAAAGTTGTATGGGAGACCTCATAAGAAACAGCGTGCGACTATGTAGGCCAATGCAATAGCATGGGAGCTGATGCTTCCATTGACTTTTTCTATAGACGTGCTCAAAGATACTATTATATTAAAACTGCCTTAGGTTAATGTCGTCCTATTTTAAAGGCCCCTAGATGGGAACAATGCTTGTCTAAAGGACTTCTAACGTGAAGATCTATGGCACTTTTCCATTTGGGAAGCTAAGCATTAAGTCCTTGAATGCATAGTTGGATGGGAGACTTCATAAGAAACAGCATGAGACTATGCAATCCAATAGGAAAAAGGCCCATGCAATAGCATGGGAGACAATGCTTCCATTGACTTTTTCCATAGACATGCTCAAAGATACCATTATATTAAAATTGCCTCAGGGTAATGTAGGCCTATTTTAAAGTCCCCTAGAAGAGAACAATGCTTGTCAATAGGACTTCTAACATGAAGGGTTATGGCAATGTTCTGTTTGGGAAGCTAATCATGAAGCTCCTAGCTGCATAGCTGTATGGGAGACCTCCTAAGAAACAGCATGAGACTATGCAAGCCAATAGGAACAAGGCCAACGCAATAGCATGGGAGACAATGCTTCCATTGACTTTTTCCATAGACATGATCAAAGATACCATTTTATTAAAACTGCCTTAGATTAATGTAGGCCTATTTTAAAGTCCCCTAGATGGGAGCAATGCTTGTTAAAAGGACTTCTAACATGAAGGGTTATGGCAATTTTCCATTTGGGAAGCTAAGCATTAAGGCTGCCTTCACATTAGCGTATGTGAACGCAGCTTATGCTGCGTTCCCATACGCAGTCAAACGCATGCGCACTGCGTTCCTATGTTTAGCATAGGAACGCATAGTGCCTGCGTTTGTCAGCGTTTGCTGCGTTCGGGTGCGGATGCGGACGATATCTGCTCCTTCTGAGGTCCAGCGTCCGCACCCGGGTCGCAGCATGTTGCATTTTTTGTGCGCTCGGGGACCTTGGAAAATCAGCAAGCGTCCCCAAGCGCACAAAAAAAGCATTGGTGTCAATGGGTCCGCAGTGTTCTGCGCTTGACAGCGCAGGAGAACGCTGCGGACCCATTGAAAAATCTCCCGGTGGCCGGCGATGATGTCACAGGAGCTCACCGACGGCCACCGGGAGATCAGCTCATCCTCTGATGGTCTCCTCCTTCCCGCCGCCGGTAATTTCCTAGCGATGTCGGCGGGGAGAAATAGCTGATTTGACAGCTGTTTGAATCTTCCCGCGCCGACATCTCCTCTCAGTGTCGGCGCAGGAGATTCAAACAGCTGTCAAATCAGCTGTTTCTCCCCGCCAACACGTCCCGGAGCTTACAGGTGGCGAGGAGGAGGAAATCTCCGGCGCACATCTCCGCCCCAGGACACCTCTGATTGGCTGGCAGCCTGCACAGTGATGTGTCCGCAGGCGGACATTCTCCGCTGCGGACACTGCTTTTGACTGAGTTTGTGTCTGCATGCAATCAGCATGCAGACACAAACGCTAATGTAAAGGCAGCCTAAGTCCTTGAATGCATAGTTGGATGGGAGATCTCATAAAAAACAGCTTGAGACTATGCAACAACAACAAAGCCCATGCAGTAACATGGGATCCAATGCTTCCATTGTCTTGTTCCATAGACATGCTCAAAGATACGATCATATTAAAACTGCCTTAGGTTAATGTAGGCCTATTTTAAAGTCCCCTAGATGGGAACAGCGCTTGTCAAAAGGACTTCTAACATGAAGGGCTATGGCAATGTTGCATTTGAGAATCTAAGCATGAAGACCCTGGCTGCATAAGTGGGTGGGAGACCTCATAAGAAACAGCGTGAGATTTTGAAGGCCAATACAATAGTATGGGAGCCAAAGCTTCCATTGACTTTTTCCATAGACATGCTCAAAGATACCATTATATTAAAACTGCCTTAGGTTAATGTAGGCCTATTTTAAAGGCCATTAGATGGGAACAAAGCCTATCAAAAGGACTTTCAACATTAAGGGCTATGGCAATGTTCCATTTGGGAAGCTAAGCATGAAGGCCTTGTCTGCATAGTTGGATGGGAGACATCCTAAGAAACGGCATGAGACTATACAAGCCGATAGGAACAATGCCCCTGCAATAGCATGATAGCCAATGCTTCCATTAAATTTTTCCATAGACATTCTCAAAGATACCATTATATTAAAACTGCCTTAGGTTGATGTAGGCCTATTTTAAAGTCCCCTAGATGGGAACAATGCTTGTTGACAGGACTTCTAACATGAAGGGCTGTGGCAATGTTGCATTTAGGGAGCTAAGCATGAAGGCCCTAGCTGCATAGATGTATGGGAGACCTTATAAGAAACAGCGTGAGACTATGTAGGCCAATGCAATAGCATGGGAGCTGATGCCTCCATTGACTTTTTCCATAGACATGCTCAAAGATACCATTATATTAAAACTGCCTTAGGTTAATGTAGGCCTATTTTAAAGGCCCCTAGATAGGAACAATGCTTGTCAATAGGACTTCTAACATGAAGGGCTATGGCACTGTTCCATTTGGGAAGCTAAGCATGAAGGTCCTGGCTGCATAGTTGGATGGAAGACCTCATAAGAAACAGCATGAGACTATGCAAGCCAATAGGAACAAGGCCCATGCAATAGCATGAGAGCCAATATTTTCATTGACTTTTTCCATAGAAATGCTCAAAGATACCATTATATTAAAACTGTCTTAGATTAATGTAGGCCTATTTTAAAGTCTTCTAGATTGGAACAATGCTTGTCAATAGGACTTCTAACATGAAGGGCTATGACAATGTTGCATTTAGGAAGCTAAGCATGAAGGCCTTGTCTGCATAGTTGGATGGGAGACATCCTAAGAAACGGCATGAGACTATACAAGCCGATAGGAACAATGCCCCTGCAATAGCATGATAGCCAATGCTTCCATTAAATTTTTCCATAGACATTCTCAAAGATACCATTATATTAAAACTGCCTTAGGTTGATGTAGGCCTATTTTAAAGTCCCCTAGATGGGAACAATGCTTGTTGACAGGACTTCTAACATGAAGGGCTGTGGCAATGTTGCATTTAGGGAGCTAAGCATCAAGGCCCTAGCTGCATAGCTGTATGGGAGACCTTATAAGAAACAGCGTGAGACTATGTAGGCCAATGCAATAGCATGGGAGCTGATGCCTCCATTGACTTTTTCCATAGACATGCTCAAAGATACCATTATATTAAAACTGCCTTAGGTTAATGTAGGCCTATTTTAAAGGCCCCTAGATAGGAACAATGCTTGTCAATAGGACTTCTAACATGAAGGGCTATGGCACTGTTCCATTTGGGAAGCTAAGCATGAAGGTCCTGGCTGCATAGTTGGATGGAAGACCTCATAAGAAACAGCATGAGACTATGCAAGCCAATAGGAACAAGGCCCATGCAATAGCATGAGAGCCAATATTTTCATTGACTTTTTCCATAGAAATGCTCAAAGATACCATTATATTAAAACTGTCTTAGATTAATGTAGGCCTATTTTAAAGTCTTCTAGATTGGAACAATGCTTGTCAATAGGACTTCTAACATGAAGGGCTATGACAATGTTGCATTTAGGAAGCTAAGCATGAAGGCCCAGGCTGCATGGTTGTATGGGAGACCTCAGAAGAAACAGCATGAGACTATGTAGGCCAATGCAATAGCATGGGAGATTATGTTTCCATTGACTTTTTCCATAGACATGCTCAAAGATACCATTAAAGTAAAACTGCCTTTGGTTAATGTAGGCCTATTTTAAAGTCCCCTAGATGGGAGCAATTCTTGTTGATAGGACTTCTAACATGAAGGGCTATGGCAATGTTGCATTTGGGAAACTAAGCATGAAAATCCCTGGCTGTATAGTTGGATGGGAGACCTCAAAAGAAACAGCGTGAGACTATGCAAGCCAATTTAAACAACACCCATTGTGTGGGCGCCCTGCGGGTATGCGCCACAGAGTGGTATTGCATTTGATATTTATATGTCATATATTATTGTAAGTTGCTAGGTTAGGATTTAAATCTTATGGAGTCTATTTTTAGCACTCACTTAGAACCCCACCACTTAGAGTAGGGGGAACTGGTAAAATGGTAGGTTCCACAGGTGGGGGCGGAGCTTAGGATAGAGGTAGAGTGACAGTTGAGAATTTACCTCAGTCGGTGCTGGGAAGGCAGACAGAGTGGTCAGGCCTGGCAGCCCAGCTGAATGGAGGGTACCCCATCTTTATGTGGGGGCCCAGGACAGATGGAAACGGGCCAGGGTTGGTAGGAGCCAGCTGGTCATGTTGAGGGGAGACCGGTGAAACGGACAACCGAGGCAGCCAGGAGTTCAGCCCTGACTGCAAAGCCGACGAGCTGCAGGCCCAACAGAACCGGGTTGCTGACAGCCCCACAAAGGTACCTCACCCCTCAAGCCCAAAAGATGGTCCTACACTAGTGAAGGAAGACTGAAACCCGGTGTCAGGTGGGAAACTTGTGCATTCCTGCTGTTCCCATTTGGACCGGTATAAGTCTAGCTAAGCCTATGTGGAGCCCCAGGCGGGACTAGGGTACTCGGTACCGGACCGATATGCTGCTGGGGATGTCACTGGTGGCCTGGTCCGGACCGTGTCCCTGGGCCCTCACAATAAAAGGGGATTTATTTACAAGGGAGATTGTCACGGGTGACGCCACCCACTTGGTGCGGCCAGCAATGGGGGCCGCCGCTGCTGCAGAACCTCCGGGGGTGATGGAATGGCAGCGGGGATGGTATAGTTCCAGTGGGGAGAACTGTATCCCCCGGGGCAGTAAGGAGTTAAAGTCAATAGTGTGTGTGTGTGTTGTTGGAGCACACTTACTTCACAGGCTGCAGGGATCTCTCCTCCTGGCTGCTGCCGACAGGCTGGATCTGTAGGGAGGAAATGTTCTGCAGATAGAAGCAGGCAAGAGAGGCAATGCAGGGTTTCCAAAGCTTTACTTGTTGTTTCAGTCAGCTCACAAGTTATTGGCAGTTGTTATACAGTTCAAGTACACGGTTGCTTTCTCCCTCTCCGGGTTCCCTTCCCTCCTGCAGCCAGGCTCCTTCCTCCTGTGACCCCTCACACAGTCTGTAAATGTTCCTTTCCGGGCTTTTACTACTCTTTCCTCATGGGTTGTGGACACTGGACAGTATGGCGGTTACTCGGGCTTCTGTGAGTCCTAATCTGTCACTTAGCTGCCTGTCCTTTAGGGTTAGGAACTCCAGCCTGGAACTGAAGCTCCCCGTCAGTGAATCTGGGGATACCGGGTAAATCGTCGGTCCCCTTCAGAGCTGACACTCTGCTTTAGCCCAGCCTGCAACAGTCCTCTAGCATGAGGCTCTGCCAGGCTCCTTCTTCTATGCTCCTTCCAATATTCTAGGAGGGCTTCTCCACCTGCTACAGGTTGCTTCAGCTGCTGTCTAGGGCCCCGGGTTGCACCGTCCCTCTCGGCTCTCTCACACTCCTGGTGGTTTCAGCGTCGGACGGGCTTTCCCCCCCATCTGGCTCGCACTGGCTCAGTAAAGGTCTGCGCTCCTCGGCTTAGGCTCTTCCAGGCAGTGTGTGTCTTTCTGTCTTTACATCTCAGCTACTTCAGCCTACTGTCTTCCTTCACTCCTCCCCCTCTCTATATACTGTCAGTCACCTGACCTCTGGTGTGCCCAACCCACTACCCTCGTCCACCACCCTCTGGTCTCATATAGTCTCTAACCTCTGGGCTGGACGTAACCTCTCTGACACGTGGGTTGTGTGGGCTGTGAGGGTGTTAGTGTTTAACAATTGTCCTACCTGCCTGGCTGCAGTACCCTCTTGTGGCCTCCTGGACGCAGGGGCGCCACACCTACTAGATACAGACTGCAGGACTGGCGGGTGAGCTCTTCAAAGGTGGGAAAGACTGAAAGATCTAGAGAAAGTAATAGACCCTGGAAGACTAAGAAAGAACATCTAATGACTCCATAAGAAAAACCCTGAGTTGGCAACAACACCCTGAAACCAAATTGTACCGTGTTTTGTTATGCCATCAGCTGGTACCGAGTAAAGCAGAGTTAAACTAGAACTGGTTTCTGTTATTCTTCCTGCCGCAGCTCAAAGGACTTAACATCATCAACATCAACAGCAAAGGGGTAAGAACTGCACCACCATTACCATCACTGTCCTCCCTCACCGTCTCACCACTGTAGCTGCCCTGAGGTAAAGCTCCACCTGTGGGGAGCTGTACCACACTTTGCTGCCCTCAACCATCACCTCAGTGGCCAGCTGGCAGCGCCGGTACCATCTTACCGGACTCTACAGGTGGCGTCACGTTCCCCTGTAAATAACCCTTTTACCCCCACCGTTTACCATCAACATCTGGTATAATTGATCGCCAGGGCACGGCATCGGGGTCCCGACCATCCGTGACTTCCCACACAGTAGCCCCGGTGTCCGAGTCCCTCATCGACCCCAGCTCTGGTTGAATCAATAGCATGGGGGACCAATGCTTCCATTGACTTTTTCCATAGACATACTCAAAGATACCATTATATTAAAACTGCCTTAGGTTATGTAGGCCTATTTTAAACTCCCTAGATGGGAACAATGCTTGTCAATAAGACTTCTAACATGAAGGGTTATGGCATTGTTGCTTTTGGGAAGCTAAGCATGAAGGCCCTGGCTGCATAGTTGCTGTAATGGGACAAAATGCCGGAATGCCCGCGCTGCCACCAAGAATCACCAGGAAACAAAGAGTTAGCTGGGCAGATTTTTCTTTTATTCTATCCTACGTGTTTCAGAGCCTCTATCCGAGCTCCTTCCTCAGGGAACATCAAGAGCCCAATGGAAACACAAAAAAGTGCCAAAAATCAGTGACAGCCCCTGTGATGTGGCGTCAGCAACAGGGTGGATCAGAGAGTGACATCACAATGTTTGTAAACAATACATCGTAGAACTGTCAGAATTCACAATAAGTTTAATACAGTTGTTCACAAAGTAGATTTGCTGTTTCTTTTCAAGGCAGTGAGATCGCTTATTAAACTTCCCAAATAAAAGAATGAATTAAGAAAAAAGAAGAAAAAGAAGAAAAATAAAAAAAGGGAGTGAACTGTGTTTGAACCCACAAGTGAAAAAAAAAAAAAAAAATATATATATAGTCTTGTGGAAAACTCCATCAAATTGTATGTTTGTAAAGAGAGAAATTTCATTATAAAGATGTGTTGATAAATGTGAGGAAAGATCTAATAAAGAATATATATATAAAGCTGAATGTGTGTATGTGTGTATGTGTGTATGTGTGTATATCCGGGATTGGCATCTACACCGTCGCCGCTACAGCCGCAAAATTTTGCAGAGTCACACGTCTGGACCCCGGGAGCGTCATAGGCTATGTTGTGAGGCGAAATTTTAACCCTGCGCGTTCCAGTTCACCAAACAATTTTGCCCCTATTTACATAATGGGAAAAAAGGGAAAGGAAACGTGTGGGAGGAAAATCGATAGCTGTCAGCTATAGAGACAAAATCTTGCACAGTCACATGTCTGGACCCCGGGAGCGTCATAGGCTATGTTGTTAGGCGAAATTTTAACCCCGCGCATTCCAATTCACCAAACAATTTTACCCTATCTACATAATGGGGAAAAAGTGACAGTTACCAGTTGACAGTTGTGAATGAGAGGGGCTTAATGATAGCACCAAAGACTAACAGCACATAGATCTGGCTAGTCCTGTGTTGAGACTCCTAAACGAGGCTCCACAGACACTATTTGCATATTCAAAATTCCCAGGGGGCAATGGGCCTAGGAATTCACTGTGTTGAGCGCTTTAGCCGGCTGCCCGCAGTGTTTTCTTGAACTGGTCTCCCTGAGATCAGTGAATACTTTGTTTTGTTGGTCAACTAGGCATTGCTCCCACCTAGCCAGAATCCTACTCCACACTGATGAGGGGCAACACCCTGAAACAGCTGTCTGTGGATGGATACCTGGCCTTGGTATTCCCTTGTCATATGTTTAAGCTTGTAAAGAGCTGGATATTGACTCAAAGGGCCACTTAATATGGTGGTTATCATGGCTAGGTCCTTCACTAGAGGAAGATCTGGCTAGTCCTGTGTTGAGACTCCTAAACGAGGCTCCACAGACACTATTTGCATATTCAAAATTCCCAGGGGGCAATGGGCCTAGGAATTCACTGTGTTGAGCGCTTTAGCCGGCTGCCCGCAGTGTTTTCTTGAACTGGTCTCCCTGAGATCAGTGAATACTTTGTTTTGTTGGTCAACTAGGCATTGCTCCCACCTAGCCAGAATCCTACTCCACACTGATGAGGGGCAACACCCCGAAACAGCTGTCTGTGGATGGATACCTGGCCTTGGTATTCCCTTGTCATATCTTTAAGCTTGTAAAGAGCTGGATATTGACTCAAAGGGCCACTTAATATGGTGGTTATCATGGCTAGGTCCTTCACTAGAGGAAGATCTGGCTAGTCCTGTGTTGAGACTCCTAAACGAGGCTCCACAGACACTATTTGCATATTCAAAATTCCTAGGGGCAATGGGCCTAGGAATTCACTGTGTTGAGCGCTTTAGCCGGCTGCCCGCAGTGTTTTCTTGAACTGGTCTCCCTGAGATCAGTGAATACTTTGTTTTGTTGGTCAACTAGGCATTGCTCCCACCTAGCCAGAATCCTACTCCACACTGATGAGGGGCAACACCCCGAAACAGCTGTCTGTGGATGGATACCTGGCCTTGGTATTCCCTTGTCATATGTTTAAGCTTGTAAAGAGCTGGATATTGACTCAAAGGGCCACTTAATATGGTGGTTATCATGGCTAGGTCCTTCACTAGAGGAAGATCTGGCTAGTCCTGTGTTGAGACTCCTAAACGAGGCTCCACAGACACTATTTGCATATTCAAAATTCCCAGGGGCAATGGGCCTAGGAATTCACTGTGTTGAGCGCTTTAGCCGGCTGCCCGCAGTGTTTTCTTGAACTGGTCTCCCTGAGATCAGTGAATACTTTGTTTTGTTGGTCAACTAGGCATTGCTCCCACCTAGCCAGAATCCTACTCCACACTGATGAGGGGCAACACCCCGAAACAGCTGTCTGTGGATGGATACCTGGCCTTGGTATTCCCTTGTCATATCTTTAAGCTTGTAAAGAGCTGGATATTGGCTCAAAGGGCCACTTAATATGGTGGTTATCATGGCTAGGTCCTTCACTAGAGGAAGATCTGGCTAGTCCTGTGTTGAGACTCCTAAACGAGGCTCCACAGACACTATTTGCATATTCAAAATTCCCAGGGGGCAATGGGCCTAGGAATTCACTGTGTTGAGCGCTTTAGCCGGCTGCCCGCAGTGTTTTCTTGAACTGGTCTCCCTGAGATCAGTGAATACTTTGTTTTATATCCGGGATTGGCATCTACACCGTCGCAGCTACAGCCGCAAACTTTTGCAGAGTCACACGTCTGGACCCCGGGAGCGTCATAGGCTATGTTGTGAGGCGAAATTTTAACCCTGCGCGTTCCAGTTCACCAAACAATTTTGCCCCTATCTACATAATGGGAAAAAAGGGAAAGGAAACGTGTGGGAGGAAAATCGACAGCTATCAGCTATAGAGACAAAATCTTGCACAGTCACATGTCTGGACCCCGGGAGCGTCATAGGCTATGTTGTTAGGTGAAATTTTAACCCCGCGCATTCCAATTCACCAAACAATTTTACCCCTATCTACATAATGGGGAAAAAGTGACAGTTACCAGTTGACAGTTGTGAATGAGAGGGGCTTAATGATAGCACCAAAGACTAACAGCACATACCAGCATATAGTCACTAAGGTGGGGCCCCGACATGGGATATTCACCATGCATGGGTACATGTATACACACCACAACGCACACAAAGAGTAACAGCAAGTGTATAGTCGCTAAAGTGCAGCTCCAACATTGGATACTCACCACGCACCCGAACAAACACACACCACAAAGAGACACACACAACACAGAGACACCCCCACACCCCCAAGGGGACACACACACCCTATAGCGACACATGCACTCACCCCACAGGGACACACACACCACAAAGAGACACACATAACACAGACACACACCACACAGACCCCCCCACAGGGACACACACACATAGCCACCCTATAGGGACACATGCACTCACCCCACAGGGACACACACACCACAAAGAACACACACACACCACACAGACCCCCCCACAGGGACACACACACATACACACCCTATAGGGACACATGCACTCACCCCTCAGGGACACACACCACAAAGAGACACACACAACACAGATACAGACACACCTCACACAGACACCCCCCCCCACAGGGACACACACACATACACACCCTATAGGGACACATGCACTCACCCCACAGGGACACACACACACCACAAAGAGACACACACAACACAGATACACACACACACCACAGACCCCCACACAGGGACACATACATACACACCCTATAGGGGCACATACACTCACCCCACAGGGACACACACACATACCACAAAGATACACACACAACAGAGAGACACACCACACAGACAGACACAGATGTGCACAAATCACCTCACACAACTCGCCTCATACGTGTGCTATCTTTATTTTCCAAACATAAACATCTGATTAAAAACAGCCAATGTGCAACACATGTACCATATAGGGAATTAAGGCAGATGTCAGTCACATGAGCTGTCTATTATGTGTATGTGTGAGGTAACATATACTACCCGGCCAGGGGGAGGGTTTACTGTTGGCTGGAGATTTATTAGGCTGCCTATAGCAACCAATCACAGCTCAGCTTCTATTTTCCTACAGGTCATTAATATGACATATTCATATTCTATTTTGTTATAGCTAACAGCAGTTATTTATTAACCCGGGCGTAGCCGGGTACTACAGCTAGTACATATATATATATATATATACATACAAATGTCGCAGCACTCCCTTGGTGATGTTCAAAGGTGTTTAATCCAGCTTGCAAAAGGTACAATGGCAACGTTTCAGGCACCCACACCCTTATTCCTTCCTTATTCCAAGGGAGTGCTGCGACATTTGTATGTATAATTATACTCATTGAGGACTGTGTGGGTCGCTCTGCACCCGGATTACCAGCATGGTATACATATATTGATAAAAATATGTAATTTACTTGTCAGGACTAAGAAGAAAGTAGTGGACTGTTTACAAGCTCTAAAAATTCATTTTAGTTGCTTTTTACAAAAACTAAGAATGGTCAAAAAATGTGCCCAAAGGGAATGTAGGGAAAAAAAAAATATTTTTAGTAAAAACTGCCTTGTTAAAATATCTTATTTAAAAATAACCTTTAATTATGTTAAAAAATAGATTTAAAATAAGGGATACAAAAGTATAGAAAAATGTGTATTGTAATATGAATAAAAATGGTATATAAATACATCTAAAGAATGTGTGATTTTATATATATTTGAAGTAGAGGCGATATCCCTAAAAAAGATAGTAGATGGCGCCAGAGGGTTATCTGAGTTTAAATAGTGCTCGCGTGCCTTTGTTCTAGAACTGAATACAATGTTGCAAGTTATAACACTGATTGACAGAAGAAGTGAGGGTGGTGTGTGCTTCCAATTAAGCCCAGAATTCTGCTATGAGGAAATCTGAGAGTCAGAACCACATAGGTTCTGTTCCTCATGACTACATAGAGTATAATTCTGTTGATCTTGTTAATAAAAGGAGGAAGGGAAAGTGTAGTGACATCTTTTTTTTTTTTTTTGAACCATGTTTTATTGGGTTTTAAACATTATACCATTTCCAGAACATTAGGATAAGCATATCCAACAATAATGTACACAAAACAAACAACGGTTTCTGAAGCTAACCATATACATCGAAATATAATTTCACATCAAAAGTCTCAAAACCCCCCTCCCCACCCTGGAAAATTATCCATTACTCATGGTATGTCTTATGTTCTCTAAACAGTGTGATTGTGATAGGGATATACCAAATCAATCTCATTTCAGTCTCTCAAACACCACACCTCAGTCTACCAAGCGTTCCTCCTAACTCTTCTTCTGCATACCACACCGACGAACGGAAAGGTAACATGAAATTAGTTATTTCACCATCTGAGAACTCTTTTTCAAGGAAAACTCTCCATCTGGAGAAAAATTTCCTGGCTAATTTACTCGGATTGCGTAACGCATCCAACGATTCCAGTGTCAAAGTGTGGCGCATCAACATTTTGATCTGGTTTAGGTCTGGGGGTTTGTCGCTAAGCCAATGTTGGAGAAGGAGTCTCTTAGCTATTATTGCAATATAATGCCAAAGGATATGAGGGTGACTGTGGGCCCCAGAGTCCGTCTGATAATGGAATATCCAGCGTAGCGGGTCTAAACCTTCCATATTTCCACATATCTTTTTAGCCCAGATTAGCACCCTCTTCCAGTAATCTTGTGTGTCAGGGCAGGACCAAAGACCATGTTCCAGGTCCGTCATCTCAAGTTTGCACTTCGGGCAGTGAGTCAATCTATTTTGGTTGGCTTGGGAAGGGGGAATATTAAAACCCTGGATGGTCCCATGCATAATTCTGAATTGGGAGTCCCTCCATCTCTCGTTATTTATGTACCGTCTCATAGATCCCCATCCCTCTAAAATTTTCTGAGTGAGTTCGGGCTCTTTAATGTGCTTTCGCCATTTGTTGAAAAACCCTCTCCCCTTTTGCGGGCGTAGAGCTTGTTGCATTTTGGCATACAATGAAGTAATGGATACATCACCTTCATTTATAGTTAGTATTTCGGACCATAGATTATTTTCAACCTCTCCAGAGAGGTCCCGCAGGTGTGAGAGGAGATGGTGGTCCAACTGACGGTATTGTATTGCTTGGAATTGGGGTAAGTCATAAGCAGTCAGTACTTCCTTCTCCGTCATCCACCTCCGCCCATCAAAATTTATAAGGTCTTCTAATGTATTGACGCCTTTTTCTTTCCAAGATTTAAAAAGAGAGTTTTCACGGCCCAACTTAAAGGCCGGGCATCTCCACGGATTAAGTCGTTTGGAGATTTTCCATGCCAGTTTAAGTTTTTTCCTGACCTCTCTCCACGTTATGATGGTATCTTTGTATATTACTGTATTTTTCAAAGTGGCCGGAAGGCAGGACAACGGAGAATGTAACAAAGCAGACAAATCCCATGGCCTAGCCCACTCTTCCTCTAATTCTAAATCTGAAAACTGACTTGTTCCCTTAACCCAGTCCAATACATTACGTAAAATGCATGCCAAGTTATATCCCCTGACATCTGGGAGCTGCAATCCTCCCTCCTGTTTAGGTTGTACTAGTGTCCTAAAGGCTAGCCTAGATCTCTTACCTCTCCATAGAAATTTGGTGAAGGCTTTGTTAATTCTTTTAATGTCAGAATGCTTCATTAGCATAGGTATAGTCTGGAGAGGATAGAGTAATTTTGAAAAGCTCATCATTTTAAGTAGATGGCAGCGTCCCATCAGAGACAGCGGCAACCCCTCCCATCTTGCCAATTCTTGCTCTATCTTCGTAATGATCGGTAAGAAGTTGAGTCTATATGTTAACCCACTGGATCTGGCCAGGTGTATTCCCAGATATTTGAGACTAGTTTTCGCTATTGGTATTCCGCAGAAGTTTTCTCCCTTCCGCTCCCCATTTTCTTGATGTATGAAGAGGATTTCACATTTGTCTTTGTTAAGGGAGAAACCCGAATATCTGCCCCACTTCTCAATGTCTGCCAATATACCTGGAAGGTCTCTTTCAGGGTTCTGAACATATAGAATGATATCATCAGCAAAAAGTGAAAGCTTAATTTCAGCTTCCCTTACCTTAAAGCCTTCATAGTCGTTATGACGTTCCAGGTACAGTGCCAGAGGTTCTATGGCCAGGTTAAAAAGAAGAGGCGATAGTGGGCATCCTTGCCTCGTTCCTTTATGGAGAGCAAAGGAATCTGACAGAAAACCCGGAGTATGATACACGCTTTGGGGTTACTATATAGTGCACTAATGTATTGCCGAAAGGGGCCTAGTATACCTATGGAGTCGAGCACTTTACCCAGCCATGACCATCTGACATTGTCGAATGCTTTTTCAGCGTCAAGAGTGATCATGGCTGGGTTATCACCTTTCATCTTCGTTTTCCGACCCATAACATCCAGCAAAAGCATTGCCTTTCTGATATTTGTAGTTGTTGACCTCCCCTTAACAAAGCCCGCTTGATGTGGGGGTATTAGTTTGGGTAGGACCACCGCCAATCTGTCAGCCAGAATTTTGGAGAGGAGCTTCAAATCTTGATTTATTAGAGAAATCGGTCTATAATTTGCTGGATCTGTAGGCGCCTTTCCTGGTTTTGGTATCAGTTTGATATAAGCCAAATTCATTCTCTCAGGTATAGGTGCCCCACGCAAAATTGCATTATATAGGTCACACAACACCGGAGAGATCTGCTCCCTCAAGGTCTTGAAAAAGGCACCATTATAGCCGTCTGGTCCAGGCGCTTTACCCGAATTTAAACGTCTTATAGCCATCTCAATTTCGTCAATTGTGACTGGGCTGTTGAGAAATTGAGAGTCTTCTTGGGAAACAGTTGGCAGTGTAATCCCACCCAACCAGGCATGGCTATCTGAGTCATCTGTATTGGTCTCCGCATAGAGAGAAGCATAATATCTGCCCAGTACTCGGGAAATGCCTTTAGGATCATGCCAAGTGTTGCCGTGCTTATCCACTATCTCTTGTATAGGGGAGGGCTTATGCCTACCCTTGGCTAGTCTTGTTAATAAGCGCCCCGCTTTATCTCCATATTTCTGGAGATCTAATTCCAATCGGTTTTTATAAATGTCTTCCCTTTTTCCCGCCCAAACATCAAAATCTCTCTTTGCCCGTATCCACTTCTCTCTATCAGGAGCCGCCATTGTGGACTGATAACGTGTATATGCAACTCTTACTTCCCGACTGGTCTGAACAAATTTGTCTTTGAATTGTCGTTTAATCCTCATGCTAATGCCATAATATGCCCTCGCAGCACCGTTTTCGCTGTCTCCCAGTATAAAGCTGGATCAGATCTATGTTCCTGATTGTCAGAGGAGAAATGTCGACCACCATTCACCCAGTAGTTTAGTAAAGTTTTCCTCTCTGACAAACGTGTCGGGGAATCTCCATAAATAATCGGAGCCCTTTTCAAATTTATCCCTGGTCTCTAACACCATCGGGCTATGGTCCGAGATCAGCATGTCCTCGATTTTAATATCTGTCATTTGTGGGATTATCGTGGGGGATACGAAGAACATATCCAATCTGGACCACGACCCATGGGGGTGCGAGAAATGGGTAAATTCTCTACCCAGTGGGTTCATTACTCTCCATGAATCTAATAGCCCAGCTCCCTTCATTAAACTTTCCAAAACACTGCAGTCCTCTGCTCTAACCCCTACCTGTCTTCTCAACTGGATTAGGGATGTAGTGCGTCTATCTTCTTCCTCCTTCATGACCGTGTTAAAATCTCCCCCAATTATTCTATTATGTCCATTGTCTAGGAGCAATGTATTTTGTAATTGTTGGAAGAAGGGTTTCTGCTTCCCGTTTGGGGCATATATATTGTAAACAGTAAAGGTGTCATTTTGAATTTGCAACGTTAATTGTATTAATCTACCTTCTTTATCTTTTGAAGTGGACAATAGTGAGTGAGCCAGTGACCTATGTATCAATATTAAAACTCCCGCTTTCTTTCCTACTGCTCCCGAACCATAAACCTCGCCTACCCATAGCTTTTTGAGTCGGAAAAAGTCTTCCTCAGCCAGGTGGGTCTCCTGGAGGAGAGCTATATCTACATGAAGCCTCTTGAGGTGGCGCAAAATCATCATGCGCTTCGCTGGGGAGCGCAGACCCTTGACATTCCAGGAGGCCCACCTAACCATCAGAAGCCTCCCCACCTAGGGCCCAAAATTTCCTCATAGTGAATATCGAAAAGTAGTTGTTATCGCCTGTTGCGAATGTGAATGAGGTGTGGCAGACATTGATGTTGTAGCTTACTTGAGGCTCATTTTCAAGGATAATTTCCGTTTTTTCCCCCTCATTCTTCCCATTTTCCCATCCCCAAATCACTCCAACACCTTTCATCAAAAAGTCGGTGACTTCACTTACGTCCTCCAGTGCAACCCACATAGAGAGCTTCCACCCCGCCCCGGCCCCCGCCATCTCTAATAACAATTAATAAGGAAGCAACATAACTCCAACATACTGCCCAAATAAAACATCAATCATCAGCCGACAACCATCTTTTGTAGAATATGTAAACACATTGCCCCAGGGCCATGTCTCTAGGGTACAGCTAATAAACATCCCCCCTCTCACATTTCCTCTCACGTCCTCTGTAATCATGGGTAACCATATGGCTTCTAGAAACGTTCAAGTAGATCCAACCTTAGAGTGGTCATGGTCGGACATCCACACCAAAGTTCAGTGCTGAGTTAGGGTTTCATAAGTTCGTATGTGTCAATGCAGCAATGTTCCTGTATGAAAATCCTAGTTAAAGAGAACGAAGAGAGAGAAAGAAAAAAAAAAAAAAAAAAGGGGGGGGGAGGGAGGGGAGAAGGGGAGGTGACAATACATTTCTCTCTATCTTGTAGTGCAGTGCAGACAGAACAGTTTTTCTCTTCCTTCAGAATAACCGCTGCAAATCCGCCAAATTCAGCCATTGGTGGGTTTCGTCCATTTTAAATGTTCCCCATATCATTTCTTCCTTTGCCATCTATTTCCGGATTGTCTCTGTTGTTTCGGATTACCCGGCGTTGCTCCCTTTTGCGCCCTATCATCCAATAGGGAGTATGACCTGAGTCTATATGATCTCGCGGGGGTTCCTTCTATTTCAGTATCTGAGTCTGGCGCAGGCGTAGATTTCACAGGTGATCTCCTACTAGTCCGGGGTGGTGACTCGGATCTCCTTGGAGAGGCCATATTGTCCCGTACTGCAGCCATTGCCTCCTCTGGATCAGTGAAGGTCATCATGACACCTTCTCTAGATCTAAAACGTAGTGTTGCAGGAAAATTCAGCTGAAAGCGGATATTTCTTTTATGTAGCAGCGAACATGTCTCACTGAATGCCCTTCTGCGACGTGTGACTTCTACCGAATAGTCCGCAAAGACCAGAGCTCTATGACCCTGTAATATAAGAGGATGCTTTTTTGCTTTGTATGCCCGAAGAATCTCCTCTTTGTCCCTGTGGTTCAAAAATTTTGCTATGACGTGTCTAGACTTATTGGGCTCTCTGGATGTTGCGTTCGTGGCTAGGTGTTTCGTGGCTTCAGTCGTCTCCTGGCCGTCCCTAGGAGGACCTATTCTATGGGCACATCTGTTTTGCATCTATGGGTAAGGCCCAGGGCTTTAGGCAGCTCGACCTCAAAAATTTCCTCCAGTTGACCAACAGGGACAGACTCCGGTAGACCCACAATTTTTAAATTACTGCGTCTCGTTCTATTTTCAATGTCTTCCAACTTATTATGTGTGTAGTCAGCGTGTTTTTGCAGGGCAAGAAGCTGTTCCTCAAGCTCCTGAATCCTGTCTTCTGCTGTTCCAATTCTAGATTCAGCCTCAAGAAGCTGCTGCTCATGTGTCTCCACTTTCACAGACAGATCTCTAGTTGATGCAGCCACCATCTCTACCACTGTGACCTTAAACTCTTCAGCCAAATGCACAGCCATTTCTTTAGCCAGTTTTTTATAGTCCAGGTGTTGGAATCTCCAGCTATCTCCTGCATCCTCTGCCCCTGTATCATAAGTATGCTGGCTTTGCACTTTACTTGTAGCAGCAGCTTGTGACTGTGGTTGTGTCTGGGGCTGGTGTTGGTCACATAGGATTTCCTCTGCCTGTGGTTTCTGTCCTGGGGGGTTTTCAAGCCTCCTCTCTGTGGCCTTCTCCTGGGAACCCTCTGGTCTCCCCACTGAGGCTTCACCTCTTGACTCGGTCTCCCTATTCCCGGCCACATGCTCTGTAACGCCGTCCTGTGCTTTCCCCCTTGTGTCCTGCGTGCAGACCGCGCCATCATTGCGGTCTGCACATGGCGTCCCGCTTTTCTCCCCCTCCTTGTGCCTGGTGATATAGCGGTCCATTGTGGACATGGCGGAGCTTACCGGGGTCGCGGCGGTGTCCTACGCTCCGATGGATATGCAGGGGGCAGCCCTGGAGTGTTGCAGAGGTCGGATGGCGGCTGATTGCCGAGGCGGGGAGCGGAGCGGGCTCAGACACGTCCGCACATGGAGGGGCCGGAACCGGAAGTCGTAGTGACATCTTTTAGTGTAGTAAATTAATTAGGAGTGTGGCAGGAGTGTGCCTGAGATTAAACTTTCACTACAATGTTGCTACTTTGTCCATTAGTGCGCGTGTCTTCAATCTATGTGTTGAAAACAAAGTTGTCAAGGTAGAATGGGTGAAGAAGAAGGCCTGTTTCACATCTATGCGCTCACTGCGTTAGGCTGCCCTGCCTGCCTGCACCAGCGCAAATGCAAGCGCAGAGGCATTTAGGGCCTGGGGTAGCCTAGCGCAGTAAGCGCATACATGCCCTGCACTCTGCGCTCTGCCAGTGAGAAGCGCAAGTGAAAGTGGCAGAGCGCACGGCACATGCGCCCGCTCTGACGCACCCGGAAACGCCTCAGTAGAGCGTTTCCAGGTGCGTAAAGACCAGGCGCATGCGCTGTGCGCTCTACCAGTTTCACTTGCGCTTCTCACTGGCAGAGCGCACGCTCAGCTGTGTTCGGCCATAGGACATAATGGGGGCACCGAGTGCAGCTGAGCGGATAGGGGCAGTAGGTATGCGTTTACAAAAGCTGTAAACACGGCCCACATCACCTCTGCGCCTGCACCTGCGCCAGCGCGACCAGGCTGGTGCAGGTGATGTGGCCAGGCGCAGAGGTGTGAAACAGGCCTAAGTGTTTAGTGAGTAGGGAGCATTCCCTTCCCTATTTACCCTGATGGAGTTTTATAAATGCTCCCCACTCACTAAACACTTCTTCTTCACCCATTCTACCTTCACAACTTAGTTTTCAACATATAGATTGAAGACATGCGCACTAATGGGCAAAGTAGAAATATTGTAGTGAAAGTTTTATCTCAGGCACACTCCTGCCACGCTCCTAATTAATTTACCACACTAATGGTACCTTTACACGCCGCCACAACAGGATGGATACAACCCGCTACAGGCTACAAATGTAGCTTGTCGCGCCAATATCGCCGTAGTAGCGGGTCTGAAGACGGGACGACACAGCCGGCTACAGATACCTCTGTATCCGTGCACTGCCCATAAACAGATGGCTACATCGCGATTGTAGCGAGCTGTATCGGCGTGTAAAGAGGCAACGGAAGGGAACTCGGGACAGCCTGCGATGTAGCTGCAATGTAGCTAAGGCGTGACCCTGGCTCCGTGTTACGCGCCCCATGTGCAATCATTGGTGGAAGCTGCTGCATGACGATTGGTAGTCGCTGCATAGGGAGGCATATTTAAGGAGCTGACGAGTCACACTACACAATCGCTGGAGCTGCTGTGTATTACTCAGCCTCTGCGTTGCCTGCCCAATCAGGATGTTATTGCTTCGTCCTATCAGCGTACGGACGGCTCGTAATCCACAATTGTGGCACGCCTATGTGCTGTCCCTGCTGCACCAGGTACGCCATAGTAGCTGGTTATAGCGGTGTGTAATGAGCTACAGATGGCTACTTGCGACACCGGCGATGTAGCTAGCTGTAGATGTAGCGTAGCGTAGCGCACCTTGTGGCGGCGTGTAAAGAGGGTGCGGTTCCGTTGGTAACCGTTCGGCCGTGCTCGTGCACGTGAAGTTGCCGTTGGTATCCATCCTGTTGTGGCGGCGTGTAAAGGTACCATAAAAGATCTCACTACACTCTAAGTCACAAGAACATATATATAATATATATATATATATATATATATATTTTTCACTTCTGGGTTCAAACACAGTTCACTCCCTTTTTTTCTTTTTTCTTAATTCATTCTTTTATTTGGAAGTTTAATAACCGATCTCACTGCCTTGAAAAGAAACAGCAAATCTACTTTGTGAACAACTGTATGAAGCGTATTGTGAATTCTGACAGTTTCTACGATGTATTGTTTACAAACATTGTGATGTCACTCTCTGATCCACCCCGTTGCTGACGCCACATCACAGGGGCTGTCACTGATTTTTAGCGCTTTTTTGTGTTTAAATAAGATTGTTTCCATTGTGCTCTTGATGTACCCTGAGGAAGGAGCTCGGATAGAAGCTCTGAAACGCGTAGGATAGAATAAAAGAAAAATCTGCCCAGTTAACTCTTTGTTTCCTGGTGATTCTTGGTGGCAGCGCGGGCATTCGGCATTTTGTCCCATTACAGCATTCCTGTTTCCACGGTTATCGTGATGGTGCGGCCTGCAGCAGCCATTCTACAAGCATCTTACAGGCGATTATACCGGTTGTGGGTGACACAACCGAACCAGGTGAGCAGTTCTGATATATACCGCTATTCCTTTGTAAAAAGGATAAGACCGTATGCGCATTTATCTCACGTTTACTGGCTGCATAGTTGCATGGGAGATCTCATAAGAAACAGCGTGAGACTATGTAGGCCAATGCAATAGCGTGGGAGCCAATGCTTCCATTGACTTTTTCCATAGACATGCTCAAAGAGACCATTATATTAAATCTGTCAATATTGCATCTAACATTAAGGACTACGGCAATGTTCCATTTGGGAAGCTAAGCATGAATGCCCTGGCTGCATAGTTGGATGGTAGACCTCATGAGAAACTGCATGTGACTATGCAAGCAATCGGAACAAGGCCCATGCAATAGCGTAGGAGCTGAAGCTTCCATTAACTTTTTCCATAGACATGCTCAAAGATACCATTACATTAAAACTGCCTTAGGTTAATGTAGGCTGTTTTAAAGTCCCTCGATGGGAACACTGCTTCTCCAAAGGACTTCTAACATGAAGGGCTATGCCAATATTCCTTTTGGGAAGCTAAGTATGAAGGCCCTGGCTGCATAGTTGCATCGGAGACCTCATAAGAAACAGCATGAGACTATGCAAGCCAATAGAACAAGGTCCATGCAATATCATGATAGCCAATGCTTCCATAGACTTTTTCCATAGACATGCTCAAAGATACCATTATATTAAAACTGCCTTAGGTTCATATAGGCCTATTTTAAAGTGCCATAGATGGGAACAATGATTGTCAATAGAACTTCTAACATGAAGGGCTATGACATTGTTCCATTTGGGAAACTAAGCATGAAGGTCCTGGCTGTATAGTTGGGTGGGAGACCTCATAAAAACAGCATGAGACTATGCAAGCCAATAGTATCAAGACCCAAGCAAATAGCATGGGAGCAATGGTTCAGTTGACTTTTTCCATAGACATGCTCAAAGATACCTTTATGTTAAAACTGCCTTAGGTTAATGTAGACCTATTTTCAAGTCCCTAGATGGGAACAATGCTTGTCAAGAGGATTCTAACATGAAGGGCTATGGCAATGTTGCATTTGGGAAGCTAAGTATGAAGGCGCTGGCTGCAAAGTTGGGTGGGAGACCTCATGAGAAATAGCATGAGACTATGTAGGCCAATGCAATAGCATGGGAGCCAATGCTTCCATTGACTTTTTCCATAGACATGCTCAAAGATACCATTTTATTAAAACTGCCTTAGGTTTATGTAGGTATATTTTAAAGTCCCCCTAGATGGGAACAATGCTTGTCAATATGACTTCTAACATGAAGGGCTATGGCAATGTTCCATTTGGGAAGCTAAGCATGAAGGCCCTGGCTGTATAGTTGGATGGGAGACCTCATAAGAAACGGCATGAGACTATGCAAGCCAATAGGAACAATGCCCATGCAATATTATGACAGCCAATGCTTCCATTGACTTTTTCCATAGACATGCTCAAAGATACCATTATATTAAAACTGCCTTAGGTTAATGTAGGCCTTTTTTAAAGTCCCCTAGGTGGGAACAATGCTTGTCAACAGAACTTCTAACATGGGTTATGGCAATCTTCCATTTGGGAAGCTAAGCATAAAGTCGTTGGGTGGGAGACCTCATAAGAAATAGCATGAGACTATGCAAACCAATAGTAACAATGCCCAAGCAAATAACATGTGAGCAAATGCTTCCATTGACTTTTTCCATAGACATGGTCAAAGGTACCTTTATATTAAAACTGCCTTAGGTTAATGTAGGCCTATTTCAATTCCCTTAGATGGGGTCAATGCTTGTCAAGAGGACTTCTAATATGAAGGGCTATGGCAATGTTGCATTTGGGAAGCTAAGCACGAAGGCCGTGGCTGCATAGTTGCATGGGAAACCTCGTAAAAAACAGCATGAGACTATGTAGTCCAATGCACTAGCATGGGAACCAATTAGTGATGAGCGAGTACTAAAATGCTCGGGTGCTCAAAGCTCGGGCCGATCATCCCAAGATACTCGTGTACTCGGCCCGAGCACCGAGCCCAATGTTATCCTATGGGAGACCCGAGTATTTTTCTGACATGACCCCCGGCAGCATGGAAAAACCCTAAAAATGTCACAAAAGTATCAGAACAGTGCTGAAATGACATGGCAACAGCATGGGGAAGACCCCTGGAAGCATTTCAGACCCCAAGGTCACTGCTGTGAACAATGTTGTCAGAGCATTACGCCACTTTTACGGACTGTCAAGAAAATGTTACAAAATGAAACCAAAACGGATTTTCATGGAAAAAATATTAAGGGCTCATACCCACTTGTGAGACAGAGTTGGTGTATGTTACTTTTTGGATTATATCAAAGATTTTTTTGTAAAAAAATTGTCTGGCACTCCCATGTCCCTGGGAAGAGATGTAAATGAAGGCCTCTTTAAATAATGTGCCCATTACAAGGAAGTGTGTGTTTTGTAGTATTGCCCTAGGCAGGGAAGCCAAAAATTGGGAGGCACTTCAATGCCCCTGGATAGAGGCGTGCATGAGGGCTTTTTAAAAACTGTGCCCATTGGAAGCAAGTGGGTCTTTTTTACTATTGCCCTGGGCAGGGAAGCCATAAATTGAAGACACCAATATGCCCCTGGATAGAGGCGTGCATGAGGGCTTTTTAAAAACTGTGCCCATTGGAAGCAAGTGGGTCTTTTTTACTATTGCCCTGGGCAGGGAAGCCATAAATTGAAGACACCAATATGCCCCTGGATAGAGGCGTGCATGAGGGCCTTTTTAAAAACTGTGCCCATTGGAAGCAAGTGTTTCTTTTTTACTATTTCCCTAGGCAGGGAAGCCAAAGGTTTGGAGGCACCAAAATGCCACTGCATAGAGGCGCGCATGAGGGCTTTTTTAAAAAATGTGGCCATTGTAACCAAGTGTATCTGCTGTAGTATTGCCCTAGGCAGGGAAGCCAAAGGATTGGAGGCATCATGATGCCACTGCATAGAGGCGTGCGTGAGGGCCTTTTTAAAAAATGTGGCCATTGTAGCCAAGTGTATCTGCTGTAGTATTGCCCTAGGCAGGGAAGCCAAAGGTTTGGAGGCACCAAGATGCCATTGCATAGAGGCGTGCATGAGGGCTTTTTCAAAAATGTGCCCATTGTAAGCAAGTGTATCTGCTGTAGTATTGCCCTAGGCAGGGAAGCCAAAGGTTTGGAGGCACCAAGATGCCACTGCATAGAGGCGTGCATGAGGGCCTTTTTAAAAAATGTGGCCATTGTAACCAAGTGTATCTGCTGTAGTATTGCCCTAGGCAGGGAAGCCATAGGTTTGGAGGCACCAAGATGCCACTGCATAGAGGCGTGCATGAGGGCCTTTTTAAATAATGCGGCCATTGTAAGCAAGTGTGTCTTTTTTAGTATTGCCCTAGGCAGGTAAGCCAGAAATTGGAGACACCAAGATGCCACTGCATAGAGGCGTGCATGAGGCCCTTTTTAAAAAATGTGGCCATTGTAACCAAGTGTATCTGCTGTAGTATTGCCCTAGGCAGGGAAGCCATAAATTGGAGACACCAATATGCCCCTGGATAGAGGCGTGCATGAGGGCTTTTTCAAAAAATGTGCCCATTGTAAGCAAGTGTATCTGCTGTAGTATTGCCCTAGGCAGGTAAGCCAGAAATTGGACACACCAAGATGCCACTGCATTGAGGCGTGCATGAGGGCCTTTTTAAAAATGTGGCCATTATAAGCCAGTGGGTCTTTTTTACTATTGCCCTAGGCAGGGAAGCCAAAGGTTTGGAGGCAACAAGATGCCACTGCATAGAGGCGTGCATAAGGGCCTTTTTAAAAAATGTGGTCATTGTAAGCAAGTGTATCTGCTGTAGTATTGCCCTACGCAGGGAAGCCATAAATTGTAGACACCAATATGCCCTGGATAGAGGTGTGCATGAGGCCCTTTTTAAAAAATGTGGCCATTCGAAGCAAGTGGGTCTTTTTTACTATTGCCCTAGGCAGGGAAGCCAAAGGTTTGGAGGCACCAAGATGCCACTGCATAGAGGCATGCATGAGGGCCTTTTTAAAAAATGTGGCCATTGTAAGCCAGTGTATCTGCTGTAGTATTGCCCTAGGCAGGTAAGCCAGAAATTGGAGACACCAAGATGCCACTGCATAGAGGCGTGCATGAGGGCCTTTTTAAAAAATGTGGCCATTGTAACCAAGTGTATCTGCTGTAGTATTGCCCTAGGCAGGGAAGCCAAAGGTTTGGATGCACCAAGATGCCACTGCATAGAGGCGTGCATGAGAGCCTTTTTAAAAATATGTTTCCATTGTAAGCCAGTGTATCTGCTGTAGTATTGCACTAGGCAGGAAAGCCATAAATTGGAGACACCAATATGCCCTTGGATAGAGGCAGGCAAGAGGCCCTTTTTAAAAAATGTGGCCATTGGAAGCAAGTGGGTCTTTTTTACTATTGCCCTAGGCAGGGAAGCCAAAGGTTTGGAGGCCCTTCAATGACCCTTGAAATGGAGGAGAGCCTCTAAATATTGTTCCCATTAAAAAGGAGCGGGTCTACTGTACTTGTAATGCCCATTCAGTTTTCATGGACCTAAAAATTTACCCATGGTGGGTATACATGAAAGTACTGCCTAACATTTGAACGGTGAGCGTCATCATCATCATAAATCTGATGTTAAAAAAATTATGTTTTCGTGGCATCATGAACCACAGTCGCACTGATCATATGATGGTGGCGGATGAGGAAAGGAGGTGTGGCGCCCCGCACTTAGTGCGTCACAGGAGGGTATGCAGCCATAAATGCAGCAGCAATATTCTCTGACCCAGCAATCACACAGTTAACTCAGAGATCCATACCCTACATGCATCACCTAGCATAGAGGGCCAATCAGGTCCTGGTGGGCGGAGTGTAGTGGTAGTGTGTAGTAGAAGTTTAGTTCAGTTAGTCGAGTGGAGTCTGGGAGTGTAACAGCAACGTAGAAGACCTTCTGCAGAATCCCAGCTCTGCAACCTAGGAGAGGGGGTTGCACAGTTCCGTACGGCCCCCTGGCCACCTTCTACCGGCCATCTCCCTACCGTCACCCGGTTGAGCACCATTACTCCCGGTGCATTACCAACCGAACTACGGGCGTCAACATGCGGGTCCAAAATCATCCCGTGCCCACCTACAGCCGGTTTGCTGGTACCGAAGCTAGCAGCAGTTCAGCTCTGCTATGCGAACCAGAGGAGTGGAGGGATCGCTTTACAGGAGCACCCCACCATCGCCAAATCCAGTCGTCTAACCAGCGGTGTACCCACCAAGGGACCCAAGGCTCCCCAAAGCATCCGGAACGTATACCCCGGATAGGGCATTTAAGCAGCCTCCCAGTACCCGATCTGGTATTCCTGGGCGACAATGGCACAGTACTTAGTTAGAATGGAGGAACACCACGGATCTCTGAGAACACACTGGTCATTGCTGATTCCACCATGTCCACTACTACAACCTGTATACCATGTACTGCCTACTGGTTACAGTAAAGAACCCGTTACAGAGACTTACAGTGTCCGTGCCTTCTTATGAACTGCTTATCCGCGCATTAAGGTAACTGCAGCTGCCTCGCAACATCTTGTGCAGCTTCTGGCTCTGGGGATCACCACTCAGCCTGTGGGGAGCGTCCCATCTTGCTACATTCCATCCCCGGAGGCCCTGCAGCGTCGGTACAGTTACAAAAAAACTCTCATAGGTGGTGTCACGAAACAATTTAACCCCTAAATCTGTTCCCACAAGACGTCTCATCATTTTTGATCTGTACCACCGGGCCCCACTACCGGCACGCGTGGTCCATCCGTGACAAGGAGGAAGAAGCAAACGCCTGTTTAAACCGGAGTCCCGGCCACGGTGAGTCAGAGGAGCAGAACAGCAAGTAACCAAAGTCATGAAGAGTGTACCCATGTGTGGGTGTGCGAAGGTGCATGGCAATTTACCGGCACAAATTTTAAATTATACTATCATTTGGTGGTGGTGTGTGGTGAAGTCGGGCCCAATACAACCCTTGTTCATCTTGATCAGAGTCAGCCTGTCTGCCTTCATTTACCCTTTTTTGAGGCAGGAGGGGGTTGTAGCTCCAATTTGTATACGCCAAAACAATCAGTATACCCATCTCAGCGTTTGTGACTGACCGGTATACCTGCTGTAATGTAATCTCTAATCTGTCATCTCAGTGTCCAGCTAAAAACCA
This sequence comes from Allobates femoralis, assembly GCA_033576535.1. NCBI lineage: Eukaryota > Metazoa > Chordata > Amphibia > Anura > Aromobatidae > Allobates > Allobates femoralis. The sequence continues at coordinate 370,657,082 of JARQOC010000002.1, forward strand.
TCTTTTGGACACCTTCATTTAGCTGTATACAGCCAGCAGCACAACATTGAAAATGCGCAAGGCCAGTGGTACTGGACGTGATGGTGGTGCATACAGAGGCTGAGGCCATGTGCCAGCTGGAATTGCGCCACGACAAACGTCAACATTATCTCGCTCGACCTTTCTTGTCCCAATTTGTAGGGGACTGCAGCAGTACACCACTATTAAACCAAGACCAGTGAAAACAGCAGATAATGCTTCAGTCAGTTTTGCACCACCACAAGCAGCCTGTCTTCCACACGGTCAAGTGTGAGTAGCCGTGAGACTGGACCGCACATTCCACACCCTGATCCTCGTTCCTCCCACCATGCCGAGTGCCCGAACCCTGACATAACTGATCACACACTTGGACACTCTGAAGAGCTGTTCACTATCCATTCATAGATTCTGGCCTCTCGCCAGCTCCAGTTGAAGTGGGTCATGAGGAGATCGTATGTACTGATGCCCAAATATTTGAGCAGCCACGGTCTCACGAAGGCAATGGTGGGAACGTGACTCAACAAGAGGTGGCCGATGATGAGACACAATTGCCAGAAAGTCAGGAGGAGGACCAGGGTGCGGAAGTGGAAGACGACGTGGTGGATGATCCAGTAACTGACCCAACCTGGCAGGAGGACATGCAGAGCGAGGACAGCAGTGCACAGGGGGAGTTAGGCGTAGCATCACAACAGGCTGAAAGAAGCAGGGTGGTGTCCGCAGGCAGAAGGCAGGCAACCGTTCCCGGAACAACAACACGAGTGATGTTGCCAGTACAACTGCTAGGTCTTCCCGAGTCTGGCTGTTTTTTAAGGTGTCTGGAGATAATTCGAAAAAGGCCATTTGCAACACCTGCCATGCGAGCATCAGCAGGGGACGCAAAACTAGCAGCCTGACAACTACCAGCATGATCAGGCACATGGCAGCAAAGCACCCGATTTTGTGGGATGTACAGCAGAGTACAGGAGCATTGTCTGCGGGTGACACCGCAGCGTCTTCCACTGTTGTGCATGCAAGCCAATCCCCTGTCCATATTGATGGTGAAGATGCCTCCTGTCCTTCACCTGTACTTGCACAAGCAGAAGTAGTACCATCATCAGTCACGTCCTTGTCCCAGCGCAGCGTTCAGTTATCCTTACCCCAATCTTTGGGACGCAGGTGCAAATACGCTGCCAACGCCGCACATGCCACAGTTCTAAATTCACACATTTCGTGACTCCTTGCGCTGTAAATGTTGCCTTTTAGGCTGGTGGAGACAGAAGCATTCCACAACCTGATGGCGGGGGCTGTCCCACGTTACTCGGTCCCTAGCCGACACTATTTTTCCTGGTGTGCCGTCCCCGCATTACATAAGCACGTGTCCCAAAACATCATACGTGCCCTTAACAATGCAGTTTCAGGCAAAGTCCACCTAACTACGGACATGTGAACAAGTGCTTGCCGGCAGGGCCGGTACATCTCTCTGACGGCACACTGGGTTAATATTCTGGAAGCCGGCACCCAGTCTGAGCTTGGGACGGAACACGTCCTTCCGACACGAAGGATTGCAGGCCCTAACTCAGTCAGGGTATCACCCACAGTGTACAGCTCCTGAACCTCATGATCCTCACCCTCCTCCTTCACTTCACCCTCTACACCAGTCCAAAGCTGGAAGCACTGCAGCAGTGCCTTGGCTAAGCGGCAACAGGCTGTGCTGAAGCTAATATGCATAGGTGACAAACCCCACAATTCTGAAGAGTTGTGGAAAGCACTGAAACAGCAGGCAGATCACTGGCTCACACCGCAGAACCTACAGCTAGGCATGGTCGTGTGTGACAATGCCCGGAACCTGGTGGAAGCTCTGTGGCGAGGCAAGCTGACACATGTTCCATGCGTGGCCCATTTTATTATTATTATTATTTATTTATATAGCGTCATTAGGTTCCATGGCGCTTTATATTAGGATAAGGGAGACAAGAACAAGTACACTAAATCTAGGCGATCAGGACGTACAGGTACAGGAGGGGCAGGGACCCTGTCCAGGGGCTCACAGTCTACGAGGGGCGGGTTGGGATACAGTAGAATGGGGGAATGTCAGATATGGGGCGGTCGCCTGGGTCTCATGGCAGGTTGTAGGCTTAACGGAATAGGTGAGTCTTCAGGTGACACTTGAAGCTTGTCAGGGTAGGAGAGTGTCTGACGTGTTCGGGCAGGGAGTTCCAGAGTAAGGTAGATGCCCGGGAGAAGTCCTGGATTCGGTTGTGCGAAGAGGTGATGAGAGGGGAGCAGAGGAGGAGTTCTTTGGAGGAGCGGAGGTTGCGTGAGGGTAGGTATCGGAAGACCATGTCGGAGATGTATGGTGGGGCCAGGTTGTGTATGGCTTTGTACGCCATGGTTAGTGTATTGAATTGGGATCTCTTGGAGGTGGGGAGCCAGTGAAGGGCTTGGAGAGAGGGGAGACAGGGGAGTAGTGGGAGGACAGGTACATTAGTCGAGCAGCAGAATTGAGGATAGACTGGAGAGCTGCGAGGGAGTTAGCCGGGAGGCCATTGAGAAGGAGGTTGCAGTAGTCAAGGCGGGAGATGATAAGAGCATTAATGAGTGTTTTAGCGGTGTCATGGGTGAGGAAGAACGGGATCCGTGAGATGTTCTTGAGCTGGAGCCTGAGGGATGTGGTGAGGGCCTCGATGTGGGGCTTGAAGGATAGGAAGGAGTCAAGGATTACCCCGAGGCACTTGGCTTGGGGGACTGGGGAGAGGGCGCAGCCATTGACGCAGAAGGATAGGTTGGGAAGTGGGGGGGAATTTCTTGGGGGCAAGACTATGAATTCAGTTTTGTCCATGTTGAGTCTAAGGAAGCGAGCAGAGAAGAAGGATGAGATGGCGTAAAGGCATTGTGGGATTTTGGAGAGTAGGGAGGTGATGTCAGGGCCGGACAGGTAGATTTGGGTGTCGTCGGCGTAGAGGTGGTACTGGACGCCGAGAGTGTACATTGTTCCATGGGAAGACAAGATGGCCGCCGGGGGTGATGGTTGCATGTGAGGAGGCTCCAGGCACCTTGGACACCATCCACCGCATCCAAGCCTGCCTGTCCTCCCTCACACCATCTGTCTCCTGACTATCACCCCCGGGCACCCCACCAGCCATCTGGGCCGCTCACCCCAGCCTGTGGTCGTCCAGGCCGGCCGGCAGTCGTGCCCTGCGGCTCCCCACCTGGGCCCACTCCCAGCCGCGCCGGCACCGAGGCACCTCCGGCGGGGCTGTGCCCAGGCAGAGCCCTGCGGCTCCCCCCGCTCTGCCCGCCCGGGGAGCCGCTCCACCTAAACACTGCGGGCACGTCCTGCTGCAGTGTCCCGAACCTCCGCCGCGGCCCGCTCCCGCGGCCTTCCAGAAATCCCGACAGCTGAAGCTGTGCAGCAGCTCCCAGCAGCGCCCGGGCCTACGTGCGGCCAACCCGGCGCAGACACCACCGGTAAGTGCGGTGCCGCCACCCCCGCCCCCGCCCTCCACCTCTCCCCACCACCGCTGCGGCCCCGACCGCGGCCTGCTCAGCCCCACTCCTGGACTCCGGTGACGGTGCCCGGCCCCCCACGGTGCTGCATAGCTGCGACAGCGGCGGGGGACAGACGGCACTACCCACAGAGCCCACCACTGCCCACTAAGCTGTGGACCCAGTGGGGCCGGCAGCGCTACCCTCGGGTCCCTCCACAGAGGCATGGGGCAGTAGGCTGTGCGGGGTCCAGTGACACCGCACGCTCCTCATTAGCGCCGTAGAAGTCCCTGCCTGCCTCAGTCCGCTGACTGGTCAGAGGTGCCCATCTCCTACACCAAGACTGTGGGCCCTGACCACCTGGTCCTATCCAACCCCCCAGCTGCACGGACCCCTCTACCTCACGGTCCCCCTGCCTCACTGATGCCCGACTGCACTGGTCCTACCGTACTGGCCCCCTCGGCCTCACGGACCCTCCTGGCTGCAGTGAACCCTCTGACGCATGGACCCTCCGGCTGCAACCGACCCCGGCTCCCTCACTGACCCTGGCTGCCTCACTGACACCCCGGCAACATTTGCCCTACTGCACTGGCCCATCAGCCTCACGGACCCCTCTGCCATACGGACCCCCTCGCTGCATTTGACCCTTGGCTGCGCTTCACCCCCGGCTACACCTGATCCTGACTGCATCTCATCATCTTGCTCCTACATCCAACGCCAGCCCGGCTCAGACCCCTGACTGTGCCACCTCACCACTGGCTACGCCACCCTGTCCTCTGGCAGCATCACCTCATCCTGTGGCTGCATCATCGCATCATCTCATCCTCCGGTTGCACCATCTGATCCCCCGGCTGCTTCATCTCATCCTCCGGCTGCTTCATCTCATCCTCCGGTTGCTTCATCTCCTCCTCCGGCTGCTTCATCTGATCCCCGGCTGCTTCATCTCATCCTCCGGCTGCTTCATCTCATCCCCCGGCTGCTTCATCTCATCCTCCGGCTGCTTCATCTCATCCCCCGGCTGCTTCATCTCATCCTCCGGCTGCTTCGGCTCATCCTCCGGCTGCTTCATCTCATCCTCCGGCTGCTTCATCTCATCCTCCGGCTGCTTCGGCTCACCCTCCGGCTGCTTCGGCTCACCCTCCGGCTGCTTCGGCTCATCCTCCGGCTGCCTCGGCTCATGCTCCGGTTGCTCCAGCTCATTCTCCGTTTGCCTCGCCCCTGAACTGCACCTCCTCCCCCGGACTGCATCTCACCACCTGGCCGCACCTCAAACACGGCTAACCACCCATCAATTTGAACTTGCCCTTTCCACACCAGTTCCCCGGCTATCTCTGACCCCATCCACCCCTCCCACCCTCTCCCCCCACCATGTTCCCGCTCCTCCTCACCTTCACTCCCATCTTTCTCCACTTCCTACTACCCCCACCCATCCCCCCACTGTGCAAAGGAATTCTGCTCTCCCCCTCCATCCTTCCAACCCACCTCACCCTATCCTCCGAACTACTCTCCCACTTTCAACCCACCATCTCTAGACGTACACGCCCACCACGCAAGCTCCCCTGCTCCCACCTCCTAACCCTCTACCTGCTCCTCCTACTCTCTGGTGACATCTCTCCCAATTCTGGCCCACCCCACCTCACCACCTCACTCCCCTCCATCCCATTCCGACCATCAACCATCGTAATCCCTTCAACCTCCAACCCATTCCCCCCACCCCTGCCTCCCCTGTCCCCCTGCCCGGCGCACTCTGGAACGCCCGCTCGGTCCGTAACAAACTCACACTCATCCATGACCTCTTCATCTCCAAAAAACTATCCTTCTTTGGCCTCACAGAGACCTGGCTTACCCCCTCTGACACAACCTCCCCGGCTGCCCTCTCCTACGGTGGATTCACGCTCTCCCACACTCCCCGCCCCACCAACACCCGTGGCGGAGGTGTTGCTCTACTTCTAGCCAACGACTCCTTCTCCCCACTTACACCACCACCCCTCCCCTCCTTCGAGGCACATGCTGTTCGCATCTACTCCCCCTGCAACCTCAACTGGCTGTTGTCTACCGCCCCCCTGGATCCCCCTCCACCTTCCTTGACCACTTCACCACCTGGCTTCTCCACCTCCTCTCCTCCAACATCCCCACCATTGTCATGGGTGACTTAAACATCCCCATCGACACCCCCAAAGCTGCTGCCTCCAGACTCCTTTCCCTCACCTCCTCCCTCGGCCTCTCCCAATGGATCTCCTTCGCCACACACACTGGTGGCCACACACTTGACCTAGTCTTCACCTGCCTCTGCTCCCTCACCGACCTCACATACTCAACCCTCACCCACTCCGACCATAACCTACTGATATTCTCATCCCTCTCCCCCCCTACCATGCTACCCCCTCTCCGGACACTCCCCCACCCCCGCAGAAACCTTAAGCTCATAGACTTCGACTCACTCTCAGAATCCCTCCTCCCCCTCTCTGACTTGGCCTCTTCTCAAGATGCTGACTCTGCCGCCTCCCTTTACAACTTCACTCTCACCACAGCCCTCGACCAGGCCGCTCCACTCACATTTCACAAAACACGAGTATAACGACAACCCTGGCTCACGACCCTCACCAAAAAACTCTGATGGACGACTAGGGCAGCCGAGCGGAAATGGAAGAAATCCCACTCCGCAGAGCACTTCGCTCTATACAAACGTTCCCCCAATACCTTCAAGACTGCCCTTGACTCCGCAAAACAAGCCTACTTCTCCTCCTTAATTACCGCCCTCTCTCACAACCCCAAACAACTCTTTAAAACCCTCAACTCTTTACTTCGTCCCCCTGCACCTCCTCCCTCACCCCTCATCTCCGCCAACGACTTCGCCACCTTCTTCAAAGACAAAATTGACAAACTCAGACAAAGCTTCGACCCTCACACCCCCCGCCCTATCCCACCTCCAGCCCACCCCCCCTCACCCAAATGCAGTTTCACCCCCATGACAGAGGACCACCTCTCCTCCCTCCTAGCACGATCACACCTCACCACATGCGCCCTTTGATCCACTCCCCTCCCACCTCATCCCTAACCTCACCTCAGTCCTTATCCCTGCTCTAACACACCTCTTCAACATCTCACTCAAATCTGGCATATTCCCCTCACCCTTCAAACACGCCCTAATCACGCCCATCCTAAAAAAAACATCCCTTGACCCTACAACAGTCTCCAACTACCGCCCCATATCTTTCCTCCCGTTTGCCTCAAAACTTCTTGAACAACACGTCTATTCCGAACTGTCCTCCCACCTCTCTTCCTGTGCTCTCTTTGATCACCTTCAATCCGGCTTCCGACCTCACCACTCCACCGAAACAGCCCTAACCAAAGGCACTAACGACCTTCTGATCGCCAAGAGCAAACGACACTATTCCGTCCTCATCCTTCTCGACCTCTCTGCTGCCTTCGACACTGTTGACCACTCCCTCTTACTCCAAATTCTTGAGTCTCTTGGCATTACTGACCTTGCCCTCTCCTGGATCTCCTCCTACCTAAAGGACAGGACATTCAGCATCACCAACTCCCACACCACCTCCTCGCCCCACCCTCTCTCTGTAGGTGTCCCCCAAGGCTCGGTTCTGGGACCACTACTCTTCTCCATTTACACCCTCGGCCTAGACAACCTCATCGAGTCACATGGACTCCAATACCACCTATATGCCGACGACACCCAACTCTACCTGTCTGGCCCTGATATTTCCTCCCTTTTATCCAAAATTCCCCCATGCCTATCCACCATCGCATCCTTCTTTTCTACCCGCTTCCTAAAACTCAACATGGACAAGACCGAGTTCATCGTCTTTCCCCCGAACAACCTTGCCCCGCTTCCTGACCTATCAATCACCGTCAATGACTGCACACTCTCACCCCTCCCCCACACCAAGTGCCTTGGGGTAATCCTCGACTCCTCCCTCTCCTTCAAGCCCCACATCCAAGCCCTCGCCACCGCCTGCCGACTCCAACTAAAAAACATTGCCCATATCCGCTCCTTCCTTGACCACAACACAACCAAGACACTTGTCCACGCCGTCATCATTTCCCGCCTGGACTATTGCAACCTCCTGTTCACCGGCCTCCCTGCCTACTCCCTCGCACCTCTCCGCGTCATCCTCAACTCTGCTGCCGGACTCACCTATCTCCCCGTTACTCCCCTGCCTCCCCTCTCCGCCGAGCCCTCCACTGGCTCCCCTTCCCCCAGCGATCTCACTTCAAAACCCTAACCCTGACATGCAAGGCCATATACAACCTGTCCCCTTCCTACATCTCCAACCTAGTCTCCCGCTACCTCCCTTCACGCTCCTTTCAGGAACTCCTTCTCTCAAACCCCCGCATCTCCACCTCCCACAACCACACACAAGACTTCTCTCGTGCCTTTGCCAGACTCTGGAACTCCCTCCCCCACCACATCAGACACTCCCCGACCCTGGGAACCTTCAAGAAAAACCTGAAGACCCACTTCTTCCTACAAGCCTATAACACACACTGAGACCCTATCCACTGCACCACCTCACCTCTCCCCCTCCTACTGTCTCCCTCCCCACCCCCTCTAGACTGTGAGCCCTCGCGGACAGGATCCCCGGGCCTATTGTACCCGTATGATTAACTGTAGATTTGTCGTCGTTTGTCTTCGTGTGTGGCCGTCTTTGACCACTTGTCTCTGTCTACCCTCAAAAATGTAAAGCGCCATGCATTCTAATAGCGCTATATAAATACATAATAATAATAATAGTATATGGAGAAAACTAGGGGTCCCAGGACCGAACCTTGGGGGACTCCAACAGAAAGGGGGTAGGGTGAGGAGGAGGTGTGGGAGTGGAAGACGCTGAAGGTCCGTTCCTCTAGGTATGAGGAGATCCAAAAGAGGGCAAGGTGGGTGATGCCGAGGGATTCCAGGATCTGGAGAAAAAGGGAGTGGTCAACCATGTGGTCAACCTTGTGGTTTCAGCTGTTTCTTAAATACTACCCGGAGCTGTCTGATCTGCTCGTAAAAGTACGCCGCCTGTGTGCCCAATTTTAGAAAGTCACCTACTGCTTCAGCCGCCCTTGCCAGCTTTCAGCAGCGTTTGCACATTCCGTATCACAGACTGGTCTATGATGTCCCCACTCCCCACGCATTGGAATTCCACACTGCACATGTTGGTCAAGATTTGTGAGCAGAAGAGGGCAGTTGTTGACTACCAGCATCAACTAGGCCGTCGGTATATGGTTCAAACTCCACACATAAGACTTCAGGAGTGGACATGGATGTCCGACATATGTACCGTCCGCCAAAACTTTGAGGACTTCTCCAAGATGGTGAGGGCCGATGATGCCATAATTAGCTTCACCATTCCGCTTCTCTGTCTTCTAAAATATTAAAGGGAGTAAGTTTGCCGCAACACTGAACACAATATGCTAGAGAAACAGCTAAAAGGCCAGTCCTTTATATTATAGTCTGACTTTTTTGACTGAGCTCCCTTCCCTAGCCCAGTAGCTCCGCCCACATCTCCATCTTGCTGTATCCCTGGTCCTGGTTCAGACCATTTCCAGCTGGTTTTTAATTGCACAACATAGGCATATAAGCCTTATCCCAGCAGTATAGTTCACATACAGTGTTAGAGTAGGACCCGGTAAGTTTGAGAGCACTTTGGCGCAGTTACCGGGCTCTTCGCAGAGACGTCAGTGATGAAGCTAAGTCTCTCAATTCATTTATTCCAGTACAGTATTTACTGAATTCTAAAATACTGTCTGCTCAAAATAAAAAATGATGCATTGCAGGCGGAACACGATGAGCTGGAGCAATAAACCGTATGGGGTGATTACACACAGCACAGCCTCATCTCATCCCAACATGCATTGGAGGACTATTACGAGGAGGAGGCGGATAAATAAATGGAGCTACTTTCATTCGAAATTGACGGTAATACATGCACAATCATCTTACCGTCAGATGGCCAGAGGACAGGAGAGAGGAGGAGGAGGAGGAGGATGAAGACAGCATGGTCAATCATCCTGTTGTTGAGGACCTGAAGTCTTGCCTGTTAACAGTGTTATGCACATGGCTGACTTTATGTGATGCTGCCTGTCTTGTGACCCTCCCGTTATCAACATCTAGGAGGACACTCATTACTGGTTGGTGACACTTTTAGATCAACGCTACAAGGAGAGCTTTATTTCTCTTATACGGTGGCTCAAGTGGTTAGCACTGCAGCCTTTGCAGCACTTTGGCTTGAGGTCCTGGGTTCAATTCCCACAAAGGACAACATCTGCAAGGAGCTTGTATGTTCTCCCCGTGTTTGCGTGGGTTTCCTGCAGGTACTCCGGTTTCCTCCCACATTGTAAAGACATACTGATGGGATGTTTAGATTGCGAGCTCTAAAAGAGAAAGCATTACTCATGTATGCAAAGTGCGATGGAATTAATAGCGCTATATAAATTAATAAATATAATAATAATAATAATAATAATAATTCCCGAGGCGGAGAGGTCTACAAAAATGCTGCAGTACCAGAAGGCCCTAGTTGCAGAATTACTCAAAAAATTCACTTCTGAAAACGCTTGCGGCAGAGGTCGAGGTTTGGTGGACAACCAAGGTGTCCGGCAGAGAGAGGCACAAATCACATCCAGCAGAGGTAGGGGAAAACTCTCAAAGATCTGGCACAGTTTTCTTAGCTCCACCCAGAGCACAGGCCCTTTGGTGCAGGGTACAGTCACAAGGACTGCAAAGTTTGTAAAGATGCTGAAGGAGTACCTTGCCGCTCGTACGAAAGTGCTCCTAGATTCCTCTGTGCCTTCTAATTATTGGGTATCAAAACTGGACACGTGGCAGTAATTGTCCCTCTACACCTTGGAAGTCCTGCCGTTAGCGTTTTGTCAGAGCGTGTTTTTATTGCCGCAGGTGGAATCATTACAGATAAACGCACCCGCCTGTCAACTGAAAATGCTGACCAGTTGTTTTTGACATGGATACTGAGTAGTGATGGGCAAATCCTAAATTACTCGGAATCGCTTGACTCTAGCGAGTCCGAGCCCAGGACTCGCTACTCGTTGCGAGTCTAGCGAGTCCAATGTTAATGAATGGGGAAGCGAGTAATAGCGAGTAGTGTGCGATTTACAAATCACAGATGTGTCTCGGAAGCTTCAGCCTGAAGCAATCCTAGTTTTGCCATTGATTTGCATTGGACTCGTTTACTGTGCAAGTAATCACTGGGAAACTCGCACAGATAAGAGTCCTGTCTGCTCTTTGTGCTGGCTGCCGCAGCTCCAGGGTCCTAGAGCCCGCCTGCTGCCTGATGTAGCAGAGCTGAGATTGTTCTCAGTCTGCTCATTCCCTGTGCATAGACATCTATATCTATGCACAGGGATGAGCAGAGAGGACATCGCGTTTTGGACTGCGTCGGACGGAAGAGGATTTTTTTAATTAAAGATGGAGTCTCTAATGGCTTTTTTTTTATTTCTAATAAAAAATTTTCTCTGTGTTGTGTTTTTTTTTAAAACAATTTAATAGAAATTCATGGCGGTCATGTCTAATATTGGCGTGACCGCCATAAATTTCGGGCTTAGGGCCAGCTGATAATACAAAGCTGGCCCTAACCTCTTTATTACCCAGCGTGCCACCGCCACCAGGGCCGCTGGAAGAGCGGGGTTCAGCGCCAGAGGATGGCGCTTCAATGAACGCACCATCTTCTGGGGCGGCTGCGGGCTGCAATTTGCAGCGGGGGGTGCCCAGAAAGCTTGGGCCTCCCTGCGCTGCGGATTCCAGCCCCCAGCTGCTTAGCTGTACCTAGCTAGACATAAAAAAAAAAATGCGTGGGGCTCCGCGCAATTTCTATTATTTCATGAAATTCATGAAATAATTAAAAAAAAGGGCTCCCCTATATTCTTGTGTCTGGCCAGGTACAAATATTCACCTGGCGGTTGGGGGCAGCCCGTCGCTGCCTGCTGGATCCGGCTGGTTCCAGAAATACGGCGAAGCCCATGTAATTTTTTTTCTGAAAAATCAATAAAACAATCCTAAAAAAGGGACTGCATCTTTATTAACCCCTCACCCATGGTCCAGGGGTTAATAAAGATGCAGTCCCTTTTATTTACATTGTTTTATGGATTTGTCAGAAAAAATTTCACGTGGGCTTCGCCGTATTTCTGGAACCAGCCGGATCCAGCAGGCAGCGACGGGCTGCCCCCAACCCCCAGGTGCCTATTTGTACCTGGCCGGACACAAGAATATAGGGGAGCCCTTTTTTTTAATTATTTCATGAATTTCATGAAATAATAAAAAAAATGCGTGGGGCTCCGCGCAATTTCTATGTCTAGCCAGGTACAGCTAAGCAGCTGGGGGCTGGAATCCGCAGCGCAGGGATGCCCAAGCTTTCTGGGCACCCCCCGCTGCAAATTGCAGCCCGCAGCCGCCCCAGAAGATGGCACGTTCATTGAAGCGCCATCCTCTGGCGCTGAACCCCGCTCTTCCAGCGGCCCTGGTGGCGGTGGCTCACTGGGTAATAAAGGGGTTAATACCAGCTTTGTTATACAACCTGGTATTAAGCCCGAGATTCTTAATGTCAGGCCACGTTTGACCCAGCCACTAAGAATCTCCAATAAAGGGTTAAAAAAACACAACACAGAGAAAATTTTTTATTTGAAATAAAAAAAAAAGCCATTAGGGACTCCATCTTTAATTAAAAAAATCCTCTTCTATCCGACGCAGTCCAAAACGCGATGTCCTCTCTGCTACATCCCCTGTGCATAGATATAGATGTCTATGCACAGGGAATGAGCAGACTGAGAACAATCTCAGCACTGCTACATCATCTCTGTGAGCAGGCGGGCGCCAGGACCCTGGAGCTGCGGCAGCCTGCACAGAGAAGACAGCTGGACTCAGCTCGCAAAGTAACAGCAGTTACTTTGTGAGTTTCCCTGCTATCACTGGCACAGTAGCCGAGTCTAATGCAAGACAATGGCAATCCTAGTTTTTTCAGCGTTTGCCATTGATTTGCATTGGACTCGTGCGAGTAAACGCTGGGAAACTCGCAGAGTACCGAGTCCTGCGAGTCCCTTACTACTCGCCGAGTAACGAGTCCTAGCGAGTAGATTCGCCCATCCCTAATACTGAGATTGAAGATTAAATTACAGCTGCTATACTGGTCAGACACAAACGCTGACTACAATAGTTAGTCTTTTGGCGTACCCTAATTTACGCTGCACCAGACAGTAACAGCACTGAGATGCAAATTTAGTGCACACAAGAGTCTGTTTTTATCAAGACCCTAAGTATTGAAATTAAGGCCCTGCAGGTGGACTAGTCAGACACAAACGCTAACTACAATAGAGTGTCTTTTGGCGTATCCTAATTTACGCGGCAACAGACTGTAGCAGCACTGAGATCAGGCCCGGCGTCAGCACCCGGGCACCCGGCAAGTGCCGGGGCCCGACTGCTTGGAGGGGGCCCATCGGGCCCCTGGGGGCTAGGGTCACACTTGCATTGTGACCCTAGCCTGACGCAAGTATTGTCTGCTGCAGCGCAGAGCATTTAATGCAATGCGCTGCAAGCAACGGAGCCCATAGAAACCCGATGTTTACATTGCCAACCAGTGGTTGGCAAGGTAAACACCAGGTTTCTATGGGCTCCAGCGCATAGCATTAAACGCTATGCGCTGCGGCCGAAAATACTTGCATCAGGCTAGGGTCACAATGCAAGTGTAACCCTAGCCTCAGGGGCCCCTGAGCACTGCCCCCACAGTCAGGGCCATATCCAGGGATCAGGGGGCAGCGGGGGGGTCATTTTCAGCTTCATACAGCACCGGAGGTCTCCCTCCTTCCCCCTCCATGGGAGCCGACAGAGCCACACACTCTGGGCTGACAGGACCTGTGATGATGTCAATGGAGGATGGAGTCAGGGGTCACATGATCAGATCCTCCATGTATACAGGACTCTGCTGTGCTGCCCATCATGAGGCTCAATTAGGTGAAGTTTGTGTGGGGTCAAGAGGCATTTACAGTGTGAATGTAGCAGAGGCGAGTGTGTACTAGGTGTATGGCAATTAGGTGAAGTTTATGTGTGGGGTCAGGAGGGATATACAGTGTGAATGTAGCAGAGGCGAGTGTGTACTTGGTGTATGGAACGGAGCCGCGTGCGTACGAAGTGTATGGAGCAGAGCCGTGTGCGTACGAGGTGTATGGAGCAGAGCCGTGTGCGTACGAGGTGTATGGAGCAGAGCCGCATGTGTATGAGGTGTTCGGAGCAGAGCCGCGTGCGTACGAGGTTTTCGGAGCAGAGCCGCGTGCATACGAGGTGTGTGGAGCAGAGCCGCATGTGTACGAGGTGTTTGGAGCAGAGCCGCGTGCGTACGAGGTGTTCGGAGCAGAGCCGCATGCGTACGAGGTGTTCGGAGCAGAGCTGCGTGCGTACGAGGTGTATAGAGCAGAGCCGCATGTGTACGAGGTGTATGGAGCAGAGCCGCATGTGTACGAGGTGTATGGAGCAGAGCCGCATGCATACAAGGTGTATGGAGCAGAGCCGCATGTGTATGAGGTGTTCGGAGCAGAGCTGCGTGCGTACAAGGTGTATGGAGCAGAGCCGTGTGCGTACGAGGTGTATGGAGCAGAGCCGCATGTGTACGAGGTGTTCGGAGCAGAGCCGCGTGCGTACGAGGTGTACAGAGCGGAGCCGCGTGTGTATGAGGTGTATGGAGCGGAGCCGCGTGCATATGAGGTGTACGGAGCAGAGCCGCGTGTGTACGAGGTGTTAGGAGCAGAGCCGCGTGTGCACGAGGTGTATGTAGCAGAGCCGCATGCATACGACGTGTACGAGCAGAGCCGCGTGTGTATGAGGTATGTGTACCAGTGGTAGCCCCCCGAGGATTCCGCTCCCGCTCCTATAGTCCCAGCCGCCTTTGCCAGCAGCATTCTTCTCCAGAGTCTCTTCTGCCGCTGTCTGCATTCTGCAGCTCAGCATGGAGGGGCACGATGCTGTCATCACTGTGCTGATATGTACAGAGCGACCGGAGTCGACCGGAGCGGCGAGAAGAAAGGTGAGGAGAAAGAGAGATCCAGACAGCCAGACATTCCGCTTGGCTGCGGTGCCACCCATATGTCAGTGTAGCTCCATTGAGCTGCATGCATTATTTGTGTGTTTGAGGATGCTTGCGTATATACCAAGCATCCTCAGATGCACAAAAATGCAACCTTTTGCATTTAAAGGGTATATTTAAAAAGCGCAAGGGAACGCAAATGCATTTTAGCCCGCACCTAACAACGTGTAATATACTCACTGTCAGAAACAGCTCTTGCTGGTTTCGGCAGTCACTGTTCCTGTAAGGCTGCCTTCACATAGGCGTCTTTTTAAAAATGTGGCACTTGCATTAAAAAAAAAACATCTGCCGCATTTTCCGCCTAGCGGCTGCACTTGCTGCGCATTTGCGGCAAGCCCCATGCATTGTCTATGGGGCTTGCGGTAAGTGTGTGGCAATATATATATATATTAGTCCGCGATAATGTGCTAAAGGGGGCCCACTGAGACCTTTTCGCCCGGGGCCCACAGAAACCTGGAGCCGGCCCTGACTGAGATGCAAATTTAGTGCAGACAAGAGTATGTTTTCAGCAAGACACTACGTTTTGAAATTAAGGCCCAGCAGGTGGCTAGTCAGACACAAACGCTGACTACAATAGCGTGTCTTTTGGCGTATCCTAATTTACGCGGCAACAGACTGTAGAAGCACTGAGATGCAAATTTAGTGCAGACAAGAGTATGTTTTTAGCACAAGACTTTTGGTGTACCCTAATTAACGCTGCAACCTAGAGGAGCAGCACTTAGATGCAAATTTAGTGCAGACAAGAGTGTTTTTAGCACGACCCTAATGGTGGGTTTACACGTCCCGATATCGGCGTCCAACTCCGACCAAAAGTCACGTGGTTCGTGCGTTGGACCCGATATCGTTCGTGCGTTGTATGGTGTGAACGTCCAATACGATGCACGAACAATGTCAAACCGATATCGGGGATCTAATTATCCTGCTCTCCAACGGCCCGATATTGGATGCCGGTTGGAGCCGGATCGTCCTGCGTGACAGCCCAACTCCGATGTGCAGTACGTCACCCATTCTCTCCCATGTTAAATGGTCGTTCCTGGGTCGGGGGGCGTAGACATCCTAGGGACGTTGTATCCCGATATCGCGCTGTGTAAACCGCCGATGCGATTCTTGGAAATCCGGGCACAAAAAGCGCGCTCCCGCGCCGTTGGATCCAGTATCGGACCGACGTTGGAGCGTGTAAACCCACCATAAGTTTTGAAATTAAGGCCCTGCAGGTAGACTAGTCAGACACAAACGCTGACTACAATAGCGTGTCTTTTGGCGTATCCTAATTTACGCTGCAACAGACTGTAGCAGCACTGAGATGCAAATTTAGTGCAGACAAGAGTATGCTTTTAGCACAAGGCTTTTGGTGTGCCCTAATTAACGCTGCAACCTACAGTAGCAGCAATTAGATGCAAAATTAGTGCAGAGAAGAGTTTTTTTAGCACAAGGCTTTTGGTGTGCCCTAATTAACGCTGCAACCTACAGTAACAGCAATTAGATGCAAAATTAGTGCAGAGAAGAGTTTTTTTAGCACAAGGCTTTTGGTGTACCCTAATTAACGCTGAAACCTACAGTAGCAGCAATTAGATGCTAAATTAGTGCAGAGAAGAGTTGGTTTTTAGCACAAGGCTTTTGGTGTACCCTAATTAACGCTGCAACCTACAGTAGCAGCAATTAGATGCTAAATTAGTGCAGAGAAGAGTTGGTTTTTAGCACAAGGCTTTTGGTGTACCCTAATTAACGCTGCAGCCTACAGTAACAGCAATTAGATGCAAAATTAGTGCAGAGAAGAGTTTTTTTAGCACAAGGCTTTTGGTGTACCCTAATTAACGCTGCTACCTACAGTAGCAGCAATTAGATGCTAAATTAGTGCAGAGAAGAGTTGGTTTTTAGCACAAGGCTTTTGGTGTACCCTAATTAACGCTGCAACCTACAGTAGCAGCAATTAGATGCTAAATTAGTGCAGAGAAGAGTTGGTTTTTAGCACAAGGCTTTAGGTGTACCCTAATTAACGCTGCAACCTACAGTAGCAGCAATCAGATGCTAAATTAGTGCAGAGAAGAGTTGGTTTTTAGCACAAGGCTTTTGGTGTACCCTAATTTGAGCTAAAACCTACTCCTGCCTATAGTGAGCTAAATAAATCCCTAAAAGCAAGGTTTTTGGGATGGATGAGCCTGGAAACCAGCCCCAGATGCGATGCAGGCTGGTATACTGGCACAGCGAAATTTGGTAGATACCCTGCCTCCCTGCCTGCCTGTATACTGCTCAGAAGGACTGTTGTGGTAAATAGAGTAAAAAAAATCCCTGGTCTGTGGAGCGCTAGGACTCGAGATAAAATGGCACTAGGGTTATTTTAGAAAATTATTTCTTTATTAACCTCTTACAGGCCACTACGCAATTCTGCAGCAAAGCGCTGCCTTCATCAGGTTTGCATCACCTGATGAAGGCAGCGCTTTGCTGCAGAAACGCGTAGTGGCCTGTAAGAGGTTAATAAAGAAATCATTTTCTAAAATAACCCTAGTGCCATTTTATCTCGAGTCCTAGCGCTCCACAGACCAGGGATTTTTTTTACTCTCAGCTTCTTGCACTTGTGCACACCTGGCAAGAGCAGCTCTGGACAAGAGATACCATTAATCCTAGATCCTGAGCTCCATGACCTAGCAATACAACACGGTCACCGTTGTAGGACCTGTGGTGACATCAATCCGGTCATTGATCACGGCAGGAGTTGGAGCTCCCGGAGCAAATTTCGGTGCCTCCACTATACCTCCAAGCGGAGGTGGATTCACAGGCGTAAGACCGCAGTTGTGCAGGGTTGCACAACCACCTCTGGTGAGTGGCCACACAGCCCTGGGCCTAAATCCACTTCAAAAACTTTCTTCACATGCGCTCCCATCCCCTCCCCCCTTTTGTCTTGCATATTGAACGCTTTGCGTGGTTTAATCCACTGGGAAGCTGCAGTGAAGATTGAAAAAAGTCCACAGCATTATATCAAGATCCAGAAAGTGCTCAAGTATTGTTTTAAAAGGACTTTGGAAATTATTATATAAAGTGGTTAAAATTTGACTTTTTTTTTTTTTTTTAATTAATATATTGGTTTTGATACTAGAAGAGGTTGGTTATAGGTATCTAGCATATACCAATTAGCGCTTTTGTAGTTTTCTTATTAGGTGATAAGAATAGAACTTTGTTTTTTTGGTTTTAGAGATGGCGAGTCCTAAAAGACTCGGAATCGCAAGACCCCAACGAGTCCGAGTCAGGGACTCGTTGCGAGTCCAGCGAGTCCAATGTTAATGAATAGGGAACCGAGTAATAGCGAATAATGACATTTACAACTCGCTGATGTGTCTCTGAAAGTGTGCGAGTCCAAACTCGCTGGTTTTTCTCTTATTTGGAGGCTTGGAGCCGATGATGCGAGGGAAGCGATTCTCCAGCACACACCATGCTTTAAGGAAACAGGAAACGAGTCGCGCTGACAGGCGCACACACAGAGCAATCCATTCATCAGTGCAATCATGGCAGCAGGCCATGGCACGGTGAACACACTGCATCTTATTGCACTTGTGGAGGCTCGTCCATTTCTATGGCTCCCTACAGATCCTGACTATGGGGATACGACCCAAATTAATACAGCCTGGAGAGAGATCGCCCAAGAGATGTTCCCTGCGTTCCATCGGAGTGACCATGAGGAACAGAGCAATCTAAGTAATTTAAATGAGTTCACACGTTATATATTGCATTTACTGTATATATACTCGTGTATAAGCCGACCCGTGTATAAGCCGACCCCCCTATTTTTGCCCCCAAAAACTGTGAAAACATATTGACCGCCATCCTGGTATACAGCGGCTATCACTGGTAGACAGCCCCCCAGCAGAGTATACACCTCCCCCTGCAGAGTATACAGGCCCCCAGATGGGTATACATGCCCCCATATTGTGGTATACAGGCAGGGGCGGACTGGCCCAGGTGCCACGGGTCATGCGGCTGCAGGAGCCTGAATAATCCGCATGTCCCTGAAGCAGCAGGCGGAAACGGAAGCACCTGGCCGCGCGATGACGTCATCAGCGCGCGGCTGCGTCCGGGAGTGAGCGTCTGTGAGTGGCGTGCGGCTGCGACTGTTAGCGAGCGGCTGTGAGGAGCGCGAGGCTGCGGCTGGGAGCGAGCCCTAGGAGAATGCGGGAGCTGCGGTGACTGTGAGGCGGCCGCCAGTCATCACCCCCCCCACCCCCCGTCCTCACCTGTGTCGGGCCGGTGAGGGAGGGTTGCCACCCAAACTGTAGGGTGCCAGTCAGTCCCTGTATACAGGGCCCTCAGTGTGTGTACAGGCCCCCCCTAGCAGTGGGTATACAGGGCCCCCAGCAGTGGGTAGACAGTGCCCCAGTGGGTTTACAGGGCCCCCAGCAGTGGGAATACAGGGCCCCCATAGCAGGGTATACAGGACCCTGAATGTGTTATCATGCTCCACCGCATAGTTGCCTATATTTGGATGGGGTCACAACAGTACACTTAGTTTAAGGTCTGATCCTCCTGGCTCTTACGGCCAAGGGGTTGGGTGTATATAAATACCACTAATGACCAGAGTCTGGTGCCCGCACTATTACATTCTCTATGTGTTGACATGTGTCCTGCCTCATTTGTGATTGTGGCCACGTGAGCTCAATGTCCGTAATGCTGTTGATGATGTTCCACACTGTCGTGTCACTGTGCCTTGTATACACATTACACACACAACATGAATAAAATGTTATTGTTGATTTGTACACATACTTTTGTTGTTTCAAATATTACACATCTCTAAACCCGGTTTGAAATCATTTCACAGTTGACCATCTTAAAAAACGGTGGAGGAGCTGCCGGGACCAGCATAGGAAGCAGTACCGGCAGTACTCGGAGAGAGAACCGGGAGCCGCTCCATTGCTGAACCACTACCATTTTTACGACCGGCTGTCCTTCCTTCACCCGGTGGCCCATATGCCAAGGTATGTGTCTGCAGCACTGTTGTGTACAATTAGTATTATTTATTAATATATACATTAGGTTCCAATTCGGCTCTGTGGGTAGCAGAGTATACAGGTGGCTCAGTGGGTAGCAGAGTATACAGGCGGGTCTGAGGTAGCAGAGTATACAGGCGGCTCTGTGGGTAGCAGAGTATACAGGCGGGTCTGAGGTAGCAGAGTATAAAGACGGCTCTGTGGGTAGCAGAGTATACAGGCGGGTCTGTGGGTAGCAGAGTATACAGGCGGCTCTGTGGGTAGCAGAGTATATAGGTGATGAGAATAGGGTTAATAGATGGTGCTACAGTGTTGGGGCGGGCTAGAAGGAGCAGAGATCCAATTACTGCCATCATTACTGACCTTATTAAAGATAGCGGCCGCAGCTGAATGACATCATGGCAAAGGTAAACATGGGGTGTGGTTAGCTGCAGGAGGGCAGTGAGAGGTGTGGGTTTTTTGGCTGAGGGCGTGGTGTGGGCGGGGTGAGCGCGGCTCCTGCGTCAGATATGCTGCGAGCGCGGACCCGCGGCAGATCTCCGGGAGCAGAGGACGTGTCCGGTACGTCCGTAGCCCCCGGCCTCCCCGTTGTCCGCACACACAGCCCCGCTGTGACCTCTGCAGTGTCACAGGCCCCGGCGGGCGGCTGTCATCTCCTCCTGACACTGACCTCCTCCTGATTTGATTGTCTGTGTTGTCCCCCCCGCTGTCAGCATCAGTGATCTGCTAAGACCTGTGGGTGCACAGAGGGGGAAGTACAAATGCCAGCATGCCGGGGCGGATGGGGCGCTGTCAGGGGCGCAGGTCTTGCTGTGAGCGGAGGGCGCGAGGCCGCTCGAGAAAACGCTATAGCGGCTGTGTGAGTTAAGCGGCTGCGGCTCGAGAAGGCGCATACGCGTCTCCACTCGCAGTGACGCTAAGGAGTTTGGGATTCGGCTACAGTGCCGGAATTTCAAACTCCAGATTATATAAATAGATTATATATATATATTGTATACGTTTCAACCCCTTCCCTGCTTTATATAGATGATATAAGCTAAACGTTTTGTAAATTAAGTATGTCAAGTTAAAAGTGAAGTCAGGGGGACGTTTTTTTTCATGTGAACCATTGGTGTTATTGATCGTCTAGATTAGATGGGATGGGGGGGGGGTAATCAGGGGGGGAAAAATTATGTATTATTATGGAATTAGCAAACAAAGTCACGTATTCCTTTATGTTATGTACAGTTGGTTATTCTTTAATAATAATAAAAAATATCTGATTAAGAATACACAGATACACAGAGTCTAAAAAGCGTGCAACTTAATGTTTGACCTATGTTTTTGTTTCCAAATGCAATGCATTCACCAAATTTTTTTTACTTTACCCACAGAGAAGCTTACTACAGAGGGCGGCGTGCTGCTAACCCTCCACCTCCAAACAGAAGGCGGCGTGGAGAAAACCCACCACCACCACCACGGCCGCCGCCACCACCACCACCGCCGTCGCCGCCACCACCACCACCATCGCCGCCAGCAGCGCCAGGGCCAGCACCACCACCGCCGCCACCAGCGGCCGGGCCAGCACCACCACCGCCGCCACCAGCGCCAGGGCCATCACCACCACCACCGCCGTCGCCGCCACCACCACCACCACCGCCACCAGCGGCAGGGCCAGCACCAACACCGCCGCCACCAGCGGCAGGGCCAGCACCACCACCGCCGCCACCAGCGGCAGGGCCAGCACCACCACCGCCGGCACCAGCGGCAGGGCCAGCTTATGGTCCAATCCCGGGGTCACCTCATTCAAATGTCAAACAGAGTAATGCTGACTTTGCCCGCAGTATAATACCATTCATGGATAATATTCCATTTGACAGGCTACTGCGGGTAAGGTCAGCATTACAGATAGTGCTTGAAGCCTGTCAGCCCACTAACGACCCAGGTGAGGTTTTCCAATATTTGGATGGGTGGAAAATATCGGCCTCTAACAGGCTAGGCAGGCCCACAACACGGGACAGCCATGTGCCACCCCACAGGGCTATACCGCATTTGCCTCACTGCCAGTGGCCACCTAACAGGGACCTACCAGTGTTCCCTACACCTGTGCAGAGGATCCACCCTCAAGGGTTCGGCCAGGCCATACGTGGGGCCCTTGACCTTTTAGAAGATGGACAGCCCACCTACCAGGACCTGTAGGGCTCCATTTGTTGGTTAATACTTTAATTTTAAAAGGTTGTATTTTTGGGAATGTCCAACCAGTGCTGCCATTTTGTTTTTGAAACACAGTTTTAAAAAACAGCTTTGTGTCTGTCTTTTTTCAAGGAATGAATGTGTAGTTTTTTTTGTGGGTGGGCTTCAAGTCATCATAATTATTATAATTATTATTTATTTATATAGCGCCGATAGGTTCCATGGCGCTTTACATGAGGATAAGGTAGACAAGGACAAGTACAATAAACATAGACAATAAGGTCATACAGGTACAAGAGTAAAGGACCCTGTACGCGTGGGCTCACATTCTACGAGGGGTGGGTGGGGATACAATAGGGTGGGGAAGGTGTCGGTCGTGGGGCGTGTACGGGGTCTCATGGCAGGTTGTAGGCCTGTCGGAAGAGGTGAGTCTTTAGGTGTCTCTTGAAGGTTCACAGGGTAGGCGACTGACTGATGAGGTGGGGCAGGGAGTTCCAGAGCATGGCGGATGAACGGGAGAAATCCTGTATGCGGTTGTGGGAAGAGGAGATGAGGGGGGAGTGTAGGACAAGTTCTTGGGATGAACGCAGGTTGCGTGAGGGATGGTATCGGGAGATCATGTCGGAGATGTATGGTGGGGATAGGTTGTGTAAGGCTTTGAATGTCATGGTCAGTGTTTTAAAGTGAGCTCTCTGTGGGGCGGAGGGGCCAGTGAAGGGCTTGGCAGAGGGGGTAGGCAGGGGAGTAGCGTGAGGACAGATGGATTAGTCGGGCAGCAGAGTTTAGTATAGATTGGAGAGGTGCAAGAGAGTTGGCAGGGAGGCCTGTGCGAAGGAGGTTGAAGTAGTCAAGGCGGGAGATGATGAGGGCATTTATGAGTGTTTCAGCAGTGTCAGGATTGAGGAACGAGCGAATTGGTTAAATATTTTTGAGTTGGAGTCACAGGGACTTGGTTAGGGACTACAGGTGGGGCTTGAAGGAGAGGGAGGAGTCAAGGATTACCCCGAGACATTTGGCGTGGGGGACAGGGGAGAGAGCATCATTAGCAAGTACTTTACGGGCCGCATGGCGCATGAAGTCACCTTGGTTACTAAGTGTCAAATCATGACTCCACATACAACTGTTGCTGACAAACTGTGCCTGTGTTTGGGGGGTTACTTTATGCCTCGCTATGGCAACAAGACTATGAACACACATGTGAGAGGCTGGGACGTCTACATGCTACACATCGCGTCTACGCGTTTTCTATGGAGCGTACAGTGGGACCCTTCACCAGGCTCCAGCAGGATGATAGTACAAGCAACGCCCACGATGCAGGCATAGGATTGGTGCCTCGAAAAATTAGCCCAAGGGGCTGTTTGCCATTTTTGGTATAAATGTAGGCCTAAGGGCCATGAAAAGCTTGTTAGCCAGGGTGTCTACAAAACCATGATAAGCTTGTTAGCCTGGGTGGCTCAAAAATTAGCCCAAGGGGCTGTTTGCCATTTTTGGTATTCATGCAGGCCTAAGGGCCATGAAAAGCTTGTTAGCCAGGGTGTCTCCCAAACCATGATAAGCTTGTTAGCCTTGGTGGCTCAAAAAATTAGCCCAAGGGGCTGTTTGCCATTTTTGGTATAAATGTAGGCCTAAGGGCCATGAAAAGCTTGTTAGCCAGGGTGCCTCCAAAACCATGATAAGCTTGTTAGCCTGGGTGGCTCAAAAAATTAGCCCAAGGGGCTGTTTGCCATTTTTGGTATTAATGCAGGCCTAAGGGCCATGAAAAGCTTGTTAGCCAGGGTGTCTCCCAAACCATGATAAGCTTGTTAGCCTGGGTGGCTCAAAAAATTAGCCCAAGGGGCTGTTTGGCATTTTTGGTATAAATGTAGGCCTAAGGGCCATGAAAAGCTTGTTAGCCAGGGTGTCTCCAAAACCATGATAAGCTTGTTAGGCTGGGTGGCTCAAAAAATTAGCCCAAGGGGCTGTTTGGCATTTTTGGTATAAATGTAGGCCTAAGGGCCATGAAAAGCTTGTTAGCCAGGGTGTCTACAAAACCATGATAAGCTTGTTAGCCTGGGTGGCTCAAAAAATTAGCCCAAGGGGCTGTTTGCCATTTTTGGTATTAATGCAGGCCTAAGGGCCATGAAAAGCTTGTTAGCCAGGGTGTCTCCCAAACCATGATAAGCTTGTTAGCCTGGGTGGCTCAAAAAATTAGCCCAAGGGGCTGTTTGGCATTTTTGGTATAAATGTAGGCCTAAGGGCCATGAAAAGCTTGTTAGCCAGGGTGTCTACAAAACCATGATAAGCTTGTTAGCCTGGGTGGCTCAAAAAATTAGCCCAAAGGGCTTAATAAAGTCTATTTTTAAATAAAGCAGGGCGCTTGGCCCATAGCATATTATTGCTTGGACTATGAGCATAGAACAAGCAAGGCCAACTATGCAGGCCTAGGCTTGGTGCCTCAAAAAATTAGCCCAAAGGGCTTAATAAAGTATTTTTTTACATAAAGCAGGGCGCTTGGGCCCATTGCTTGGACTGGGTGCCTAATGAAATCAACAGAGCTAAGGGACATGTCATTAATTCCTGTCCAAAATGGGCATATTGTTAACAGCGCAATATCCCAATCATATAAATTATGATTAGGTTAATCTAGGATTGTGTACTGTCGTCTGGAGGGCTTAGGAACTGTCATGATATCCAATCCTTGTTGAATTTAATTAGAGTGAGCCTGTCGGCATTTTCTGTGGTGAGGCGGGACCTTCTATCAGTGACTATACCCCCAGCGGCACTGAAAACACGCTCTGATGTCACACTAGCAGCTGGGCATGCCAGCACCTCCAAGGCATACAATGACAGCTCAGTCCAAGTGTGCAGCTTGGAAACCCAGTAATTAAAGGGTACAGAAGGGTCGGTTAGGAAGCTGGTACTGTCACTGAGATACTGCTGCACCATGTTGGACAATTGTTGTCTCCTACTCAAGGTGACCTTAGGCAAATTCCGTTCTTGATTGGAAGGTCTGTTTAATAATAATAATAATATTTAATATTTATTTATTTATATAGCGCTATTAATTCCATAGCACTTTACATACACCAGTAATACTGTCTCTCTTGGAGCTCACAATCTAAATATCCTATCAGTATGTCTTTACAATGTGGGAGGAAACTGGAGTGCCCGGAGGAAACCCACGCAAACACAGGGAGAACATACAAACTCCTTGCAGATGTTGTCCTTAGTGTCCTTGGTGGGAATTGAACCCAGGACCTCAAGACCCCAGTGCTGCAAAGTCTACAGTGCTAACCACTTGAGCCACCGTGCCGCCCAGTACTGTCGAACATCGCCCAGTTGGCGGACATCTTACCCCCACCTCTTCTTGTCATTGATGGCGTTTGTGTCCCAACCAAAGGCTGCTGTTGCAAAGAGCTGGTTCTTCGATGTATAGCAGCTTCAGACGGTGATATTGCCAGCAAAATATCAAGAAGAACCCTCTTTACATTATCCATCGTTAAGCCCCTGGATGAGTGCGACAGCAGCGACTGAAATTTGTCTTTGTACCGTGGGTCCAAAAACGTTGACAACCAGTAGAGGTCGCTGTCATAGATGTGTATGACGCGTGGATCTTTGGAGACACATTGACACATTACTTCAGCCATGTGTGCTAAGCTGCAAAGACTCATCTCCTCGGTTACAACAGAATGAAGATCACTACGTGTCGTGGCCTCTAAATCGGTGTCCGCCTCCTCCTCTTCAGCCCACCCATGCTGTACCGACATAAACGTAGGGTTGGGAGTCCCATCAGGGTTCACATCAGTACCAGAGAAAAATAAATCTTCTTCATCATCACCCTCATCACCATCTTCCTGAACCAATGTAGCCTGCTGATATTGGCTTGGGTGGCTAGAATCAGCGATGTTCAATTCTGGCTCCATAGCCATCCGCTGTGCTCTCAAAGCATCTGTTTTGAGATTCATTAGGGATTCTTGGAGCAGGCAGAGCATGGGGATGGTGAGACTGATAATCGACTGATCCCCACTGACAAGTTTGGTGCAGTATTCGAAGTTATCCAGCAACTCGCAAAGGTCAGCGATCCAGACCCACTCGAAAGTACTGATGTGTGTGGTATGACTTCCGGGTTGACGGGCATGTTGCAGCTGAAATTCCGCTATTGCCTTCTGCTGCTCATTAAACCTTGCCAACATATGGAAGGTGGAGTTCCATCGCGTAGGCATGTCGCAAATTAGCCTGTGTTTCGACAAGTTAAATTAGATTTGAAGGGCTGAAAGACTTGCAGCTGCTGTGGACGAATGTCTAAAGTGGGCGCAAATTCGCCTCACCTTATCCAGTAGCTCAGATAACTCTGGGTATATTTTGAGGAATTTCTGTACTACCAGGTTCAGGACGTGAGCCATGCAGGGCACATGTACAAGTTTACCGTGCTTTATTGCCGCCACAAGGTTTGCACCATTATCGCTCACAACTAGACCTGGTTGTAGTTCCAGTGGGGCCAGCCACTCATCGGTCTGTTGCTTGAGACCTTTCCACAACTCTGTTGCAGTGTGACGTGTGTCACCTAGGCAGATAAGCTTCAGAAGAGCCTGTTGTCGCCTTGCAGAAGCAGTACTGCAAAGCTCCCAACTCGGACGTGATGGTGCGGGAGGCTCAGCAGTGGACAAGGAAGTGGCAGAAGCCGATTGGGCACTGGACATATATGAGGAGGCAGACACCCGGAATGATGTTGGGCCCGCTATTCGTGGAGTTGGTAGTATGTCAGATGGTACAGTTTTAGAAGTTGGGACACTCTCCACCAGGTTGATCCAGTGAGCCGTTAGTGAAATGTATCTGCCCTGTCCACAACTACTTGTCCACGTGTCCGTTGTTAGGTGGACTTTTGCGGTGACAGCATTTGTTAAAGCACGTTTTAAGTTGTTAACCACGTGCTGGTGTAAGGCGGGAACGGCACTATGTGAGAAAAAGTAGCGGCTGGGTACAGAGTATCGTGGTGCTGCCTCAGCCATCAACTCCCGAAAAGACTCTGTACCCACAAGCCTAAACGGCAGCATTTCCACAGCTAACAACTTGGCTATTTTCGCAGTCACTTTTTGGGAATATGGGTGTGTCGGTTGGAACTTCCGCTGTCTTTCATACAGCTGTGGCACAGACAACTGCACGTTTGGACCAGACTGACAAGAGGATTGACTACTGTCATGTCTGTCTTGTAAAGCACCTTGGGAGGAGTACGCTTGAGCAGGAGCTGAAGCCTGAACACTTGCTGGTGAAGGATGGATCTGAGGTGGCCTGGATGTGTTTGGATCAGAAGGCACTGATTTTGAACCCTGATAGGGCGCCCACTGAATTGGGTGCTTAAGAGACATATTCTTGCGCATACTGCTGGTGCTCTGGTTTCCTTTTACCGTGCCTCTGCTTAGCCTTGCCTGGCACATCTTACAGATAACCATATTTGGTACTGTTGGGCTATCCTTAAAAAATTGCCACACACTGGCTGTTTGTCCTTTATTTTTAATTGGAGGAAGAGGAGGATGACTCTGTTCAACACCAACTGTGGACACATTTTGGGCAACTGTGTTTGCAGTTTGTGCAACAGTTGGTACAGTTTGTGCCACAGTTGACGCTATTTGGGCAACTGTTCTCACAGTTTGTGTTCTGGAGACAGTACGCCTTTGTGATTTTGCCAGTGGTACATAGCCACTTTCGTCCTCCTGGCTGCTCTCTTGGCTATGCAATTCAGCAATCCAGGTAGGATCTGTGGTGTCATCATCCACCCCTTCCAGTTCAAAGGATTCTGGATAAACTGACTGAGCTGGCTGGCCAGATGAGATGTGTGTCTCATCATCCTCATCATCATCCACCTCCTGAGATACTGTTTGCATTTCGTGAAAGTGTCTTTCTTCAGGACGAGGTGCTTCCAAACTTTGGCCATGAGTAGACATTTCGTCTACTTCAAGTATCTCGTCAGGCAGTGACAAAGAAACCCCTTGATAAGAACCGAATAAGTCATCGGAGTGACCAAGGTCCATATCCAAATTTTCCTCTGGCTGCCGATGGGTTGAGGCAATAGGAAGACTTTGAGGATTGGATGGCGCTGCATTGTCTGTAGCGACACTAGAATGTCTTGCCACGGATGATTGCGTACTGCAAGAACCAGTGGTCGAGGGCGTCTGAGCCATCCAAGATGTTATCTTGTCATGCTCATCCGGCCTCAACACACGTTTTTTTTGAGTACTGGGATTTCTAGGTAGAAAAAAGGACGTTCTATCAATCCTAGGCTGTGTACTTGTACCAGTGCCTTCTTGGGCAAGACTACTGCGGCCACGACCTCGTCCCTGTCCCTTTGCAACATCCTTTTTGGTAATTGTTTTTTTTTGAGACATTGTTGACGAATGCACAGTCACCGAGTTGGAGTTAGGTGTTGCTGTATGCGTCACTTGCTGGCGGGGTAAGTGTGCGCGCTCAGACTTGGCAGTGAAGCCGCACACTACACTCCCTAAAAAAATTGGTTTTAAGTGCGCACAGCCACCGAGATGTGGTTTGGTGTTGCTGAATGCGTCACTTGCTGGCGGGGTAAGTGTGCGCGCTCACACTTGGCAGTGAAGCCGCACACTACACTCCCTAAAAAAATTGGTTTTAAGTGCGCACAGCCACCGAGATGTGGTTTGGTGTTGCTGAATGCGTCACTTGCTGGCGGGGTAAGTGTGCGCGCTCACACTTGGCAGTGAAGCCGCACACTACACTCCCTAAAAAAATTGGTTTTAAGTGCGCACAGCCACCGAGATGTGGTTTGGTGTTGCTGAATGCGTCACTTGCTGGCGGGGTAAGTGTGCGCGCTCACACTTGGCAGTGAAGCCGCACACTACACTCCCTAAAAAAATTGGTTTTAAGTGCGCACAGCCACCGAGATGTGGTTTGGTGTTGCTGAATGCGTCACTTGCTGGCGGGGTAAGTGTGCGCGCTCACACTTGGCAGTGAAGCCGCACACTACACTCCCTAAAAAAATTGGTTTTAAGTGCGCACAGCCACCGAGATGTGGTTTGGTGTTGCTGAATGCGTCACTTGCTGGCGGGGTAAGTGTGCGCGCTCACACTTGGCAGTGAAGCCGCACACTACACTCCCTAAAAAAATTGGTTTTAAGTGCGCACAGCCACCGAGATGTGGTTTGGTGTTGCTGAATGCGTCACTTGCTGGCGGGGTAAGTGTGCGCGCTCACACTTGGCAGTGAAGCCGCACACTACACTCCCTAAAAAAATTGGTTTTAAGTGCGCACAGCCACCGAGATGTGGTTTGGTGTTGCTGAATGCGTCACTTGCTGGCGGGGTAAGTGTGCGCGCTCACACTTGGCAGTGAAGCCGCACACTACACTCCCTAAAAAAATTGGTTTTAAGTGCGCACAGCCACCGAGATGTGGTTTGGTGTTGCTGAATGCGTCACTTGCTGGCGGGGTAAGTGTGCGCGCTCACACTTGGCAGTGAAGCCGCACACTACACTCCCTAAAAAAATTGGTTTTAAGTGCGCACAGCCACCGAGATGTGGTTTGGTGTTGCTGTATGCGTCACTTGCTGGCGGGGTAAGTGTGCGCGCTCACACTTGGCAGTGAAGCCGCACACTACACTCCCTAAAAAAATTGGTTTTAAGTGCGCACAGCCACCGAGATGTGGTTTGGTGTTGCTGTATGCGTCACTTGCTGGCGGGGTAAGTGTGCGCGCTCACACTTGGCAGTGAAGCCGCACACTACACTCCCTAAAAAAATTGGTTTTAAGTGCGCACAGCCACCGAGATGTGGTTTGGTGTTGCTGTATGCGTCACTTGCTGGCGGGGTAAGTGTGCGCGCTCACACTTGGCAGTGAAGCCGCACACTACACTCCCTAAAAAAATTGGTTTTAAGTGCGCACAGCCACCAAGATGTGGTTTGGTGTTGCTGTATGCGTCACTTGCTGGCGGGGTAAGTGTGCGCGCTCACACTTGGCAGTGAAGCCGCACACTACACTCCCTAAGGTGGTGTACGTGCTAGCAGCAACGCACTGGTCTGCCACAGAAAAAATAACGCTCTATGGCTTATTAGGAACAAAAATCGATCTGGTGCAAAAACAAAAAGGAAACAGCACCTCAGCTAAGCCTCTGACTGCAGCTGTTAGCAAAGCTGAGTGAGTAAGCTAAGCTATGAGGTCCGTCCTGTGTGCACTCTAAGGCTTCTTCTTCCTTCCCTCCCTGCCTGCCTGCCTGCCTACACAGCACTACTCTGTCCTCCTCCTAGCTCTCAGAAGAGCTTTTTGGGTTAATATAAGGAATCTTCCCTACACTGACAATCCCTGATCTGCTCCAGCATATATCTCTCTCTCCCTATACTAGGTCAGATCGTCTCAGGAATGTGGCCAAAATGGCGGGGACAAGCCTTATATACTGCCTTGCCTGTCATAGATGACATAGGCATCACGATGGACAGCAGCCAATCATAGTCCTGACACAACCAACTTTGCTATGCCATTACTGACTATGATTGGCTATCTTCACAAGTTTTCTGACCTAACACGCACGCTGTGCTGACTCGGAACATAACAGATTCTGTATTCGAGAGTCCGACTCCCGAATACAGTATACAGGACTCAGAATCGTAGACTCGTAGGACTCGGAATCGTAGACTCGCTCAGACTCGCTGCTGACAGCGGGTATCTGTGAAGAGTCAAGCTTATTGACATTGAATTCCATTGGACTCGTCACTGTGCGAGTCCAAGCTGGGAGATTCGCCGAGTAACGAGTCCTGCGAGTACCTTCAGAATCGCCGAGTCCCGAGTCCTAGCGAGTAGACTCGCCCATCCCTAATTGGTTTATCGTTTTATCATTTTCACATAATGGATTTTTTTAATGCCAGTCGTGAGTCACATAGAGAATCTATGATCCTTAATGCCTAGGCATGGGAGACAGTGTCTGCACACCTGATAATAATTCCTTGAAAAACCAACACTGTTTAAATGATGCTGATAGGAAACATATGGCAGCATTATTTTTAGAGTATGAACAAAAAAGTAAGTCTGAAATTGTGAACCACATAGACACAATGTTTCTTCAACGATACATTTTTGAGAATATTGTTCCGAAAGGGTTGATACTGTCCCAAAAATCATCATTTCCAAATGATCTTGAATTTACAAAAAAATGGGAGGAATATTCACTTCAATGTTCTATTGGACTGATGAAATTACTAATAATTAGTGATGAGCGAGTATGCTCTGAGCGACTCGGTACTCGCACGAGTATCTCGGTACTCGGGGTGCTCGGCGAGCACCGAGTACTGCCGAGATGTTCGGACCGCTCGGTAATAAATAGCGATCTGAGACACATACACTGCTCCCTTCAGTGCACACAGTGAGCTGGCACCATACAGGGAGCAGATTAATCGATAGGATCCCTCTGGGGGCCACAGCGAGGTGTTCTATGCTGCGGCGATTTGAAAAAGCCCACCCTCCCGCCCTTTTCCGGATTTACTCGTTTTATAACCGGAAGTCTGTGGGCGGAGCCTATCGCTCATTGACTTACATTGGGCTCGGTGCTCGGCCGAGTACACAAGTATCTTGAGATGCTCGGCCAGAGCACCGAGCACCCGAGCATTTTAGTGCTCGCTCATCACTACTAATAATGAAAAGAAATTCCTTAGCTGAGAAAGCTTTGGAGGATCTTAAATCCTTGAGGAATAATCTTGATCTTTATTCCCTGTCCTCAGATTTTAGGGAGTTTAATATTAATCTCAGGGTAAAATTGGATAAGTTTGAGGAGGACACTATTAAGAGGAAAGTGGTGAAACTATTACGTGATAGGAAAAACATTAATGTCACAGTTGAGGATATGGATACGAATGAGGCTTTTCCAAAAGGTGAAAAGGATACTTCTGACCCAGGTCCTCCTCTAACAGCTGACACTGTGACTACCAGTACTAAGGTGAATAATAAGGAATCTTTATCCTATTTAAAATCGGACAAACAGAAGGCCTTTTATGAACAACATAAGAGTAAATTACAAATAAATAAGGGGCTACATAGAAACAATAAGAATAATATCAATAATAAAGACGCTGGAAAGAGCATGGGTTCAAATAGTGTCGTGGAAAATAGATCCATACTCCCTTCTGTAAACAATATTATAGAGAAAATAATGGCTGCACCCTCTGAGTCAGTTTTCCTACCATCTCAGAATCATAGTCATATAAGATTTGAAAATGGTTTCAACCAATCTGATCCCCTCTTTACTGTGCTTGATAATAGTTCACAATTCTGCACACTCACTCAGTTGGTAGATTATAGTAATACACTGAATACTTCACAAACAGTGACACATCAGGAGGTCACCTCTTTGATAGAGTCCACTGCCACTGTAGAACCCCCTCAGATCCAAGAGGGGAATCCACTTAATTCACTAGTGAACACTCAGGATGTTAATTCACTTATTATCACGTCCACTCAAACGGGAGATGGTAGAGTAGGAGTGAATACGCCACCTCGTGAGAATCAATCTGTGGATATTTTGCTTAAAAACTCACTGATTGACACCATGGTTGGGATTGGGATGACGGTGGGCTCTACGGGTTCTCCCATTTCTGCAGGCCCCGAGAGGGAGCCGGGGTGGCTCGGAGTTGCACCAGTCAATAACCAAAGTGTTTTCAATTTAGGAGTGGTGGAGAATACTCAAATAGAATCGGTCCCCTGTGGGGTTAATGTAGAGCAGGGAATTGTGAAAACCAATGTAAACAGTGTTCTTGAATTATACCCCTCTATTGAGGACAATTGCACTATAAATGTAATATCATTAACCCCCACCCCAAACCTTACTTATAATTCTCAAGAATCTATAACAACTGTCCCCGTTACTACGATGAACACCAATCCCATTTTGAGGGACACTAAGATCACTCATTTTTTCGGGTGGTTCCGGGGCGGCAGGCGAAAAGAAAAAGGGAAAAATGAGGGAGCAGGGATGTAGAGGAGGAACGGGGACAACAAAGAGATTATGTAATAAATCAAGATCCTCTTATAAAGAAACAGAAGGCGAATTAAAACAAATCCAATCGGATTTACCACTGAATCTGAGAGAGTTGGGGATCTTTAATCTGTCAGATCACATACTGACTGTTGATGAGATATCTCTATTAAAACGCGGTTTATCCTTTTGCCCCACGTCATCTCTAAACTCTTTTTCCCTATATTTAGATCTGAATGAATTTTTTTTAAAAATTACCGTACAGCGCCATTTTTTAATGGAAGAGAGGAGTAAACCAAAGACTCAAATTAACCAGATCAATCAATATAATGATATTACCCCTGTTGGGAATACAATACATGTAGATTTGAAAGGACAACCAAGCAAATTCTATCCCCTGCATCATAAAGGGTCACATATTGAGACCTTCCAGCAACTAATCCTTAAAGAAATGCGTTCATTGGATTTCTCTAAAAAGAAGGACAATCTAACCCCAGGAGAGAGGAAGGCAATCACCACCCTTACTGACAATAAAAATCTAGCCATTAAGGGTGCTGATAAGGGGGAGGTATTGTCCTTATGAATAAGGATTGGTATAACAACGAAGGAAAGAGGATTTTGGGAGATGAAGCTTTTTATGAAACATTAGATCAGGACCCATCGATTACCATCTTTTTAAAATATAATATAATGATTAAAGATGCGTTCTCAAGGGGCTTACTGGATAAGAAAGAAATAACTTTTCTTGATATCCCCCAATATAAAACACCATACTTTTATTTTCTCCCGAAGCTCCATAAAGACCCTGAAAACCCCCCCGGCCTCCCTATTATTTCAGGGATTAATTCCATTACTTGTAATTTGTCACATTATGTAGACCTTCATTTGCAGAAACATGTAGTGGGGTTACCCTCCTACTTAAAGGATTCTACGCAATTGATTAAAGAATTGAAGGATCTCCCCCCTAGAAAAGGATGCTTATTACTAACCCTGGATGTTGCAGCTCTTTATAGCAATATATCGCATGAACTAGGTCTTAGAGCGGTAGACAATTATTTGTCTCTTGATGATACATTACCAAGTGAACAGAGAAGTTTCCTATTAACGGCCATTAGGTTCATCTTGGAGAACAACATATTCACCTTTGAAAACTCTATGTACCGACAGCTGAGGGGATGCGCGATGGGGACGAGGTTCGTCCCCAGTTACGCAAACCTTTTCATGGGTGCTTTCGAATCCGCCTCCATCGCGCAGTCCACCTCGGCTGGAGGCCACATTGTTCTATATCGTCGTTATATAGATGACCTCTTCTTTGTCTGGGGGGGCACAGAGGAAGAGGTCCTGAGGTTTGTTGATGAGCTGAACAATAATACTTGGGGGTTGTCTTTTACGGCATCCCTTTCTAACAGGGCCCTCCAGTTTTTGGACCTGCTGGTGCGTTTCGATGACCTGGGGGGGTTGTCCACGTCGACCTTCTTTAAGTCTGTTGATGTCAACAGTTATTTGAGGTTCGACAGTGGGCACCTCCCCAGTTGGATTCGGAATGTGCCATATGGCCAATACTGGAGGATCCGAAAAAATTGTACAGATGATTCAGATTATAGAAAGGAGGCATTGGTTTTGCGTGACAGGTTTTTGGAAAAACGTTACCCTAAAAAAATCTTGAAGGACGCTTTTAAAAAAACAAAAGATTTGTCTCAGGAATCATGTGTGGAACAAGTGTTTAAAAAAAGAAGGGAGAAAAAAACAATAACATCGAAATTCAATAGATGGAGTCTGGTGACCACATTCTGCCAGCCCCATAATATTATACAGGGCCTACTTAATAAACATTGGTTTATTCTTAAGGGGGATCCTATTCTTTCGGATCACATTCCTGATAAACCTATGATTATTTATAGGAAGAACAAATGTCTGCGTAATTTAGTGGCACCTAGTAAGATATCCGAAAAAGATTCATCAGTACAAACAACTGTTAACTCAGATTGGGGTTGTTACAGATGTCTAACTCCTAAATGCCTGTGTTGCCGTAGTATTCTAGATGGGGAAATCAATTTCACCTCAAGGACTACGGGGATTGAGTTTCCCATCATAGATTGTCGTGTCAGTCTATGTTTGTTGTTTACTTGCTGGAATGCATGTGTGGTCTGCAGTATGTTGGACGTACAGTGCAGACCATGCATGCCCGCTTGAACAAACACAGGCATAACATAAAAATAGGATACCAACTACACAGTGTATCCAGACATTTTAATGCGGTCCATCAGAGGGACCCTGGTCAAATGTGGTTGACCATCATCGACCACATTGATAGTAAAGATCCTGATCGTCTAACAAGTCTCATAAGAAAAGAGAGTTTTTGGATTTTTAAACTGGGAACCCTGGCCCCAGAAGGTTTGAATCTCAGTATAGAGAATGTGGCGAAACGTTAAATGTTTTGGATATACAGACGAATCATTTGCAATTTATGAAATCCTTTGGGCCCTAGTCACAGGTCCGTGTTTCCACGCAGATCGCGTCTGTGTGTGCTCCACGCGGCGATATGTTTTCTTTTTTTTTTTTTTTTTCCGTTAAATGCCCTGCACGCAGATGTTCACATTATGACCTCCGTGTGCATTGACCATGGGCAAAAACCTAAAATCTTGAAAATATAGATTATATAGGATTGTTTCGGCGGTGTTTGCTCCTCTCTTTTCCTGTGCCGCTCATTAGTACTCACTTTATTATATTATTGAAAATGCCCTGCAAGCAGATGTTTACACTGTGACATCCGTGTGCACTGTTCATGGAAAAAACTAAAAGCCTGAAAATATAGAAAATAAATAATTGTATACCCTCCCCGCTCTGATGGTGTCTGCTCCTCTCTCCTCCGATGCCGCTCATTGTATTGCATACAGTGCGATTATGTGTAGTAAAGTTATTTTATAATGTTCTTTTAATATTTAATATTATTATTCTGTATAATATTATGCATGTTTGCATAATTGATAGTGTATGTCATTTTAGATTTTTTACATGGGTTCTTTGTTTTATCTTGGTATCTGTAGGGTTAATGTTGTAATCATTAATTGTTTTATTGTTCAACCAATGATAAGTTGATGTGTTTTATATATTAAGTCACTTTCTGGCAATACCCTCTTGCATCACCTGATGAAGGCAGCGCTTTGCTGCAGAAACGCGTAGTGGCCTGTAAGAGGTTAATAAAGAAATAATTTTCTAAAATAACCCTAGTGCCATTTTATCTCGAGTCCTAGCGCTCCACAGACCAGGGATTTTTTTTTACTCTGTTGTGGTAAATAGACTGGCAGCCCTGTGCCTACACTAGCTGAAAGGCCACAAATCTGTCCCTCAATCAGCAGCAGCTCTCCCTACATTGACTGTCTAGTGGCGCAGAGTGACGAGCACAGCGCGGTCAGGTCTTATAAAGACCTGATGACGCTGTGCGGCCAGCCAATCACTATAATGCCACAACCAACATGGCTGTGGCATTACAGTGTCTGTCAGCCAATCCCTGCATGCGGGCTGGCTCTGAAAAGAGCACCAACATGCAGGGAGGTGGACCCAAGCACAGCAAGAGTATCGCGAGATTACTCGGTACTCGCCGAGTAGCCCGAGTACCGTGATATTCGTGCGAGTACCGAGTAGTGAGAAGCATACTCGCTCATCTCTAGAGCCAATGCTTCCACTGACTTTTTCCATAGACATGCTCAAAGATACCATTATAGTAAAACTGCCTTAGGATAATGTAGGCCTATTTTGAAATCCCCTAGATGGGAACAATGCTTGTTAAAAGGACTTTTAACATGAAGGGCTATGGCAATGTTCCATTTGGGAAGCTAAGTATGAAGGCACTGGCTGCAGAGTTGGATGGGAGACCTCATAAAAAACAGCATGAGACTATGCAAGCCAATAGGAACAATGCCCATGCAATAGCATGGGAGACAATGCTTCCATTGACTTTTTCCATAGACATGCTCAAAAATACCATTATATTAAAACTGCCTTAGGTTAATGTAGGCCTTTTTTAAAAGTCCCCTTGATGGGAACAATGCTTGTCGATAAGACTTCTAACATGAAAGGTTATGGCATTGTTGCTTTTGGGAAGCTAATCATGAAGCTCCTAGCTGCATAGTTGGATGGGAGATCTCATAAGAAACAGCATGAGACTATGTAGTCCAATGCAATAGCATGGTAACCAATGCTTCCATAGACTTTTTCCATAGACATGCTCAAAGATACCATTATATTAAAACTGCCTTAGGTTAATGTAGGCCTATTTTAAAGTCCCCTAGATGGGAACAATGCTTGTCAATAGAACTTCTAACATGAAGGTATATGGCAATGTTCCATTTGGGAAGCTAAGCTGAAGTCCTTGGCTGCATAGTTCAGTGGGAGACCTCATAAGAAACAGCATGACACTATGCAAGCCAAAAGGAACAAGGCCCAAGCAAATAACATGGGAGCCAATGCTTCCATAGACTTTTTCCATAGACATGCTCAAAGATACCATTATATTAAAACTGCCTTTGGTTAATGTAGGCCTATTTTAAAGTCCCCTAGATGGAAACAATGCTTGTCAATAGAACTTCTAACATGAAGGGCTATGGCAATGTTGCTTTTGGGAAGCTAAGCATGAAAATCCCTGGCTGCATAGCTGTATGGGAGACCTCATAAGAAACAGCATGAGACTATGTAGGCCAATGCAATAGCATGAGTGCTAATGCTTCCATTGACTTTTTCCATAGACTTGCTCAAAGAGACCATTATATTAAAACTGTCAATATTGCTTCTAACATTAAGGGCTATGGCAATGTTCCTTTTGGGAAGCTAAGTATGAATGCCCTGGCTGTATAGTTGGATGGGAGACCTCATAAGAAACCGCATGTGACGACTATGCAAGCCAATAGGAACAAGGCCCATGCAATAGCATAGGAGCTGAAACTTCCATTAACTTTTTCTATAGACATGCTCAAAGATATTATTATAGGGGGCGTGGCCTAGCAGCTAATGGAGTAGGTCACAGACTGCGGGAGCTCCGTGCATAGGAACCGACAAACGGCACGAAACGCTATTTCCTCTCACCAGATTCCTCCCAAACTTCAGGCACCGAACCCGGAACACCCGGTGAGTGTATGGGGAAAACCAAGGCCGGCTACCGCGATCCCAGCAGGCGCATCGCGGACTTCTTTGCAGCTCCCCTGCAGCCCACAGGGAGAGAAGATGGCGCCTGCTTCCCCCAGGGCAGCCCGCGCTGCACGCAGAAACTCCCAACCTGCAGTGTCAACTGGAGCTGCGGGGATGGCTGCTTTAGGCTCTGAAGCCCCAGTAACAGCGGCTCTCCTCAAAACAATGCTGGGGGAATTAAGAGCATCACTCCAAGCCGACATGCGCAACATGATGGCAGACTTGAAGGGAGAGGTAGAAGAGCTGGGCACCCGCACAGACAGGCTGGATGGCAAAATGGAGGAGCTGGTGGCCTCTCACAACGAACTATGGGATGCACATGATTCCCTGCAAACTCTGGTGACCAAAACACAATTTAAAACCCTGGACCTAGAAGATAGGTCCAGGCGCAACAATGTAAAGCTGAGGGGGTTGGATGAAACTATTTTAGCTCCAGATCTAAAGCCATTTCTACAAGATTTTATCATGGCAGTGCTCCCACATACCAACAAACAGACTGTTGTGATTGATCGTATCCATCGCATACCTAAGCCGGAGGGTTTAGCTCCCTCACTCCCTAGAGATGTATTAGCACGGGTGCATTTTTTTGAAGTCAAGGAGGAGTTTCTCACAGCTTTAAGGGGAAATCCTACATTGGAGGACCGATTTGCCCACATTGCGGTGTATCCGGATCTTTCTCCTGGAACATTGGCCCTCCGCAGGGCCTTTGCCCCTTACACGGCGATCCTGAGAGACAAAGGTATCCCTTATCGCTGGGGGTTCCCCACAAGATTACTGATCAAGAAAGATGGTGCGATGATTACGTGCTTTACTCCACCTCAAGCTGCAAAGTACCTGACCCAATGGGGCCTGAAACCCCCTGGTTCCCCTGCGTCTGCAAATCCTTCAAGGCCTAAATCTGGGAAGCACAACAAGCCTCGCATAAGTCCTGACTGGGAGGTCGCATGAGGGGTCAGAAAGCTGCAGGTTCCTGTCTCCACTTTTCCCGCTGATTGTTTCTTCCACTAACTTTGGAACAGTTTCCTGGTCCTGTTCCATCACTGGTGGACCATTTTTTTTCTTTTTTCTCTTTTTGATTATTTTTGATCTTGATTCCGAGACTATCGGATCAAGGCCCCGGTGGTGAAATTGATCTTGTTCACCTGGGCGTTCAGCTCTGGCTGAATGGACTCCGTGACTACGGTTCCATGTTGGTTTAAGTATTTGTCCTCCCCTTTCCCCCTATGCTCCCTTTTTTTCTCCCACAGGCAGAATGACTCTAAACGTTATTGGAATACATTACTGGGGATTCCCTCAATCACTGCATCTTATAAGCATGTATAATTAATGCATCATGAGTATCACTTTAACCTCTGTTAATGTAAATGGCCTTAACTCACCGGGTAAAAGGTCGGTGGTGTGGCGCCAACTAATCAAATCTCAGCAACATATAATCTGTTTGCAGGAAACGCATCTACTAGAGCGTGACAATGTAAGAATGCAATGTGGTTCATAACCTCACCAGTATTTTGCTAACAATCACTCTAAAAAAGCAGGAGTAGCTATCTTCCTCGCTAAATCTCTGTCTTTTCAGATGGTAAGGAAGATATCAGACCCATTGGGCAGATATGTTATAGTTCTATGTATTATAAATAATGTGCCCTACACTATTGCATCTATATATGCTCCCAACTCTGGCCAATTCAAGTTCTTGAGAAAATTCTTCCAGATCATGAGCGACATACAACATGGCTACAAAATTATTGCTGGAGATTACAACATCCCCATGTCCAAGACCTTAGACTGTTCATCCCCCTCGGTTTCCAGAGGGGAAATTGGCCATCTTGTTCGTTCATTCGGTCTACACGACATATGGAGGTATCTCCACTGTGGGGAACGGGACTTCACATATATGTCACCGAGGCATGGATCCTACAGTAGGATTGACTTTGTGTTGGTGGACGACGTTGCCCTACCACATTGTATCACTGCGACAATAGGTAATATATCCTGGTCAGACCATGCCCCGGTTACTGTTTCTCTTGCGGATCCTTTGGCCCTTACACCTCCTTCTCAGTGGAGATTAAACAACCACTTATTAGTGGACCAGACCAACTCATCTTTTGTCGAGGAGTCCCTCAGAGAATTCTTCGTACAGAATGACAATGATGAAACGCAGATCGATAATCTGTGGTTCACTCATAAAGCAGTCCTCAGGGGTCTCTTTATTAAAATGGCAGCTACCGCTAAACATAAACACACTAAAACCCTCCGAGATGCCCTCTCTTTATTGGCGGATCTGGAAACTCGCCATAAACAAACTCCCTCAAGACAGATTTTATCTGAACTTACTACAGTGAGGCTTCAGATTCGTCAGCTCTTACTGCAAAAATCCGAAAATATTCTTAGGAAGTCAAAAGCAAAATTTTACGCTATGGGTGACCGGGCGGGTGCACTGTTGGCCAGGCGTGTCAAAAAGAAAGAATTTCAATCTAGAATCCCATGTCTGATTAAATCAGACTCCTCCCGGGTTTACAACCCCATTGATATTGCGGAGGAATTTGCAACATATTACTCCTCTCTTTATAACCTAGATAAGGACCCCTCTACACCTCAACCTTCCGAGGAAATAATTTCTGCCTTCCTGGATAGGGCGAACCTCCCTAAGGTTTCCCCTGATCAAATTTCGTTTCTAAACGCCCCAATTCAGGACTCTGAGATCTCCCAAATTGTTAGAGAATCCAAGAAAAATACCGCTCCAGGTCCAGACGGATTCTCCTTTACCTATTATGCTCAATTCCTCCCAATCCTTACTCCCTATCTACATCGTCTATTTGACTTTTGGTCCATCTCTGGCTCGGTTAAGGCAGAGGGACTTGAGGCTTCCATTGCTACTCTTCCGAAGCCAGGGAAGGCCCCCACTTCCCCGGGTAACTTCCGCCCTATAGCCCTTCTCAACACAGACATCAAAATATATGCCAAACTTTGGGCCAACAGACTCATGGCTGTACTCCCCTCCCTCATCCACTCTGATCAGGTAGGGTTTGTACCGGGGAGACAAACAAGAGACGGCACGAGACGTCTAATCGACCTGCTGGACGTGGCAGAGAGGGGACACCTCCCCAGTGTATTCCTGTCCCTGGACGCTGAAAAAGCGTTCGACAGGGTACACTGGGGATACTTACAAAATACCTTGGAGAGGTTTGGTCTTACAGGACTGATCTCTGGAGCTATTATGGCGCTTTACTCCAATCCCTGTGCCTCTGTACGAGCCTCAGGTTTTGCGTCCCGGGCATTCCAAATCTCTAATGGCACGCGCCAAGGTTGTCCCCTCTCCCCCATAGTCTTTGCTCTGGTCATGGAGCCTCTCGCCTCTATAGTCAGACAATCCTCCTCTATTAGAGGCATCCCAGTAGGAGAATCTGAATATAAAATCGGACTATGTGCGGACGATGTGGTGTTCACCTGCACTTCCCCGCTGTCCTCATTAAGGGAGATATCTTCCCTTCTCCGGGACTTCTCAGAAGCATCGTATTATAAGCTTAACGCAACTAAATCCACTCTCTTCCCTCTCTTTCTCCCTCTCCAAATGCAAACTCAAATTCAATCTTCCTACTCTTTTATTTGGTCTCCGGGGGGTTTTACTTACTTAGGGATAAAATTGACGCGCCTGGCCGATATAGTTCGCATCAATTCGGAGCTGACCATTGCAGAAATAAACAAAGAGATTGACAACTT
Source organism: Allobates femoralis (assembly GCA_033576535.1). Classification (NCBI taxonomy): domain Eukaryota; kingdom Metazoa; phylum Chordata; class Amphibia; order Anura; family Aromobatidae; genus Allobates; species Allobates femoralis. The sequence continues at coordinate 370,698,660 of JARQOC010000002.1, forward strand.
CTCTAAAGCCCCACTATCGTGGATGGCGAGAATCCAGACCGCCAAGATGCTCCTGTTACCAAAACTAATTTACTTGTTTAGATGTCTCCCTTTACCCTTTCCTTCTAAATTTATATCTAAATTTCAAACCATAATTGATAATTTTATTTGGAATAAAAAAAAACACAGAATAAAACGACAAATTATGTCTCTGCCCTATAATCAAGGGGGGCTGGGTTCACCAAGGATAGCTTTTTATCACAAAGCTGCTCTTCTGGATCCGGTCAGGAACTGGTGGAATGGAGATTCTTCGCTTCCCTGGCTCACGATTGAATCCTATTATGCCCCTAAAGGGTCCCTCAGACTACTATTGGAGGCTCAATTGCTCCGCCCGGGGGTCCTTAACTAGGGATGGGCGAATCTACTCGCTAGGACTCGTTACTCGGCGAGTAGTAAGGGACTCGCAGGACTCGGTACTCTGCGAGTTTCCCAGTGATTACTCGCACGAGTCCAATGCAAATCAATATCAATCCTAGTTTTGTCAGAAACGCTGACAAAACTAGAATTGCCATTGTTTGCATTAGACTCGGCTACTGTGCCAGTGATAGCAGGGAAACTCGCAAAGTAACTGCTGTTTCTTTGCGAGCCGAGTCCAGCTGTCTTCTCTGTGCAGCTCCAGGGTCCTAGAGCCCGCCTGCTGCCTGATGTAGCAGTGCTGAGAATGTTCTCAGTCTGCTCATTCCCTGTGCATAGACATCTATATTTATGCACAGGGGATGTAGCAGAGAGGGCATCGCGTTTTGGACTGCGTCGGACGGAAGAGGATTTTTTTAATTAAAGATGGAGTCCCTAATGGCTTTTTTTTTTATTTCAAATAAAAAAAATTCTCTGTGTTGTGTTTTTTTAACCCTTTATTGGAGATTCTTAGTGGCTGGGTCAAACGTGGCCTGACATTAAGAATCTCGGGCTTAATACCAGCTTGTATAACAAAGCTGGTATTAACCCCTTTATTACCCAGCGTGCTACCACCACCAGGGCCGCTGGAAGAGCGGGTTCAGCGCCAGAGGATGGCGCTTCAATGAACGCGCCATCTTCTGGGGCGGCTGCGGGCTGCAATTTGCAGCGGGGGGTGCCCAGAAAGCTTGGGCATCCCTGCGCTGCGGATTCCAGCCCCCAGCTGCTTAGCTGTACCTGGCTAGACATAGAAATTGCGCGGAGCCCCACGCATTTTTTTTTTTATTATTTAATGAATTTCAGAGTCAGAGGCTCAGTCAGAGTCTCGGAGTCGGAGTCTCCTCAGAGTCGGAGTCTCAGAGTCGGAGTCTCAGAGTCGGAGTCGCCTCAGAGTCGGAGTCGCCTCGGAGTCGGAGTCGCCTCGGAGTCGGAGTCGTCTCGGAGTCGGAGTCGTCGGGAGTCGGAGTCGGTCGCTCGGAGTCGGAGTCGTCTCGGAGTTGAGTCGGAGTCGGAGTCGTCTCGGAGTCGAGTCGTCTCGGAGTCGAGTCAGAGTCGGAGTCGTCAGTCTCGCGGGGTCTCGGAGTCGTCTCGGAGTCGGAGTCGTCTCGGAGTTGTCTCGGAGTCGGAGTCGTCTCGGAGTCGGAGTCGTCTCGGAGTCGGAGTTGTCTCGGAGTCGTCTCGGAGTCGGAGTCGTCTTGGAGTCGGAGTCGTCTCGGAGTCGGAGTCGTCTCGGAGTCGAGTCGGAGTCGGAGTCGTCTCGAGTCGGAGTCGTCTCGGAGTCGGAGTCGGAGTTGTCTCAGAGTCGGAGTCGTCTCGGAGTCGGAGTCGTCTCGGAGTCGAGTCGGAGTCGGAGTCGGAGTCGTCTCGGAGTCGAGTCGGAGTCGGAGTCGTCTCGGAGTCGGAGTCGTCTCGGAGTCGTCTCGGAGTCGGAGTCGTCTCGGAGTCGGAGTCGTCTCGGAGTCGGAGTCGTCTTGGAGTCGGAGTCGTCTCGGAGTCGAGTAGTCTCGGAGTCGGAGTCGTCTCGGAGTCGAGTAGGAGTCGGAGTCGTCTCGGAGTCGGAGTCGGATCGTCTCGGAGTCGGAGTCGTCTCGGAGTCGAGTCGGAGTCGTCTCGGAGTCGGAGTCGTCTCGGAGTCGGAGTCGTCTCGGAGTCGAGTCGTCGAGTCGAGTCGTCGGAGTCGGAGTCGTCTCGGAGTCGGAGTCGTCTCGGAGTCGGAGTTGTCTCGGAGTTGAGTCGGAGTCGGAGTCGTCTCGGAGTCGGAGTCGTCTCGGAGTCGGAGTCGTCTCGGAGTCGAGTCGGAGTCGTCTCGGAGTCGGAGTCGGAGTCGTCTCGGAGTCGGAGTCGTCTCGGAGTCGAGTCGGAGTCGGAGTCGTCTCGATCGGAGTCGTCGGAGTCGGAGTCTCTCGGAGTCGGAGTCGTCTCAGAGTCGTCTCGGAGTCGGAGTCGTCTCGGAGTCGGAGTCGTCTCGGAGTCGGAGTCGTCTCGGAGTCGTCTCGGAGTCGGAGTCGTCTCGGAGTCGGAGTCGTCTCGGAGTCGGAGTCATCTCGGAGTCGGAGTCATCTCGGAGTCGGAGTCGTCTTGGAGTCGGAGTCGTCTCGGAGTCAGAGTCGGAGTCGTCTCGGAGTCGGAGTCGTCTCGGAGTCGGAGTCGTCTCGGAGTCGAGTCGGAGTCGGAGTCGTCTCGGAGTCGGAGTCGTCTCGGGTCGGAGTCAAAAAAATGCGTGGGGCTCCGCGCAATTTCTATGTCTAGCCAGGTACAGCTAAGCAGCTGGGGGCTGGAATCCGTAGCGCAGGGATGCCCAAGCTTTCTGGGCACCCCCCGCTGCAAATTGCAGCCCGCAGCCGCCCCAGAAGATGGCGCGTTCATTGAAGCGCCATCCTCTGGCGCTGAACCCCGCTCTTCCAGCGGCCCTGGTAGCGGTGGCACGCTGGGTAATAAAGAGGTTAGGGCCAGCTTTGTATTATCAGCTGGCCCTAAGCCCGAAATTTATGGCGGTCACGCCAATATTAGACATGACCGCCATGAATTTCTATTAAATTGTTTTAAAAAAAACACAACACAGAGAAATTTTTTTATTAGAAAAAAAAAAAAGCCATTAGGGACTCCATCTTTAATTAAAAAAATCCTCTTCCGTCCGACGCAGTCCAAAACGCGATGTCCTCTCTGCTACATCCCCTGTGTATAGATATAGATGTCTATGCACAGGGAATGAGCAGACTGAGAACAATCTCAGCACTACTACATCAGGCAGCAGGCAGGCTCTAGGACCCTGGAGCTGCACAGAGCAGACAGGACTCTTCTCTTATCTGTGCGAGTTTCCCAGCGAGACACATCTGCGATTTGTAAATCTCACACTACTCGCTATTACTCGCTTCCCCATTCATTAACATTGGACTCGCTAGACTCGCAACGAGTAGCGAGTCCTGTGCTCGGACTCGCTAGAGTCAAGCGATTCCGAGTAATTTAGGAATCGCCCATCACTATCCTTAACCCCCCCTCCCTCAATGAAAGCTGCGATAGAGGTCTGGACGGATAGATGCCCCTCATCTTTTCCCTCAACAGCCCAATATATTTCATTACAATCTGCTACATGTATCATACCTAACTTAAATATAACCTCCTGGGTGCACTATGGGGTGAGGCGGGTGACCGACCTCTTTCATACTTCTGGAATAAAATCCTTCTCTGCCTTGACCAAACAATATAACATACCTAAATCAGCATTTTTTGCTTACCTGCAACTTCATAGCCTTCTATGCAATCACCATTTATTCACCAGGCCACCAGCCCTAATAGAATCTCCTGCTCAACAATTCTTTAAACCAGGGAATAAAACATCACATGGTCTATCGATTTTATACAAATCCCTACTATGCAATGACACATTTCAGAAACTCCAATTTATGTCCGATTGGGAATCATTGTTATCCTTTGAGGCTACTTCTGAGGATTGGCAATATGCAATGACTCATCCATCCAAATTCTCATCCTGTATAGCTCATTTGGAACTGACAAAAAAGATACAGCTCAAATGGTATCTACCCCGGTGAGAATGGCCAGATTTCATCTATCCTCCTCTCCGCTTTGTTGGAAGGGGTGCGGTAGCAATGGCTCCTTACTACATGTATGGTGGGACTGCCCTCACGTCCTTCTCTTTTGGAAGCAAGTTGAATTAGTAATGGCTGAGATCATCCCCTTCCCCTTTGCATTATCGAAGCAATTAGCAATCCTGGGCATCTCACTAATAGACTACCCCCCCCCCCTCCAGCCTATAATTTCCAACATTTTAACTGCGGCTAGGCAATGCTTGACCACCCAGTGGAGATCGCCCTCGGTTCCCTCAAGAGCAGAACTTATGGCCAGAGTCAATCTTCATTTTTGTCACGAAATCACAGCAGCTGACTCGCTCTCAAAGAAAAATAAGATTCTGACTTGGTGGGATCCGTGGACCTCTTCCTCATTTGCCTCAAATCTACATCCCTCCTTACATCCCATGTGATAATATTGATGTTCTTGTAATAGAAGAATTTAATGTACGTGTCTGCAATCCTTTACTATTGCACAATGTTTTACAACATTCAACATTATTCCTGTATGGCATATCGCTATAATAATTCGCCTGACCTGTTACTCCCCGCTCCTTCCTCCCTTCCTATCCTCCCCCTCACTTCATTAGTTTTGTTATTGTTTCTACTTTGGATGCTAATGCTTTTGTATGTAAACTTTGAAAAGTTTTGTCAATAAAAATTTGAATGGTTAAAAAAAAAAAAGATATTATTATATTAAAACTGCCTTAGGTTAAAGTAGGCCTATTTTAAAGTCGCCTACATGGGAACAATGCTTGTCAATAGAACTTCTAACATGAAGGGCTATGCCAATATTCCATTTGGGAAGCTAAGCATGAAGGCCCTGGCTGTATAGTTGGATTGGAGATCTCATAAGAAACAGCATGAGACTATGCAAGCCAATAGAAACAAGGTCCATGCAATATCATGACAGCCTAAGCATGAAGTCCTTGGTTGCATAGTTCAGTGGGAGACCTCATAAGAAACAGCATGAGACTATGCAAGCCAAAAGGAACAAGGCCCAAGCAAATAACATGGGAGCCAATGCTTCCATTGACTTTTTCCATAAACATGCTCAAAGATACCATTATATTAAAACTGCCTTAGGTTAATGTAGGCTTATTTTAAAGTTCCCTAGATGGGAACAATGCTTGTCAGTAGAACTTCTAAAATGAACGGCTATGGCAATGTTCCATTTGGGATGCTAAGCATGAGCTGCATAGTTGGATGGGAGACCTCATAAGAAATAGCATGAAACCATTATGTAGGCCAATGCAATAGCATGAGAGCCAATGCTTCCATAGACATGATCAAAGATACCATTTTATTAAAACTGCCTTAGGTTAATGTAGGCCTATTTTAAAGTCCCCTAGATGGGAACAATGCTTGTCAAAAGGACTTCTAACATGAAGAGCTATGGCAATGTTCCATTTGGGAAGCTAAGCATGTAGGCCCTGGCTGCATAGTTGCATAGGAAACCTCATAAGAAAAGCTTGAGACTATGTAGGCCAATGCAATAGCATGGGAGCCAATGCTTCCATTGACATTTTCCATAGACATGCTCAAAGATAACATTATATTAAAACTGCCTTAGGTTCATGTAGGCCTATTTTAAATTCACCGAGATTGGAACAATGCTTGTAAATAAAACTTCTAACATTCAGTGCTATGGCAATTTTGCATTTGGGAAGCTAAGTAAGAAGGCCCTGGCTTTATAGTTGCTTGGGTGACCTCATAAGAAACAGCATGAGACTATGCAAGCCAATAGGAACAAGGCCAATGCAATAGCATGGTAGCCAATGCTTCCATTAACTTTTTCCATAGACATGCTCAAAGATACCATTATATTAAAACTGCCTCAGGTTAATGTAGGCCTATTTTAAAGTCCCCTAGTTGAGAACAGAGTTTGTCAATATGACTTCTAATATAAAGGGCTATGGCAGTGTTGCATTTGAGAAGCTAAGCATGAAGTCCCTGGCTGCATAGTTGGGTGGGAGACCTCATAAGAAACAGCATGAGACTATGTAGGCCAATGCAATAGCATGGGAGCCAATATTTCCATTGACTTTTTCCATAGACATGCTCAAAGATACCATTATATTAAAACTGCTTCAGGGTAATGTAGACCTATTTTAAAGTTACCTAGATGGGAACAATGCTTATCAAAAGGACTTTTAATATGAAGTGTTATGGCAATGTTGCTTTTGGGAAGTTAAGCATGAAGGCCCTGGCTGCATAGTTGGATGGGAGACCTCATAAAAACAGTGTGAGACGATGTAGGCCAATGCAATAGCATGGGAGCCAATGCTTCCATTGACTTTTTCCATAGACATGCTCAAAGATACCATTTTTTTAAAACTGCCTCAGATTAATGTGGGGCTATTTTAAAGTCCTCTAGTTGAGAACAGACCTTGTCAATAGGACTTCTAACATGAAGGGCTATGGCAATGTTGCATTTGGGAAGCTAAGCATTAAGTCCCTGACTGCAAAGTTGGATGGGAGACCTCATAAGAAACAGCATGAGACTATGTAGTCCAATGCAATAGCATGGGTGCCAATGCTTCCATTGACTTTTACCACAGACATGCTCAAAGAGACCATTATATTAAAACTGCAATATTGCTTCTAACATTAAGGGCAATGGCAATGTTGCATTTGGGAAGCTAAGTATGAAGGCCCTGGCTGAATAGTTGTATGGGAGACCTCATAAGAAACCGCATGTGACTATGCAAGCCAATAGGAACAAGGCCCATGCAATAGCATAGGAGCTGAAGCGTCCATTAACTTTTTCTACAGACATGCTCAAAGATATTATTATATTAAAACTGCCTTAGGTTAAAGTAGGCCTGTTTTAAAGCCCCCTAGATGGGAACAATGCTTGTCAATATTGCTTCTAACATGAAGGGCTATGCCAATATTCCATTTGGGAAGCTAAGCATGAAGGCCCTGGTTGCTGAGTTGGATAGGAGACCTCATAAAAAACAGCATGAGACTATGCAAGCCAATATAAACAACACCCATGCAATAGCATGATAGCCAATGCTTCCATTGACTTTTTCCATAGACATGCTCAAAGATACCATTATATTAAAACTGCCTTAGGTTAATGTAGGCCTTTTTTAAAGTCCCTTAGATGGGAAAAATGCTTGTCAATAAGACTTCTAACATCAAGGGTTATGGCATTGTTGCTTTTGGGAAGCTAAGCATGAAGGCCCTGGTTGCAAAGTTGGATGGGAGACCTCATAGGAAACAGCATGAGACTATGTAGTCCAATGCAATAGCATGGGTGCCAATGCTTCCATTGACTTTTACCACAGACATGCCCAAAGATACCATTATATTTAAACTGCAATATTGCTTCTAACATTAAGGGCAATGGCAATGTTGCATTTGGGAAGCTAAGTATGAAGGTCCTGGCTGCATAGTTGGATGGGAGACCTCATAAGAAACCGCATGTGACTATGCAAGCCAATAGGAACAAGGCCCATGCAATAGCGTAGGAGCTGAAGCGTCCATTAACTTTTTCTACAGACATGCTCAAAGATATTATTATATTAAAACTGCCTTAGGTTAAAGTAGGCCTGTTTTAAAGCCCCCTAGATGGGAACAATGCTTGTCAATATTGCTTCTAACATGAAGGGCTATGCCAATATTCCATTTGGGAAGCTAAGCATGAAGGCCCTGGCTGTATAGTTGGATCGGAGACCTCATAAGAAACAGCATGAGACTATGCAAGCCAATAGGAACAAGGCCCATGCAATATCATGACAGCCAATGTTTCCATTGACTTTTTCCACAGACATGCTCAAAGATACCATTATATTAAAACTGCCTTAGGTTAATGTAGGCCTATTTTAAAGTCACCTAGATGGGAAAAATGCATCTCAGTAGGGCTATGGCAATGTTGCATTTAGAAAGCTAAGTATGAAGGCCCTGACTGCATAGTTGGATAGGAGACCTCATCAGAAACAGCATTAGACTATGTATGCCAATGCAATAGCATGGGAGACAATGCTTCCGTTGACTTTTTCTATAGACATGCTCAAAGATACCATTAAATTAAAACTGCCTTTGGTTAATGTAGGCCTATTTTAAAGTCCCCTAGATGGGAACAATGCTTGTCAAAAGGACTTCTAACATCAAGGCCTATGGCAATGTTCCATTTGGGAAGCTAAGCATGTAGGCCCTTGCTGCATAGTTGCATGGGAAACCTCATAAGAAAGGCTTGAAACTATGTAGGCCAATGCAATAGCATGGGAGCCAATGCTTCCAACAACTTTTTCCATAGACATGCTCAAAGATACCATTATATTAAAACTGCTTTAGGTTACTGTAGGCCTATTTTAAAGTCTCCTAGATGGGAACAAACCTTGTCAAGAGGACTTCTAACATGAAGGGATATGGCAATGTTCATTTGGGAAGCTAAGCATGAAGTCCCTGGCTGCATAGTTGGGTGGGAGACCTCATAAGAAACAGCATGAGACTATGTAGGCCAACGCAATAGCATGGGAGCCAATATTTCCATTTACTTTTTTTTCCATAGACATGCTCAAAGATACCATTACATTAAAACTGCCTTAGGTTAATGTAGGCCTATTTTAAAGTTACTTAGATGGGAACAAAGCTTATCCAAAGGACTTTTAATATGAAGTGTTATGGCAATGTTGCTTTTGGGAAGTTAAGCATGAAGGCCCTGGCTGCATAGTTGGATGGGAGACCTCATAAGAATCAGCATGAGACTGTGTAGGCCAATACAATAGCATGGGAGCCAATGCTTTTGTTGACTTTTTCCATAGACATGCTCAAAGCTACCATTTTATTAAAAATGGGAACAATGCTTGTCAATAGGACTTCTAACATGAAGGGCTATGGCAATGTTCCATTTGGGAAGCTAAGCATGAAGGCCCTGGCTACATGGTTGCTTGGGAGACCTCATAAGAAAAAGCATAAGACTATTTAGGCCAACGCAATAGCATGGGAGCCAATTCTTCTGTTCACTTTTTCTATAGACATGCTTAAAGATACCATTATATTAAAACTGCCTTTGGTTAATGTAGGCCTATTTTAAGGTCCCTAGATGGGAGCAATGCTTGTCAAAAGGACTTCTAACATGAAGGTCTATGGCAATGTTCCATTTGGGAAGCTAAGCATAAAGTTCCTGACTGCAAAGTTGGATGGGAGACCTCATAAGAAACAGCATGAGACTATGCCGACAGGAAGCCGGAAGAAGACGGATGAAGCCGGAGGAGCGCGATGTCGGCAGCGGCGGGGACGGCGGCGACAGGACAGTGATAAGTATAATGATTTTACTTTACAGGTTTGCGGAGCAAGGGGGGGGCCCTGGATACTGATGGGGGGGCTGTATACCTCTGGGGCTGCGTGTATACTACCACTGGGGCTGCTGTATATACCTCTGGGGCTGCGTGTTTACTACCACTGGGGCTGCTGTATATACCTCTGGGGCTGCTGTATATACCTCTGGGGCTGCTGTATACTACCATTGGGGCTGCTGTATATGTCTCACCCACTGGGACGGGGGTACTCGGTACCGGACCAGACGGTGGCGGGGAGGTCACGGGTGGCTTGGTCCGGACCGTGTCTCTGGCTCGACAATAAAGGGGGAAATATTTACAGGGGAAATGTCACGTGTGACGCCACCCACTTGGTGCTGCCAGTGATGGGGGCCGCCGCTGCTGCAGAACCTCCTGGGGTGATGGAGTGGCAGTGGAGATGTTATAGTTCCAGTGGGAAGAACTGTATCCCCCGGGGCTGTAAGAGTTAAGGATCGTAGAATTGTCCAGGACACTTACTTTGCAGGCTGCAGGGATCTCTCCTCCTGGCTGGTGCTGACAGGCTGTGTCCTGTATGGAGGGAATAGCTTGCACGCAAAGACACAAGGGAAACTGTTCCAGGGTTTTCCAAAGCTTTACTCTTAGTTGCAGTTCTTACAAGATTAAGTACAGTTCTTAGTACACAGTTCAAGTACGTGGGCTCCTTCTCCCTCTCCGGGTTCCCTTTGCTCCCTGCAGCCAGGCCTCTCTCTCTGTGACCCCTCACACAGTCTGTAGTGTCCTTTCAGGGCTGTTTACATTCTCTTTGCTACGTGTTGTGCGACATTGGACAGTATGGCGGTGACTCGGGCTCCTGTGAGTCCTCCGGGTTGTCACTGAGCTGCCTGTCCTTGGGGTTAGGGATCCTAGTGTGAAGCTGTGATCCCCCGTCGGTGTTTGGGAATGCCGGGTGAACTACGGTCCCCTCTGGAGCCGACACTCTACTCAGCCCAGCCTCCAGCAGTCCTCAGCACGAGGCTCTACCAGGCTCCTTCTCTCTGTTCCTTCCAGTATCATAGGAGGGACTTCTCTCTCTCTGTAGTCAGTGGCTTTAGCTGCTGTCTAGGGCACGGGTTCCACCGTCCCTCTCTGTCCTGTCACACTCCTGGTGGCATCAGCATCGGACGTGCTTTCTCTCCCCTCTGGCTCGCACTGGCTCAGTACGGATTCTGTGCTCCTAGCCTTGCACTCACAGAAGTGTGATTGTCCTTCGGTCTTTACAGCTCAGCTTCTGGTCTTTGCATCTCAGCCTACTCCGGCCTACTAACTTCCTTCACTCCTCCCCCTCACTATATACTGTCAGTCACCTGACCTCTGGTGTGCCCAACCCACTCCTCTGAATCCACCACCCCTCGATCTCATAGAGTTCTAATCTCAGAGCTGGATGTAAACCTCCTTCTGACATGTGGGTTGTGTGGGCTGTGAGGGTGTTGTTGTGCAACAATGTCCTACCTGCCTGGCTGCAGTTCCCTTTTGTTGCCTCCTGGACTCAGGGGCGCCACATTTATACCTCTGGGGCTGCTGTATACTACCACTGGGGCTGCTGCTGTATATACCTCTGGGGCTGCTGTATACTACCACTGGGGCTGCTGCTGTATATACCTCTGGGGCTGCTGTATACTACCACTGGAGCTGCTGCTGTATATACCCCTGGGCTGCTGCTGCTGTATATACACTGGAAGGCTGCTGTAACATGCTGGGCTGTATATACCACTGGGGAGGCTGCTGTACACCACACTGCTGGGGGCTGTATACTACCACTGGGGAGGCCTGTATACCACTGGGGGGGGCCTGTATACCACACTGCTGGGGACTGTATACCTGTGCTGGGGTCCACCCTCGGCTTATACACGAGTCAATAGGTTTTCCCAGATTTTGGGGGCAAAAGTAGGGGGGTCGGCTTATACACGGGTCAGCTTATACACGAGTATATACGGTAAGTGGATTACTTGAGAATTTTATGTTTTCAAATGATTTTTATTGAATTTACTGTACAAAACAGGTAGCTCACGAGTACATTACTAAGCGTATCAATTAAAGAATAGAGTATACAACTCGATAATAATAATACAATAACATGTATAATTAGAAGCATTAATTACAATGTCAGGAATAAGAAGATAATATTAACAATTACAGAACGAATTGTTCATAACAGAATTACTCCGTCAAATATACATTAACAAATGAACTATGTACATATCATGTAACGTGCTATCCTTAAGTGGGATAGTCAATAAAGCAATAAACATAAGTGACCTAAGATCCAAGTGAGTCTCAAGCAGGGTGGTCTTAATGTATCTAAGCAGTTAGTATACGTTGTCCATGTCTCTGGGAATATGTGGAGAGGGCATAAAGGCATTCCAATAACGCCATTTCTTTTTATATTTTCTTAAAAGGTTATGCCTAAGTGAGTAAGCATATTCATAGACATTATGGGATCCTATTTTATCAATAGTATCCTCAAAGCTCGGAGGAAGAGGGTCTCTCCACTTAGTAGCTATGTTTTTTTTGCAGTTAATACAATATGGGACACAATTGGTCTATGAAGTTTGGGAATTAGGTCAATTCCAATAAGTAAAAGCACTAATTCCTCCGTGAGTTGAATCTGAAGTCCTGTAACATCATTTATTAGAAGGTTTATTTTTTCCCAATATGGTCTGAGGGATTTGCAGTGCCAAAATATATGTGATAAAGAACCAACCTCCATACAATTTCTCCAACACAATGGGGAATTTTGGTCATGAATAAGGTGTAGTCTATATGGGGTTAAATACCATCTGGTAAAGATTTTGTAATGGGTTTCAATTAACGAGTAACAGGGAACAATATGTTATCAAAAATATGTTGTATTTGGCCCAGACTAATATCTAGGCCAAGTTCCTTCTCCCATGCCACCAAGTTTGTTGTTTTTTGAGTAATAATATCTAAGTTAAAGGATTGGTAAATAGTACTGGTTTTCCAGAACACGTCGCTTTGGAAGTATTGAACCATTTGAACTAGGTTTTGTGGCAGAGAGAATTTAAGATCATGAGTCTGAACCAGTTTTCCTAATTTAGTCCACTTGCTAATTTCTGAGGGATCCAAATCAAATTTGTTTCTAATTGCATGGAATGGGAGGAGTAAATTATTACCGTCTACAATATCAGACATATAACTAATTCCCTTTAATTTCCATAACCCTAGTTCAATTTTGGGGGCAATCACTTCAAATACTTCAATGGGTATCCAGGACGGGGAGAAATATTTATGCGTTTTGCTTGAATAATTGAGTAGCAATTTCCAGTATTGGATTACGGTTTTAGTGATTGGATTTTTAGGAAGTGGTCTCTTTTTATCACAGAGATGAGCTATAAGCACTAGGCCCATTTTATTCCTCATGTTTTTGGGTTCTTCAAGTTCTAACCAATTAGGTCGGTCATGTTCCCTACACCAGTTACGACTATTTTTGATCAAGATAGCATGATGGTAAGCATATAAATTTGGAAGGGCTAGTCCACCTCTAGTTCTCCCTTTCATAAGTGTAGTCTTGGCAACTCTAGGCTTACCGTCATTCCAGACAAACTTGGAGATCTGCATCTGGAGTTTTTGTAGCCATTTACAAGGAATTTTGAGGGGAATAGATCTAAATAAGTAGAGAAGTTTTGGGAGAATACACATCTTATAAGCGTTGATTTTCCCTAACCAAGACATTTCAATTTTTTTATGTGGAGAATACTTGAGAATTTTAGAGCCTTTAAGAGCTAGTGTAGGAAAACTAGATTTCAGTCAAAATTGGCTCTATAGCAGAATAATGACCCAAAGCACATGAAAAAATAGACAAGACTGTTTAAAGTGGTACTGGACTGTTTTATATTGGCCAGCATTGAATCCTGATCTCAAACCAACTGAAAATATTTGGAGCATGCTCAGCACACTAAAACTGCTCTTTCCCATGTATTTTCACTTCCGCAATGTATATACATACATTGCGGAAGTGAAATTAAATAAAAGAAGGGTTAAAAATAAAAAAAAATCTCCTCGCTTCTCCGGCATGTCCCGCGATGCCTCCATCTAGCTCCCTACAAGGACCTGGCGGGGCAGAGCAACTGATCAGCTGTTCGGTCACATGACCGGCATCAGCTGAGCGGTTTAAATCTCCGCCCGCCAAAACCGATCGGTGGGGCGGGAGATTTAAACCACTCAGCTGATGAGGTCAAGTGACCCGACCGCCGATCGGTTTTGGCATTATCGGGGTTTAAACCAATCAGCTGATGCCACTCATGTGATCGATCAGCTGATCAGGTTGCTCCGCCCCACCAGGTCCTTAAGCTGTCGGGAGCTAGATGGAGGCATCGCGGGACATGCCGGAGAGGTGAGGAGATTTTTTCTATTTTTAACCCTTCTTTTACTTAATTTCACATTCGCAATGCATGTATATACATTGCGGAAGTGAAACTGTCCTTTCTGTATCGGGGTCCGTGAAAATCACACAGACACAGAAATAGCACCAGGAGGCACACATGCGATCCTGTCCTTTCCTGTCCGTGGGGTCCTGCAAAAAATAAGATCCCCAAGGACAGGTAACAATTGCAATGTGAAAGCAGCCTAAGGAAGCCAGAGATAATGGCACAGTAGAGAAGAATCATTGCAATAGCAGAGCCAAATAAGTCAAGAAATGAGTGATTTCGCAGAATTGAGTGTGTCAGATGATTCACTGTAGAGATAATAATAATAATAATAAAAAAACTTTATTTGTATAGTGCCAACATATTCCACAACGCTTTACAGTACAAATGGATCGTATAAGAAAAATATACAATACAAATGGTAAGTAATAGAGAACAGTAGTTGCATACAGTAAACATAGAATCAATGTAGGAAATACAATAAATAAAACAAAAAATAAATGTAAGCTCCTTCGAGCAGGGTCACCGTCTATGACAGGATGGTGGTGACACAAAGTACAGGGGCTTATAACAATGAGTATCTTATGTCTAAATGACTACTATTAGGGAGAATGATAGGCCGCCCTGAAAAGATGTGTTTTTAGGGAGCTTCTGAAGCTATGCAAGCTGTGGATGGTCCTAATTTTTGGGGGTAGAGCATTGCAGAGGATTGGTGCCGTTCGAGAGGAAGTCTTGGCGTCGGGAATGGGAGGTTCGGATTAATGCCGATGTTAGTCTAAGGTCGCTTCTAGAGTGAAGGGGACGGGTGGGGTGGTAGACAGAGATGAGGGTAGAGAGGTAAGGAGGTGCCGCACCATGAATAGCTTTATGGGTGACAACAAGCAATTTGAATAGGATCCTATAGTGTATGGGCAGCCAGTGCAGTGACTGGCACAGAGCGGAAACATCTGAGTAACGGTTAGCTAGATAGGTGATCAGGGCCACGGTGAGGGTTTTAGTTGTTTCCATAGTGAGGAAAGGGCGAATTCTGGAGATATTTTTCAGGTGCAAATGACAGGAGCGGGTGAGAGATTGCATATAAGGGGTAAAGGAGAGATCAGCATCAGACATAGGTTGGTAGAGGGCGGGATCAGAAGAAGTTCAGTTTTGGAAAGGTTAAGTTTCAGATAGAATGCGGACATGATAGGGGAAACTGCGGTTAGACAGTCATTGGTGTTCTGTAATAATGCGGGGGTAAGGTCATGGGAGGAAGTGTATCATCAGGAATAAAGATAGTACTGGAAGCCAAATCTGCTGATGGTGTGTCCTATTGGGGCAGTGTAGAGAGAGAAGAGAAGAGGGCCAAGGACTGAACCCTGAGGGACCCCAATAGTGAGAGGAAGAGGGGAGGAAGTGGAGCCAGCAAATGATACACTGAAAGAGCGGTCAGAAAGATAGGAAGAGAACCAGGAGAGAGCCGTGTCCTTGATGCAGATGGAGTGCAGCATAGAGAGTAGGAGATGGTGGTCAACTGTGTCAAAAGCTGCAGAAAGGTCAAGAAGGATAAGCAGAGAGTGGTCACCATTATGTTTTGCTGTCAGAAGGTCATTGGTCACTTTGATAAGGGCAGTTTCTGTAGAGTGTAAGGGGCGGAAGCCAGACTGCAATGGATCTAAAAGAGAGTGAGTGGAGAGGTAATGGGTGAGGCGGGAGTAGACCAGGTGCTCCAGGAGTTTAGAGATGAAGGGGAGATTGGAGACTGGTCTGTAGTTGTTTGTGCAGGATGGGTCAAGGGACGTTTTCTTTAGTAATGGAGTAATAATAGAGTGTTTGAAGGAGGAGGGGAAGATGCCAGAAGAAAGGGAGAGATTGAAGATTGTGGTTAAATGAGTGGTGACCACTGGAGAGAGGGACTGGAGTAGGTGTGAGGGAATGGGTTCAGTGGTGCATGTAGTGGGACATGAGGACGAGAGGAGCCTGGAGACTTCTTATGTGACTGGGCCAAAAGTGGAGAGAGAGCCAGAGGGGATGTGGGGAAGAATGGGAGTAACAGTGCTTGAAGGTTGGGAGCTGATTTCCTGACGGATGTTTTCTATTTTCTCTGTGAAGTAAGAAGCTAGATCATCAGCACAGAGGTCAGTGATAAGGGCCTGCACTTTAGGACTGAGGAGAGAGTGAGAGGTGTCAAAGAGTTTCTTTGAGTTGTTGGATAGTGAGATCAGGGTGGTGAAATAGGTCTGTTTGGCGAGGTGAAGGGCAGAGTTGTAGGTTTTAAGCATGAATTTATAATGGATAAAGTTTTCTGGTGTTCGGGTTTTCCTCCATAGACATTCGGCACTCCTGGAGCATCGCTGGAGGAGTCGAGTTTGCGATGTGAGCCAGGGTTGTTTTATTCTATGTTTGGAGGTTCTGCGGGTGAAGGGCACTATTTGGTCCAGGGTGCTTTTGAGAGTATCATTGTAGTGATTTACTGCCAGATTGGGGAGGAGAAGGAGGAGATTGGGGACAGTGATGAGAGAAGAGAGTCTGTGAATGTATGAGGGTTTATGGCCTGTAGATTTCTGGATGTGTGATAGGTGGACTGTGCTGTATTGGGCGAGGGTTTGTGAGTGTGAAGGAGACAATATTGTGATCAGAGAGAGTAAGAGATGAGTTGTCTAAGGAGCAGGTAGAGCAGAGCCGGGTAAAGACCAGGTCAAGCATGTTACCATCCTTGTGTGTCTCAGAGGTTGAGAGCTGCGAGAGACCAAGAGAAGTGGTTAGAGATAGGAGCTGGGATGCAGATGGGGAGATGGGGCTTTTTATGGGAATGTTAAAGTCTCCCAGGATGAGTGTTGGCAATTCTGAGGACGTGAAGAGATGTACCACACTCCAGCAATGTAGCAGAGTTGAATAGGTCAGGTTAAGGCCAGCTCCAGGCTTTTGTGGTCCCCGGGCGAAAGAGTCTCAGTGGGCCCCCTTTAACACCATCTAGACCCTCCATCACCTGTAGGTAATGAGGGTGCACATTGCAGCATGGATCCTGCAACTCCATATGATAAATAACAAGAGAAAAAAAACTGCACAGCACTCAAAGACAAATGTGAACTGGTGCTAGCAAAGCTGCAGGGTTATATAATATGAAAAAGATCCTTGCAGCACACAGCTACTACCAATGATGTACATAAGCTACTAGCTATATATATTTGAGGAAAAAGTTTAAAAACTTACGTTTTTTTTCAAAAAACTCAAAAATCTCCAATTTTTTATTTAATTCTGAAGTTCTTGGTACATACATTGGCCAATGTCTGTTTGCTCATCAACTGCGACAAAGTGACTTCAGGGTCTGATGAGTCCTACGCTGATATCCCTATCCTCCTTGTCCGCTTCCCCACTACTAAGTGGGCAGACACCATCTAGACCCTCCATCACCTGTAGGTAATGAGGGTGCACATTGCAGCATGGATCCTGCAACTCTATATGATAAATAACATTTGTCTTTGAGTGCTGTGCAGTTTTTTTTCTCTTGTTATTTATCATATGGAGTTGCAGGATCCATGCTGCAATGTGCGCTGGCTCTTCCCTTTCCATGTCTGTCACCCCTGTGCGCTGTCTCCTTCCCTGTACGCTGTCTCCTCCCCTGTACACTGTCTCCGTCCCTGTACTATGTCTCCTCCCCTGTACGCCGTCTCCTCCCCTATACGCTGTCTCCTTCCCTGTACGCTGTCTCCTTCCCTGTATGCTGTCTCCTTCCCTGTACGCTGTCTCCTCCCCTGTACGCTGTCTCTTCCCCTGTACGCTGTGTCCTCACCTATATACTGTGTCCTCCCCGTATGCTGTCTCCTCCCCTGTATGTTGTCTCTTCCCCTGTACGCTGTCTCCTCCCTTGTACTCTGTCTCCTTCCTTGTACTCTGTCTCCTTCCCTGTACTCTGTCTCCTTCACCTGTACGCTGTCTCCTTCACCTGTACGCTGGCTCGTCCCTGTACGCTGTCTCCACCCCTGTTCACTGTCTCCTCCCCTGTACGCTGTCTCCTCCCCTATAATCTGTCTTCTTCCCTGTACTCTGTCTCCTTCCCTGTACGCTGTCTCCTCCCCTATACGCTGTCTCCTCCCCTGTACTCTGTCCCCTTCCCTGTACTCTGTCTCCTTCCCTGTACGCTGTCTCCTTCCCTGTACACTGTCTCCTCCCCTGTATGCTGTCTCCTTCCCTGTCTATAGGGCCTCATTCTGATGCTCCGTAACTTACATTGTATATAAGCAAGTTCTGGTTCACACATAGAGCCTTTTGTGATCCAGCAAGTCGGAATAGCCATCAAATTAAGCAAAAGAGAACTAGAGCGGACACTGGGGAAGACGGTTAGCTCTATATTACCACACTTCAATTACACTACACTAAATACACTTTTACACACTTATACTACACTCACTAAATAAACAGGTTTAAAGGGATCCTGTCACCCCCAAACCACCTCCTAAGCTATTAAAAGCTGTCCCTAGAGCATAGTAACACTTACCCTACACTCCTTTTAGCTGCTAAATGCATATATTGAAACTGAATATAAACGTTATAAAAGTACCTCATTACTGATGTTAATGAGTGACTATGGTATTCATAGTCACCCAGCCAGGCTGTCCCTCTTCATAATATCACGCCTCAATAGGCGTGATCTTCATCATACATTCAAATGTGCAGTACGGGGCTTGAAGCTCTAACAGCGGCGCGGGTGTAAATACGTCACCCGGCGCCGGAAATGACGCGAATCGCGTCATACAGCCCCCACACAGCAGCGGTCCGGAATAGGAGAGCGGGGAGGCGCGCAGGGAGGCGCGCATTTGAATGTATGATGAAGATCACGCCTATTGAGGCGTGATATCATGAAGAGGGACAGCCTGGCTGGGTGACTATGAATACCATAGTCACTCATTAACATCAGTAATGAGGTACTTTTATAACGTTTATATTCAGTTTCAATATATGCATTTAGGAGCTAAAAGGAGTGTAGGGTAAGTGTTACTATGCTCTAGGGACAGCTTTTAATAGGTTAGGAGGTGGTTTGGGGGTGACAGGATCCCTTTGAGCAATAAAAAGTTTGGTGGGAGTGTTTTCACGTCTTGATGTTACTTTTTGAAAATAGTAATTAAGATTAAAGCCACTACTTTTACCAATACAGTTGTGGCCAAAAGTATTTACACTCCTGCAATTCTGTCAGATAATACTCAGTTTCTTCCTGAAAATGATTGCAATCACAAATTCTTTGGTATTATTATGTTCATTTAATTTGCCTTCAATGAAAAAAACACAAAAAGAATTGTCTTAAAGCCATATTGGATAAAATTCCACACCTAGCATAAAAAAGGGGGTGGACAAAAGTATTGGCACTGTTAGAAAGATCATGTGATGCTTCTCTAATTTGTGTAATTAACAGCACCTTTAACTTACCTGTGGCACCTAACAGGTGTTGGCAATAACTAAATCACACTTGCAGCCAGTTGACATGGATTAAAGTTGACTCAACCTCTGTCCTGTGACCTTGTGTGTACCACATTGAGCATGGAGAAAACAAAGAAGACCAAAGAACTGTCTGAGGACTTGAGAAACCAAATTGTGAGGAAGCATGAGCAATCTCAAGGCTACAAGTCCATCTCCAAAGACCTGAATGTTCCTGTGTCTATCGTGCGCAGTGTCATCAAGAAGTTTAAAGCCCATGGCACTGTGGCTAACCTCCCTAGATGTAGACGGAAAATAAAAATTGACGAGAGATTTCAACGCAAGATTGTGCGGATGGTGGATAAAGAACCTCGACTAACATCCAAACAAGTTCAAGCTGCCCTGCAGTCCGAGGGTACAACAGTGTCAACCCGTACTATCCATCGGAGTCTGAATGAAAAGGGACTGTATGGTAGGATACCCAGGAAGACCACACTTCTTACCCTGAGACATACAAAAGCCAGGCTGGAGTTTGCCAAAACTTACCTGAGAAAGCCTAAAACGTTTTGGAAGAATGTTCTCTGGTCAGATGAGACAAAAGTAGAGCTTTTTGGGCAAAGGCATCAACATAGAGTTTACAGGAGAAAAAAAGAGGCCTTCAAAGAAAAGAACACGGACCCTACAGTCAAACATGGTGGAGGTTCCCTGATATTTTGGGGTTGCTTTGCTGCCTCTGGCACTGGACTGCTTGATCGTGTGCATGGCATTATGAAGTCTGAAGACTACCAACACATTTTGCAGCATAATGTAGGGCCCAGTATGAGAAAGCTGGGTCTCCCTCAGAGGTCATGAGTCTTCCAGCAGGACAATGACCCAAAACACATTTCAAAAAGCACTAGAAAATGGTTTGAGAGAAAGCACGGGAGACTTCTAAGGTGGCCAGCAATGAGTCCAGACCTGAATCCCATAGAACACCTGCGGAGAGATCTAAAAAATGGCAATTTGGAGAAGGCACCCTTCAAATATCAGGGACGTGGAGCAGTTTGCCAAAGAAGAATGGTCTAAAATTCCAGCAGAGCATTGTAAGAAACTCACTGATGGTTACCGGAAGCGGTTGATCGCAGTTATTTTGGCTAAAGGTTGTGCAACCAAGTATTAGGCTGAGGGAGCCAATACTTTTGTCTGGCCCATTTTTGGAGTTTTGTGTGAAATGATCAATGTTTTGCTTTTTGCTTCATTCTCTTTTGTGTTTTTTCATTGAAGACAAATTAAATGAAGATAATAATAACAAAGAATTTATGATTGCGATAATTTTCAGGAAGAAACTGAGTATTATCTGACAGAATTGCAGGGGTGTCAATACTTTTGGCCACAACTGTACCTCTAATAGATAAAGTCAGATGAACTTTCCTTCCAAGTTGTTCTGAAAACTAAGATGCTAACAAAGTATGGCACCCAGGTATCTCTTGCACGCTGGGGAACTAAGACATCATTACATCATTTGGTTGACACCCATCAGTGTCATGCTTCTTGCATAGGCTGAGGAAAGAAAACTCATTTTTATTCTTTTCACCTCTAAAATGGCACCAAGATACTCTGCCAGCTTGAGAGGCTGCCTGCCATTTGTACTTCTTCTGTTGGAGACAGCTTTTATACTCATTTTTATGGTTCTTCTTCCACAAGGCTACAAATTAGAGAAAAATGTAAATACCATATATACTCGTGTATAAGCCGAGTTTTTCAGCCCAAAAATTGGGCTGAAAAGTCTCCCCTCGGCTTATACACGGGTCAATACGGTGGTGGGGGGCTGTGTCTGGGGCTGGGGAGGCTGGAGGAGGCGGGGGGAGGCTGCTGTATGAGCGCCCCATCACATGGGGCCGCTCATTATATATGCACTGCTTCCCCCTGTCAATCAGCGGCAGGGGGAAGCAGTGCATATCTGGCCCCCAAATGCTGGCACTGCCCCCCTCTGTGTAAGGGCCCCCCCGCTGCTTATCTTACCATCCCCGGTCTTCTGCACAGCGCCGGTCCTCGGTGCTCCGTCCTCGCTGCTCCCGTCCGGCTGCATCCGGGATCCCCGGCCATCGCAGGCATATGACGTCATCGTGCGACGGCCTGGGATCCCGGATGCAGCGAGGTCGGGTCGACTTATACACGAGTATATACGGTAGATATTCAGGTAAGAAATGATTTCTATATAATTGTGTCAATATTATTTTACAAACCCGCATATAGTTTGTCACTTTAGTCCATCAGATCTTAATTTATGCTTTTTCAACTTTAAATGACAATTCCTATCTTCATACTGTGTATGTTTTGTTCAATAATAAAGTATGTATCATAGAGAATTAGTGTGTTGAAGAATGTAAATATCTATAATTTGAATATCAATAATACAAGATATTTATGCCATTTAAATTCCATTAATTTAGTCAGAAAAGAGTCTCCTTTTCTGAGTATTTAATGTGTCCTACTTTTGTAATAAACTATTTTAATATACAAATGTTATATGGATGTAGTATAATCAGGGCCAGCCTTAGGCTGAATGGCGCCCTGTGCAAATTTGTTCTTTGGTGCCCCCACCCCTCTGTATTCTCAGAACACATTAACGTGCTGCCATCTATCTCAACATCAGGGTCTTGTGATGTGCTGCTGTCAGTCAGGAGGTGGCGGTCTCTGCAGCACCGTCATCACAGACAAAGCACCCAATCATTAAAGCTCATTGGCTCTGCCCGAGTAACTGTCATGAGAAGTTGAACTCACTGATTGGCTGCAGCGCTGTTGAAGTGACGTCACCACTGCTGACAACAACGGACACTGGAGCAGTGACAAAGACCCATCTGAAAGTGGTTGAATAGGATGTGTTTTATTGTTGTTTTTTTAACAAGTTGTTTTCTACAACATACTGTAACTGTTTACAACTGTAGTGTTTCACAAACAGGATTTGGGAGAATGTGCTGGCGGGCTTATTCACAGTAATGATGAAGATGGAGTCAAAGTGCGCTATCAGATATCATTTTTGGTCATATACCCCTAGTTAAGGCAGGCAACAAGACGTAGTGCTCTCAGTGTCCCGCATGTATTGCTCTCTCCATAGTGTGCCCTCACACTGTCCCTCGTATACTGCTCACCCCATAGTATGCCCTCACACTGTCCCTCATGTACTACTCACCCCATAGAGTGCCCTCACACTGTCCCACATGTACTGCTCACCCCATAGTGTGCCCTCACACTGTCCCTCATGTACTGCTCACCCCATAGTGTGCCCTCACACTGTCCCTCGTGTACTGCTCACCCCATAGTGTGCCCTCACACTGTCCCTCATGTACTGCTCACTCATAGTGTTCCCTACACAGACATGGTCCCTCGTGTATGCTTACCAATATAGTTGCCCTCACACTGTCCCTCGTGTACTTGCTCATACAGATACTGATGAATTTCACCCTAGTACATCAGTACAGGACAGGAGAAGTGGTACTGTGCAGTGTATATATAGAATAATACGATCCTGAGGATACACTTAGTATACAGAACAGTAGAATTGGTACTGTGCAGTGTATAATACACAGAATAATACAGATCCTGAGGATTACTCCAGTATACAGGACAGGAGAAGTGGTACTGTGAGTGTATATATACACAATAATAAGGTACTGAGGATCACACCCAGTATACAGGACAGGAGAAGTGGTACTGTGCAGTGTATATATACAGAATAATAAAGATCCTGAGGATAACCCAGTATACAGGACAGGAGAAGTGGTACTGTGCAGTGTATATATATACAGAATAAAAAAGGTCCTGAGGATTATACCCAGTATACAGGACAGGAGAAGTGGTACTGTGCAGTGTATATACACAGAATAATACAGATCCTGAGGATTACACCCAGTATACAGGACAGGAGAAGTGGTACTGTGCAGTGTATATATACAGAATAAAAAGGTCCTGAGGATTATACCCAGTATACAGGACAGGAGAAGTGGTACTGTGCAGTGTATATATACAGAATAAAAAGGTCCTGAGGATTATACCCAGTATACAGGACAGGAGAAGTGGTACTGTGCAGTGTATATATACAGAATAATACAGATACTGAGGATTACACCCAGAATACAGGACAGGAGAAGTGGTACTGTGCAGTGTATATATACAGAATAAAAAGGTCCTGAGGATTATACCCAGTATACAGGATAGTACTGTAGAAGTGGTACTGTGCAGTGTATATACACAGAATAATACAGATCCTGAGGATTACATCCAGTATATAGGACAGGACAGGAGAAGTGGTACTGTGCATAGTGTAGCATATGACTTGTGCAAGGACTGCATTGCACTGCCCGGCGGCTTTCCTGATCTGAGCATGATGGCTTCATGTAATTCTATGCTGCTGACATTTTCAGGTCAGGAGAGCCGCCGGCTGATCCTGGGCAGTGCAATGCAATCCGCTATACTGTATGCTACACTCAATGATATACACAGTTCCACACTATATACTGTGTTGAGGAATATATAGAGTGGAGCTGTGTACATACTGCATCTTTTCGTTTTCCAAAAAAGTCACTTTTTGTTCCTAATACATTTTTGAATATGCCTAGAATACCTTTCCAAACTGCACCTGTGACATTATTCAGTGGTGACTAGTTGTGGAAGCTTTTTTTTGTTGCGTTTTTATGCAAATCTAAGGCTACTTTCACACATTGCGCTTTTTTTGTGTTTTTCAGCGTTTTGCACCCTCGCAAAAAAGCACAAAAAAACCCCGTAAAAACGTGGTGCATTCACACACTGCATTTTTTTACAGGCCACTTCTCCCCCTAAAGCGCAAGGAAGAAGTGATGTCACACAGGGGAGGAACAATCCTCCCCTGTGTGACATCTGTGACAGCCCCTTTTGGGTTTCGCAGTGTATTAATTTAAGTAGTATATTTTTATGCACTTTCACAGGATGCTTTTAGGAGTCAAAAGGAGTGTGAGATTAGTGATAATATGCTGCAGGGACATGATTTGGTAGCTTAGGTGGCGTTCTGAAGGTGACAGGATCTCTTTAATATCAAAACATCAGGTTTATCTGCAAAAACGCCCTGTATGAACATTATCTAAGGCTAGGGTCTGATTTGTGTCAGCATATAAACTGACGAATCCGTCAAAAATGTAGTCTCTGGCAGACGCAGTGCATAGCGATAACGGCATGTAACGCTATGCGGCGGCTGCCTATTTGTCTGTATGGATACCTGTAGCATAGCGCAGCTGCTGGTTCCACCCAGATATGTGCTACTGCAGAGCGCACGGGAAAATGCTGCAAACCGTGTTTCCTGTGCGCTCTGTAATAGCACATGTCTGGGACTTCTGCGTGGAACCCGCGGCTGCGCTATGCTACAGGTATCCATACAGACAAATAGGCAGCCGTCACATAGCGTTACATGCCGTTAACGCTATGCTCTGCGTCTTGAGACAACGTTTTTGACTGATTCATCAGCTTATATGCTGACACAAATCAGACTCTAGCCTGGGTTCCCACTAATATTATCATGCCCCTGTGGCTGTGAGTGACATGGTTTAGAAGAGCAGCATCACGGCCAGCTCTGCACTTCTCTGCCTTCCGTGATGAACACAGTGCGAATGTCTGCACCTGATTTCATCAGAACACCGCGCAGGCTCAGGGGGGCAGAGCCGACATGGAGGACACGGCCAGGCTCAGGGGGGCAGAGCCGACATGGAGGACACGGCCAGGCTCAGGGGGGCAGAGCCGACATGGAAGACACGGCCAGGCTCAGGGGGGCAGAGCCGACATGGAGGACACAGCCAGGCTCAGGGGGCAGAGCCGACATGGAGGACACGGCCAGGCTCAGGGGGGCAGAGCCGACATGGAGGACACAGCCAGGCTCAGGGAGCAGAGCCGACATGGAAGACACGGCCAGGCTCAGGGGGGCAGAGCCGACATGGAGGACACGGCCAGGCTCAGGGGGGCACAGCCGACATGGAGGACACGGCCAGGCTCAGGGGGGCAGAGCCGACATGGAGGACACAGCCAGGCTCAGGGGGGCAGAGCCGACATGGAAGACACGGCCAGGCTCAGGGGAGCAGAGCCGACATGGAAGACACGGCAAGGCTCAGGGGGGCAGAGCCGACATGGAGGACACAGCCAGGCTCAGGGGGGCAGAGCCGACATGGAGGACACGGCCAGGCTCGCGCAGGGCGGGCAGAGCCGACATGGAGGACACAGCCAGGCTCAGGGGGGGCAAGCCGACATGGAGGACACGGCCAGGCTCAGGGGGGCACAGCCGACATGGAGGACACGGCCAGGCTCAGGGGGGCAGAGCCGACATGGAGGACACAGCCAGGCTCAGGGGGGCAGAGCCGACATGGAAGGACACAGGCCAGGCTCAGGGGGCAGAGCCGACATGGAAGACACGGCCAGGCTCAGGGGAGCAGAGCCGACATGGAAGACACGGCCAGGCTCAGGGGGGCAAGCCGACATGGAGGACACGGCCAGGCTCAGGGGGGCAGAGCCGACATGGAGGACACGGCCAGGCTCAGGGGGGGCAGAGCCGACATGGAGGACACGGCCAGGCTCAGGGGGGGCAGAGCCGACATGGAGGACACGGCCAGGCTCAGGGGAGCAGAGCCGACATGGAGGACACGGCCAGGCTCAGGGGAGCAGAGCCGACATGGAGGACACGGCCAGGCCGGAGTTTTGCACACTTGGCACTAATGGCTGCCTGAGTCCTCTGTTACTGCTCCTTCATGGGCACAGCGTCCTAATGAAGCTGGGGGGCCACACCGGGTGACCACACATTGTCAGGGAGGAAGAGATTGTCACCATAAACACAGCGCACAATTGTCACCTATGTGCATGGACACATACATACATCACCACACACACACCAATCATAGATACACACATCCAATGTCACCACTTACATACATCACCATGGGCATGGACACACGCATGCACATACATCAAAACATACACAGATGCACACACACCGCAGTTATGGACCTGAGGCTGCATTAATCACACAAAATGAGGTATACTGATAATCCCTCTCCTGTTTCTGCTTGTCTTACCCCTCTAGCTGGGTTTCACCCTTATCTACCCCAATTATCCCCATACACACAACACACACACACCCCTCCGCATATACACATAAACACACCCAGACACCCATATACACCCCACATACATACCCATATACACATACACACACCCCACATACACACACCCATATACACACAACACACGCACCCCATATACACACACCCCACATACACACACAGACACCTATATACACCCCACATACACACACCCCATATATACACACACACACCTCTCCCATATACACACACACCCATATACACAGACACCTATATACACCCCACAACACATATACCATACTACACCAACAGACACCTATATCACCCGACATACACACACACCCATATACACATACACACACACCTCCATATAAAACACATAGACACCTATATACACCCCACATACACACACACCCTCTCCATATACACAAACCATATACACATACATACACACACCCCAACAGACACCTATATACACCCCATAAACACATACACACACCCCACATAACACACACAACCTATATACACCCCAAAACACACACCTATATACACACACAGATACTTATATACACCCCACATACACACACACCTCATGTACACACACACCCTCTCCCATATACACCTCACACCATATACACATACCCCACATAAACACCCATAACACACACATCCATATACACACACCTATATACACCCACATAAAAACACACCTCCATATACACACACACACACACCATATACACACACACACCTATATACATCCCCCATTACACACACACCCTCTCCCATATACACACCCCATATAACATACATACACCACATCCACAGACACCTATATACACCCCACATTACACACACCATAAACACATACACACACCCCACATACACACACACCCCATATACACACACACAGACACCTATATACACCCCCATTACACACACACCCTCTCCCATATACACACACCCATATACACATACATACACACACCCCACAGACACCTATATACATCCCACATACACACCCCCTTATATACACATAACACCACAACCCACTATAAAACACACCCACACATACACCAACACACACCTCCCATATACACACACACCTATATACACCCACATACACACCCACACCCCATAGACACCCCATCACCCTAACACACACCCCTTATAACAATACACACAATAATACACACACACTATATACACCCCACATACACACCCAACACCCATCACATTATACACACACACACCTATATACACCCCACATACACACACACCCCATAGACACACCCTATCCCATACACACACCCCATAGACACCAATACACACCCACACATACACACCACACACTCCATATACACACACACACCTATATATACCCCACATACACACACCCCACAGACACCTATATACACCCACATACACACATACCCATATACACATACACCCCACATACACACACACCTCCATATATACACACACACACACACACACCCATATACACACAGACACCTATATACACCCCACATACACACATACCCATATACACATACACCCCACATACACACACACCTCCATATATACACACACACACACACACACACACACACACCACCTATATACACCCCACATACACACACACACCCTCTCCCATATACACACACTCATATACACATACATACACACACCCCACAGACATCTATATACACCTCACATACACACACCCCATATACACACACAAACACACATCTAAGCAGCAGGGAGATAGTTATCTTTTCTGTTACTTACAGCTTCTATAAGAACTTTCATGGTGTAGAGCAGCATCTCCTCTGCGGTGCTGCACAGTCTGCTCACTGCTTCCTGCTCTCCTATTAATGATGCAGAGCTCGGCACACAGTGACGGCTTGTGCACCAATCAGAGAGCAGGTAGGAGACATTGCAGGCTCTAGTGATTGTTTCCTGCTGTCTGATTGGTGGATCAGCAACCACTAGAGCCTGCAATGAATCAAGCAGACAATGCAGGATCCCCGGGACTGGTGACTAGATGGTGGACTCCGCTCATAAAAACAATTGCAGACGCTAATACTGGCCAGACGGAAAGAGCCCTGTGCGCGCTGCAGCAGATGGACTCAGATGGAATTTTAAAGGGCCAGCGACCCAGGGGGCCCAGTCTGAGCCTGGCGCAGAACAAAGTGAAAGTGACTTGCTCCCTGCAGCGCCCCCTGGCGGCCGGCGCCCTGTGCGGCCGCACAACTCGCACATAGGAAAGGCCGGCCCTGAGTATAATAAGACTTCAGAAGAACATTTTGAGTTTTGTAATTGCAATCTATTTGTAAAATCCTTAAGGCCCCTTAATAATTTATATTTGCATGCCATTTATTTCTGAATAATTTAGCTAAAGCTATTTTGAACACTAGGGGCACTGCTCTGTTTCATGAATAGAAGGATATTTACTTTTGACCCGATATCAAATATGAAGTCAGTCCAATTCTTTTCTTATTAAACAAGACAGTGCAATAACTGCAATAACTAATCAAAGACAAATAGTGCACAGTTCTTCATAGAGGTGGAGGTAAAAACGATAATCTTTCAGTGTAAACAGGCAGCCGATCAGATGATGAACAAGCAATACGCTCGTTCATTGGGTGAAATGATCTTTTTGCAGTGCAGAGTGGCAACCAATGCACGCAGATCAATCCACTATAGGTTGTTCAGTGTGCATCATTTACCACAGTCTGCCTGTGTAAACAGGCCATAAAGCAACCTCTGATTGGTAAATGTTTAGTAATCAGTGGTAGTTTAGTGGCTCTGGCCATTCCATGTAAAGAACCGTAAGGCTATCCCTGGAGAAATTGTGATTTTTGCATTAGGAGCTACAAAATGTTTTGTTATATGGCAACCGGCAAGCCAAATTTTACCAAATCACTTTGAAAGCGAGAATGAATTAATGTTATCGTAGAACAATCTGGTACGTTAAAAACTATAGCAGGTGATGATCCACTGTGATCTCATTTTAGCTTCCATCAGAATTAAGATTAATGTGGATAGAGGTATCTTCTATCAAGGCTAATCAGCTTATTGCATCTTCGTCACCAAAATTCCTTCCCCATTCCATAATGTTATATTGGTAATCATAATACTAAGGCTAGGGTTACATCTGCGTTTTTTTTTTTTTAAAACCTGATCTGGTTTTGAGCTTTCAAAAAGCTCATAACCGGATCAAGAAACGGTCCTCATAGGAGCCAATGCTAAAAACCGGATTGCTTCACAAGCAATCTGGTTTCTGTCTCCGGCTCTGCAGCCTGCATTAAAAATCATGCAGGCTGCTGTTTTCGGAGCGGTTCTAGCATCTGCAATGCAGTAATCGGATTGATCAGGATGTGTAATCCTGAGCAATGCGGTTCCCGCATATACTTTGCTTATCCCGACTGCCGCCGGGATGAGCAAAGTGTACTGTGTTCTGTAAAACTTAAAATTTAATAAATAAATGTTTGTTTAATGTCTCTAGGGAGTGCCCAGTCCCCCAGAGAACTTACACCCTCTCAGGTGGGCTTATACTGCTATAATCTGTTATGTACAACAGCTGACTCCTTTCATGACGCGGCCAGGCTCTCAGCACTGCAGCAAGACTAGAGGGGGCATGCATAATTACAAAGCGGGCAGAGGGAGCAGCAGGCAGGCCTGCCTTTTGAGACTTTATCAGAAACGGAGAACTCACACAGGACGAGGTAAATATAACCTCTTTTCTCTACTTTACAAAATCGTTTTGTTCTGCAAAAGGGATGGTTAGAAATGATAAGAGGGGGTGCAGGCCAGGACAGGTATAAAGATGCAGGGGGGTCAGTTTGTGAGTGTACAACAGCTGACAGGAGTCAGCTGTTGTACATAACACTTTACAGCAGGATAAGCCCACCTGAGTGGGTGGTAAGGTCTCTAGGGGGACTGGGCACCCCCTAGAGCAGGGGTCTCAAACTCCAGGCCTCGAGGGCCGCTCACAGTCCAGGTTTTCAGGATTTCCATGCTTTGACAGTTGGTCATTTGATTACCAACTGTCAAATACTAGGGAAATCCTGAAAACCTGCACTGTGTGCGGCCCTCGAGGCCTGAAGTTTGAGACCCTGCCCTAGAGACATTAAACAAACATTTATTTATAAAATTTTAAGTTTTACAGAACACAGAACAGTTTGCTCATCCCTGCGGTAGCAAGGATGAGCAAACTATCCGGTAACCGACAAATTTCAAAGAAAGTTCAGCACACTGGGTCCATATTTCTTTAAACCCGCAAGATGTTGCTTTTAAATATTTTTTTTATATGAGCACTAAATAAAGGAATATCTATTTTGAAGAAATATGGACCCAGTGTGCTGAACTTTCTTTGAAATTTGTCTATGGACCTGGTGGATACCAGCCACTCTACACACCTGGGATCGGATCATTGGAGGCGATGGCGAGCTGCCTGTTCTGCATTTATCCGGTAACTGGATTGCTCAGGATTACACATCTTGAGCAATCCGGCTACCGGATGGCGGCTTCAGCAATCCGGTTCCCGGATTGCTGAATGTATGAAGACAATTGCGTTCACCGCATCCGGATCTGGATGTGGTGAACGCAATTCAGGTTTAAAGTAGGATCCTAGCCTAATACTAATACTAACAAAACCAATCTTGCTCACAACCCCATAAATATCTTGAACAGGAATCACATTTAGGGCTCGGA
Source organism: Allobates femoralis (assembly GCA_033576535.1). Taxonomy (NCBI): domain Eukaryota; kingdom Metazoa; phylum Chordata; class Amphibia; order Anura; family Aromobatidae; genus Allobates; species Allobates femoralis. The sequence goes on from JARQOC010000002.1 coordinate 370,729,577, forward strand.
CACACTCATCAGAGTTTCACTGAGGAGACTCTGAAAGGGCTGGAGCAGTGACCCTGAACGGCTTCTCCCTATCTGGACGGGGCTGTCAGCTGCTTGTGTTTTTGTGCAGCTACAGATTCCCCGTCCAGGGAGGGAGAAACCGTTTAGTGTCACTGCTCCAGCCCTTTCAGAGTCTCCTCAGTGAAACTCTGATGTAACTAGGAAAGTGTGTCCAAGCCCTTAAAATGAGAGCTTGAAACTGAACAAACTTAGTTTTCTTCCAAAATTTCACTAAAGGTACCGTTACACGCTGCAATGCGGAAACGAGATCACCAACGATCTCATGGACGCGCGGTCGTTAGGACATAGTTTAAAGATTGTTGGTGAGATGTCACACGCCTTTATATCAGGGGATGATGCACCAATGATGTGGTGAGCAGCTATTGTTCGCACAACCCAGCGAACAATACTGGTTCACTGTTGTGAATAGGAGAAGTCGTTAACGACATCGTTATCGCGGTGTCACACACAACGATGCAGCAGGTTGGCTGATCGAGGATCGTTTGATTTGAGAACATGTTCTCAAATCTGTGATCATCGATCCAATGATTTATCATAGTCGTATCTCTGTGTCACACGCAACGAAGAAGTAACGATGTCGTTTGAACGACTCCAAACCTGTGACGTTTGAGCGATATCGTTCACAATCTCATACAGTATAACGGTTCCTTAAGAGAATTTAAGGTTCCTTATTTTCTTCATTCTTGAGACTTGGATATCATGTGACCAGTGTTTTCTTGTCACTTGATATTGACGACTTACAAATAGGTCATCGATATTAGATTAGTGGTGGTCTGACTCCTGGCACGGATCAGCTATTATTAACTCTGACAATGGTTACGTGTAAAGAATGTATGAAGGTGAACAGCACAGCTCTATACAGAGTTTAGAGGACACTGCCGGGTACTGCAGAGCTGTGACTGCAGCTAGTGATGGGCGAATCCTAAATTACTCAGAATCGCTTGACTCTAGCGATTCCGAGCCCAGGACTCGCTACTCGTTGTGAGTCTAGCGAGTCCAATGTTAATGAATGGGGAAGCGAGTAATAGCGAGTAGTGTGAGATTTACAAATCGCAGATGTGTCTCGGAAGCTTCAGCCTGAAGCAATCCTAGTTTTGTCATTTATTTGCATTGGACTCGTTTACTTTGCAACTGTAATCGCTGGGAAACTCGCACAGATAAGAGTCCTGTCTGCTCTGTGCATCTCCAGGGTCCTAGAGCCCGCCTGCTGCCTGATGTAGCAGTGCTGAGATTGTTCTCAGTTTGCTCATTCCCTGTGTACAGACATGAATGTCTGTGCACAGAGATGATGTAGCAGTGCTGAGATTGTTCTCAGTCTGCTCATTCCCTGTGCATAGACATCTATATCTATGCACAGGGATGATCAGAGAAGACATCGCGTTTTGGACTGCGTCGGACGGAAGAGGATTTTTTTAATTAAAGATGGAGTCCCTAATGGCTTTTTTTTTTATTTAGAATAAAAAAAGTTCTCTGTGTTGTGTTTTTTTTAAAACAATTTAATAGAAATTCATGGCGGTCATGTCTAATATTGGCGTGACCGCCATAAATTTCGGGCTTAGGGCCAGCTGATAATACAAAGCTGGCCCTAACCTCTATTACCCAGCGTGCCACCGCCACCAGGGCCGCTGGAAGAGCGGGGTACAGCGCCAGAGGATGGCGCTTCAATGAACGCGCCATCTTCTGGGGCGGCTGCGGGCTGCAATTTTGCAGACTGGGGCGGGTGCCCCAGTAGTAATGCTTGGCGAACTCCCTCGCGCTGACTGGATTCCAGCCCCCAGCTGCTTAGCTGTACCTGGCTCGAGACATAGAAATTGGCGCCATCCTCGGCGCCGACTCCGAACCCCGCTCTTCACAGCGGCCCACTCGGAGCTGGCGCGTGGCACGCTGTGTGTAATCGAAAGGATGGTTAAAATACTCAGCTATAGTGTTACTACCAATGACTTGAGTATTGAAGCCGACGAAGATTCTTATTAATGTCATTTGCCCAACAGTCTTGGACCCAGCGCAACATAGAGGAATTCGTCCTAAATAAGCCACGGGTGATTTAAAAAAAACCATTTTAACACCAGAATGTAAAAACTTTTTTATTTTATTGAAATAAAAAAAAAAGCCATTAGGGACTCCATCTTTAAATAAAAAAATCCTCTTCCGTCCGACGTAGTCCAAAACGCGATGTCCTCTCTGCTACATCCCCTGTGCATAGATAGATGTCTATGCACAGGGAATGAGCAGACTGAGAACAATCTCAGCACTGCTACATCATGTCTGTGAGCAGGCGGGCTCTAGGACCCTGGAGCTGCACAGAGAAGACAGCTGGACTCGCTTGCAAAGAAACAGCAGTTACTTTGCGAGTTTCCCTGCTATCACTGGCACAGTAGCCGAGTCTAATGCAAACAATGGCAATCCTAGTTTTGTCAGCGTTTCTGACAAAACTAGGATTGATATTGATTTGCATTGGACTCGTGCGAGTAATCACTGGGAAACTCGCAGAGTACCGAGTCCTGCGAGTCCCTTACTACTCGCCGAGTAACGAGTCCTAGCGAGTAGATTCGCCCATCCCTAACTGCAGCTTCATTCACTGTTCACATTCAGCCACTGCAGTAGCCAATAACAGCTGAACATTGGTGGGAAACTACGGTAGTTGTCAGACCTCCCACTTATTTCATATCGATGATCTATCCTGTGGATTATTAATATTACGCAACTGGACAACTAATATAAGTTCTTTCTTCTCTGTGTAACCAATAATGCCAATACATTCCCTTACCCTTATGCTGTACTAGATTGTTTCCCTCCTGTTACTATGTTATGAAAAAGAAAAAGTAAAAAATATGAGGAATAAGAGGATTTTGTAATTCTAGAAATGAGTCTGAAAGTCCATGAATATGCATTTAAACAAATTAAGAAAAAAGGATCCTCTTATATCATGCAAATATTGCCTACCTAGATAATAATTGCCCAGATTAAAAGCACAAAATGACAAAGATTATTGCCAGTCATTCCTGTATTATTATCAATGTAAATGTCACTCATTCAATATCTACAAAACATATGTTGTTCTAGTGCATGACCATCGCAGAAGCCATTGCTAGCAATAAATAAGCTTTCTGCTACATTGAGAACATTGAACCCTATTTGTAGTTTTCTATAAATGTTTATAGTTTTGATAGAAATTACTGCCAGATATTCAAAAGGAACTTGTCAGGCGATTTATGCTGCTGAAACCAGATTAGTTGCAGCCTGGTTTAGCAATTGCAACCAAGTATGTTATTCTCTGAAACCCTTTGGCATTTGAGGTAATATACTTCAAAGGTCTGTCCAGAGACCATAACTGAAGATCAGACTAGTCTGGTGTCACCTAAGGCCGGCTCTTCAAATCGCTGCTAGCTGTGATTGACAGGTCTCTCCCTCAGTACAATTGGTAAGACCTATCAATTACTTGAAAGTGATTGGTCATGGGAAATGCCAGCTGAGAGTGGAGCTGGACTAGTTTCTGGATATTAATGCCTGAGAATTTCAGAGAATAATATACCGGGCTGCAATCAGTCAGTCAGGCTTATATTCATGCTGTTTGCAGTTTGTCAGGATCTCTTTAAAATATATGGTAGTCATTTCCATCAAAGCTGCATACACCAAAACCTGTATGTTTTACAAACATATTTAGTTATTGATTTCAAGGCCCTGAATTTCATGAATTGCATTAATGAGCACATCTGCATTATACCTAGGATCTCCTAAAATATTTTTGTATGCTATGGGTGAATAATATTTGTCAAAATCCTATTCACTATTCTTGTATGCTTTTGATTTGATATTTAAATGTGAAATCCTCAAAAATCTCAGTATGTACACCCTTAAGAATATATGTCTCACAGATTCCAGCATGTCTGCATAGTCTTTGAATGCAGGTGTTAGGTCCCTTGGCACCGCTTCCCACCTCACCTCTCCCGGGTCGGCATCCTCTGCCCCTCTCGCCGGCATCCAGCGTCCAGGCGTACTGTGTCTCGGAGCCGTTGCCGGGTTCCCTTCCTGTCAGCTTACCACCGGGCTCACACATGAGCACATTACAATGATCGTATTCATGTGACCAATCAGCGGCGCACTAGGTGCACTCCTCCCCTGTGACTCTAGGGGCCGACGCGGCCCAACCTGACACTCCCCTTAGCCAATAGCTGCTCTTCCTCTGGTATATCAGGCCACCTCCACTGATCGGAGGTGCCTGATTATTAAGTCAGTTTATTTCTACCTTGCTGACTGTTGGTAAAAAGAAGACTAAGGTCGAAACGTCATGACACAAATGACATAAAGAGAGTCGCAATTCAATTTTTTGGTCTGAATCCAGTGGTTGGTGTGGTACGAAGAAGAGATGGCACCCAGGCATCTCTCAAGAGTATAAGGAGTAGGCTATAATTTGGAGTGTAAACCCAATGATCCGAGAGCCTGCATGGATCACCAGGACAGACATCAAGCCATTTGATGAGACCTCTGGAGAATTAGATGGGTTCTTTAACCCATTACTTGCGAAATTAGCAATTTTCCTTTTCGAAAATAGTGTTTTGAAAGCTCTCTGGGTGGAAGAATATTCAATTAAAAATGGCAATGACATGATTTCTTGTTTTGAAAACGTTCATTTTACAAACACAACACAAAAAATTGGACCTAATTATAAAATCTTAGTTGCTAGAAGCAAAAGATTAGGAGTCTCAAGAAAAAAACATTGGTAGATAGTGGGTTAAGGACTTTGAGTAGCAGTGTGCCGTGATAGAGCTGCCCCACGCTGGCTGAATGCGTTTGTTGGGACTCCTGAACCGAAGAGTGGCAGAGGCTTATCGAACCATATACTCCAAGAAGGACCGGTATTATAACATTGTAAAACAAATGATGTTGAATTACCATGCTATCACCTCAGACTCGTATAGGGCCCAGTTCCGAGACCTCCCAAGTTGTCCCAGGCATGTCGGAGATGGCTGGAAACAGAAAAGACCTTCAGTGTGGAAGATGTTGTTCAGGTATATGTTATAGAACAATTTCTTGCCAAGTGCCCCTCAGAAATACGAGAATGGGTTCGGGAACGCATGCCGCCCACGTTGGATAGAGCTGCAGTCCTGGCCAATGAGGCTCTAACTATCCAACCACAATGGAAGAGACTACTGGATGATAAATCACAGCTTGGCTCTGTGCCCCTGCCCCCTACAGTCATATCTGCCCCTCCACCCAGCCACAGACCGGTAACAACTACTCCACCCCATCACAGGCCCCAACAGTTCACACCACAACATGGGGGAATCATGGAGAGGATATATTATGGGTGCGGGCAACCTGGGCACCTCCAATCTGGTTGTCCCTGCAGGACTCTGAGGGTGTGCCATGCACGCCCACCTCGTCTAGTGCATCTTGTGAACTCCACAGTGCCTGAGGAGCTACCACCACCCCCACCAGAATGGACCACCAACCTGTACCCCATTGATACCCCTTCTGGAGTGTATGGCCTCTGGCCTTTGTCCCCAATCTATTCTGACCAACAGCTACACCGCCTGAAGGATGTATAGTTGATAAATTCAAAGTGTCGGAATTCAGAGACACGAGAGCTTTCTTGACTATTGTTCAACCCCCCCGTTTGTATTATGGTTATGGGGAAAATCTGTGCTGCATTGCAGTTATGGAAGGACTTCCTGCAGATATTCTACTGGGAAATGACATTGGGGATGTACAGTGCCATTTTGTGGGAGCTGTCAACAGACTACAGACCATTCAAGCACCAAAACATCATGACTTCCCTGGGGAGCAACCACCACAAACCCCGTCAGAGCTGGTAAGCCACTCTTCCCCTGCTACTACATTGGGAGAGTCTTGGCTTAGAGAGGAGTTTAGAAGAGAAACAGAGGGGGACACTACCTTGGCATCCCTTAGGCTAAGGGCAGAAACTGGGCAGGAGGGAGATAATGGAGATAGCTTCACCCAAGAAAAGGGATTACATTATCGTATAACAAAAGGCGGTGGCTAGGATATACTTGATGCATCCTCATTGTCCCTCAGAAGTACAGGGCACAGCTACTCCAACTGGCCCATGACATCCCAATTGCGGGGCATCAAGGGAGAAAAAGGACTGAAAAGAGACTCACCCAAAATTTTTCCTGGCCTGGCATCTCACAGTCGGTAGCGCATTATTGCTGCAACTGTGCCAGTGAATGCAGCCTCCAGGGGCTCATCATAAAGTACCCCTGCAACCCTTGCCCATAACTGAAGAACCATTTCAATGTGTGGCTGTGGACATCATAGGACCTTTGGCCCAACTCAGCCAGTCGTGGAAGAAATACAGTACTGTGCAAATTAATTGGGACAAAGCAAAAAAATACATGTTTTTGAATATTTAATAATAAAATTTTATAATGCACTGTTACACATTAATTTTAAGAAATATGTCCTCCTTTAGCACATATGAGATTTTCAATGCTATTTGGCATTGATTCTACCACGTTTTTGCATAAATTCTTCAATTCTTCATAATGGAACCACACTTGTATGGCACTGTTTATTATTATGGCACTTATTTATGTTCATTAAGAGTAATAATTCTAGACCTCTTCCGTGGAGTAACATCCATTTTTACAGGCACAAATCACAATGAGAGAAAAAGTACACTAAACCTCTCCTCACAGAAACAAGGTCTCAATTGAAGCTGAGGGGGCAGGTAGCTGTTATTTTCTGACTAAAATCAGTCAAACCACATTTTGTTACTCAAGGTTGTACACTCACACCTGTTTAAAGCAGTTAAAACTGGTTTCAATCACTGACTGGTAACCCCATCTTACGATTTTACTTAAAAATTCTTTGTCCCAATTAATTTGCACAGCACTGTACATCCTGACTGTGGTGGACTAGGCCACTCGGTATCTTGAAGTCATAGCCGTGTCCAGTATTACAGCAGTAAAGGTGGCCAAGGCCCTTGTTACCATTTTTATCCAGGTAGGGTTCCCCAGTGAAATATTATTGGATTAAGGGACTCAGTTCATGCCAGATCTGGTCCAGTCCCACTGGCATAATTGTGGTGTTCGAGCTATTCCCACAACACCCTACCATCCGCAAACAAATAGACTATGTGAATGCTTTAATAGAACCCTAAAAAATATGCTGCAAGCTTTTGTTGACTTTGAAAAGAACTTGTAAAAATACCTGCCACATCCTCTCTTTGCCTATCGGGAGGTTCTGCAAGTGTCCACGGGGCTCTCTCCTTTTGAACTACTGTTTGGCCGGATGCTCCATGGACCTCTCGCCCTTCTAAAGGAACACTGGGAGGGAGATATATCCGACACTGAGTGCCCATCATTCCTAGAGTCCCGAGACCGTCTTGCTCTACTAACTACCTTGACTTCAGAGTATCAGCGAATTGCCCAGTCCAGACCTGGTATGACCATAAAGCCAGGACCTGGGAATTTATTGAAGGACAACAGGTGCTCATGATTATTGCTTCCCCTGCCAACAAGCTTTAGGCAACATGGGAAGGCCCTTATCAGGTTGTCAGGAAAATGAATGACACTAACTACCCTTTAACAGCTCCTGAGGCTAAAATAACGTTATAGTGGGAAAAATGTGATTTTATTTCTTTTTACGGCTCAACGTTATAATTCTATGAAGCGCCTGGGGGGTTCAAAGTGCTCACCACAAATCTAGACAAATTTCTTGAGGGGTCTAGTTTCCAAAATGGGGTCACTTTTTGGGAAATTCCACTGTATAGGCACATCAGGGGCTCTCCAAATACAACATTTTGTCCGCTAACAATTCCAGCCAATTTTGCGTTTAAAAGATGCCATCAGCATGCAGACACAAACGCAAATGTGAAGGTAGCCTAAGCATTTTTGTTTTATTTAAGTGGTGAAAAAAAATTCAGAAATTTTGAAAATAAAAAAAAAACATGCTGTGTTGCAACTGTCCGAGAGCCATAACATTTTCAGTCATTAAAATATGGAGCTCTATTAAAGATGGTTATTTGTGCCCTCAGATTAAATTTTTCATGATATCTTTTGGGGGTATATATGATGTTATTACATTGTCTTCTATTGTTGCTGCGACTGACAAACTAGAATTCTGTTACTTTGATTTCTTTTCTTGATACTCTGATTACTGATCTGATTATTCTATATTTTGATAGCTCAGACTTTTACGAATGCTGCAGTACCATATACATGTATTTTTTAAAAAATGTATTTCTTAATTTTTAATGTGGTAAAAGGGGATGATTTTAACTATACAGTTGTGGCCAAAAGTATTGATACCCCTGCAATTCTGTCAGATAATACTCAGTTTCGTCCTGAAAATGATTGCAATCACAAATTGTTTGGTATTATTATCTTCATTTAATTTGTCTTCAATGAAAAAACACAAAAGAGAATGAAGCAAAAACCAAAACATTGATCATTTCACCAAAACTCCAAAAATGGGCCAGACAAAAGTATTGGCACCCTCAGCCTAATACTTGGTTGCCACAACCTTTAGCCAAATTAACTGCGATCAACCGCTTCCGGTAACCATCAATGAGTGTCTTACAATGCTCTGCTGGAATTTTAGACCATTCTTCTTTGGCAAACTGCTCCAGGTCCCTGATATTTGAAGGGTGCCTTCTCCAAACTTCCACTTTTAGATCTCTCCACAGGTGTTATATGGGATTCAGGTCTGGACTCATTGCTGGCCACCTTAGATGTCTCCAGTGCTTTCTCTCAAACCATTTTCTAGTGCTTTTTGAAGTGTGTTTTGGGTCATTGTCCTGCTGGAAGACCCATGACCTCTGAGGGAGACCCAGCTTTCTCACACTGGGCCCTACATTATGCTGCAAAATTTTTTGGTAGTCTTTAGACTTCATAATGCCATGCACACGGTCAAGCAGTCCAGTGCCAGAGGCAGCAAAGCAACCCCAAAACATCAGAGAACCTCCGCCATGTTTGACTGTAGGGACTGTGTTCTTTTCTTTGAATGCCTCTTTTTTTCTCCTGGAAACTCTATGTTGATTCCTTTGCCCAAAAAGAGAGAACATTCTTCCAAAACGTTTTAGGCTTTCTCAGGTAAGTTTTGGCAAACTCCAGCCTGGCTTTTTTATGTCTCGGGGTAAGAAGTGGGGTCTTCCTAGGTCTCCTACCATACAGTTTCTTTTCATTCAGACGCCGACGGATAGTATGGGTTGACACTGTTGTACCCTCGGACTGCAGGGCAGCTTGAACTTGTTTGGATGTTAGTCAAGGTTCTTTATCCACCATCCGCACAATCTGGCGTTGAAATCTCTTGTCATTTTTCTTTTCCGTCCACATATACGGAGATTAGCCAAAGTGCCATGGACTTTAAACTTCTTGATAACACTACGCACGGTGGACATAGGAACATTCAGGTCTTTGGAGATGGACTTGTAGCCTTAAGATTGCTCATGCTTCCTCACAATTTGGTTTCTCAAGTCCTCAGACAGTTCTTTGGTCTTCTTTCTTTTCTCCATGCTCAATGTGGTACACACAAGGACACAGGACAGAGGTTGAGTCAACTTTAATCCATGTCAACTGGCTGCAAGTGTGATTTAGTTATTGCCAACACCTGTTAGGTGCCACAGGTAAGTTACAGGTGCTGTTAATTGCACAAATTAGAGAAGCATCACATGATTTTTCTAACAGTGCCAATACTTTTGTCCACCCCCTTTTTTATGTTTGGTGTGGAATTATATCCAATTTTGCTTTAGGACAATTCTTTTTGTGTTTTTTTCATTGAAGACAAATTAAATGAAGATAATAATACCAAAGAATTTGTGATTGCAATCATTTTCAGGAAGAAACTGAGTATTATCTGACAGAATTGTGGGGGTGTCAATACTTTTGGCCAACACTGTACACATTCTAGAATACCCGATGCGTTAGAATCGGGCCACCATCTAGTTTATAAATAACTGTTACCGCTGAAAACGTCATCTTGTTCCTCTAAAAACAAGCCTCCACACAGCTCCATCAGCAAAAATATGAGAAAGCTATATCTCTCAGCATACCGCAAGGCAAAAGCTTTTTTTTCTATAAAATAGTATTTATGGTGTAAAAGCAGCAAAACATTAAAATGAACTATATAAATATAGTATTGCTGTAATCTTACTGACTCCAAGAATAAATGTCTTATCATTTTTATGACATGGTAAACAGCGCAAAAAAACCCCCAAAAAATAATTCCTGAACTGCTGTTTGTTTTTGAGTCTGCCTCCCAAAATGCAGAAACTAAAGCGATAATAAAATATTATGTGGCCCAAAATGGTATACATAAAAACTCCATCTCATCCTGCAAAATACAAGTCCCAACATGACTGTCGGCAGAATAATAAAAAACTATACCCTTCAAAATTCAGTGATGTAAAAAACACTTATTTTGTAAAAAAGCGTTTTTATTGTGATAGTAGCCAAACCTAAAAAACCTATATAAATGTGGTATTGCTGTGATCTTAAAGTACGATGGCACGATATTGCCCGCGATATTGCTGAAATGTCACGGTTTTAGAAACGTTGAAACAACATCGCAAGTGTGTCGTTGCGTGTAGCTGCACGATTCAACTACGATAAATCGCTGGATCGGAGTTGACATGTTTACCAACATGTTGTAAAACCTGGCGATGTCGTTCAAGTGATCTGCAAGCAGCGTACTGTGTGACACTGCGACAACGGTGTCGTTCACGACTTCGCCCATTCACAGCAATGAGCAGGTATCGCTCGCTGGGTTGTGTGAACGATACCTGCACACTACATCGTTGGTGAGTTGCTTAAGATATCTACACATGTGACAGCTCACCAGTGATGTTGAGATAATCCAAAAATACTGGGCGCCCATGAGATTGTTGCTGACATCGTTTCAACGTCGTGCCGTGTAACAGTACCTTTACTGATCTCACAAATAAAGCTGCCTAATCACTTATACCACAAGCTAAACGGAATAAAAAGTGTAACAAAGTCAATTCTTCAACTGCTGGTGATTTGTATATTCTGCCTCCAAAAGATTGCAGTATGGTGCAACTTACGTTTATCCTGTACTCTCCATTCAGTGCTTACATGGACGATTAGATGAACATTTCTAAAAAACATGATTCAGGCAAATTTCACAATGGAAAATTCACTGTAATGAAGCAGTAGTCACTTTGAACTCTCATTTGACCTGTGATCCGGCAGTGTCTATATTTTTACGCATATTTTTAGGCATGCACAAAAGTGCACTCAACCACATTTTTGTGCACCTTTAAAAAGGACACAGCTGAACAGAGGGCAAACAAAATCCAGAGTACTAGTGCATCTCAATGAATTAGGATATCATTAAAAATCAATGTAATATTGCCATGTTTCAGGGCATTTCTGGGAGCTCTGAAACACGTTTAGTAATAAATATTATATTCACCCTTTGATGTCTCGTGGAATACGGCAGCACTGTTTCATCCTCCCTACTTAAATTTTGTGAAATAAGAACCTGAGATAATGACTTTTGGGTTTTCATTGGATGTAAGCCATAATCTTCAACAGTAACAGGAAAAAACACTTGGAATAGATCACTCTGTTTGTAATGACTCTATACAATATATACATTTCACTTTTTGTATTGCATTACTGAAATAAACTAACTTTTTGATGATATTCTTATTCATTGAGATGAACTAGTAACTCTCCTGCCTCAATAGTGAATGGATCTGTTGGAGGTTTGTAACCATTTAGTGGATACTATAGGAGTCTCATGGCATTGGCCTAGACAGGAGACTCAGACATGGTTTAAATTCAAGTCTGTATTCACACTAGGGATGAGCGAGTATACGCGCTACTATTCGGAACTTGCCGAATAGTAGCGGTATTCGGGTAATCGCTACTCTCCGAGTATCTTATGATTACTCGGGAGTAGCGAGTAGTCCGATTACTTTCGCAGTGTATCTATAGATACACTGCGAAAGTACCCTAAAAGTGAATAAAAGTTGTTAAAAACAATAAAATTGCATACTCACCTATCCGACGCCTGCAACGGGACCGTCCCAGAAGACTTGCGATCACTGGACAAGGACCTGTGACTTCCAGCCAAACAGATAGCGACACGTCACAACCACGTGATCGCTAGCGGCCAACTGATTGGACAGATTGCAAAGTCCTAGGTGTCCTGCCAGGACCTAGCAACCTGGCCAATCAGGTGGCCGCTAGCGATCATGTGGTTGTGACGTGTCACCATCTGATTGGCCAGATTGCTACCGGCCATCTGATTGGCTGGAAGTCACAGGTCCTTGTCCAGTGATCGCAGGTCTTCTGGAACAGTCCCGGTGCAGGCGTCGGATAGGTGAGTATCTAATTTTATTATTTTAAACAACTTTTATCCAATTTTAGGGTACTTTCGCAGTGTATCTATAGATTCACTGCGAAAGTAATCGGACTCGCTATATTCGCAACGAGTACTGAGTAGTCGTAGCTACTCGTTGCGAGTATAGCGAGTCCAAATATTACGGTACTTGCTCATCCCTAATTCACACATAAAGTATTTACAACAGTCCAGCAACAAGTTTATAAGTGTGAAAGCAAGCTTCCCCTTGGTCTGTAAACCGCAATACCCTGTGCGGCTGGCACCGTAAGCATATGGGCTGACATAATTCACACTTGCAGTACAATACGCTAGAAATAAGCACACAAATCCCAACACATCCCTGAACAATGCAGACCGTACTGCCCACAATTAAATAAACCTATAATATACCCTTTACCAGATAATCAACCCCCAATAGTCCCTTGCAACACAAGCTGCTAACGTCAATATACCTGTCTGTACACAAGGTTGCACACACCGTAATGTTTAGCAGACCAGTGGAGAAGTTACAAACTGAAGCAAAGTTTGCAGATGCAGGTGAGTAGAGTGAAGGGCCTTGGCAGAGCAGGTTACTGGCAGCAGATGACACGGACAGGAATCCAAGGAGGAGCCGGGATCAGGCAGAAAGTCTTGCACAGCAGGTAGATATTAGCAGTAGAGCGGTCTTTAGAGAAGCCAAGTCAACGACACAGAGGAGCCAGATGGAGAAGATAATACTTGGGAAAAGGCATGATGTAGAACCAGAACTTATATAAGTAGCCAGCAGTAAACTCATAACCTTAGTGAGGCAGTGGCAGCTATCTTGAGTAAGGTTACAAGCACAGAACGTTCAATGGGAAAACCTGGAATCCTGACAGGGTTTCACCCGAATCACGTATTTTGGAAATGTAGGTGGAATCCCGAATATAAGTGCTCAGGATAAAGCAGAGGGTAAATGTAGCGAATCCAAAATGTTCTGTACCCAAATTGCCACCAATAGCATTCAACTCAACCCACAAAAAACAAGGCCCCACCAAGGTCCGTCATTTGTTAATGGAAATATATGGGGTTTCCATGTTACTGGTTGAACAAAGTCACTGTGAAAGCACTATGGCTCTTCGCCTCTGAAAAATGAAAACCAGCACTCCCAAGTCCAAATGCTCCCCTCCTTTCTGAGTCCCATAATGTCTAAACCACAGTTAAAGTGCACATGTTTAGCATTGTTGTAATGAAGAAGGCCGCTTAATTTACAGGGTGTGGATCTCCAGAAGCACAAGCAGGGCACAATCTACAGGCACTATAATGTACTGGTCACTACAAGGCCTTAATTGCAATTTTTGATAATGCAACATTTACCACGTTTGACTCCATGTGTGTTTTCAAAAGATAAAATTGTCACTATACTCATAGATGAACTGCCAGAGGGGTGTAGTCTCCAAAATGTGATTACTTGAGGGAGTTTCTGTAATTTTGGCACTTAGGGGCTCTATAAATGGAGTCCACAAACTATTTTAGGAAAATCTGTGCTGCAAAAATCAATCGGCTTTCCTTCTTTCCTGGGCCCTGCTGTGTACTCAAACAGTTTTTTTCCATCATATGTGGGGCATCTGTATCCTCAGCCGAAATTACACAAGAAATTTTGGAGTCAAACTTTTCCTGCTATTCTTCAAATGAAAATATTTGGTGCTAAAACATTTTTGTGGGAGAAATCTTATTTTTTCATTGCCACGTTTCTATGTTGTGAAATTCTGTTAAGCACCTGAGGGCTCAAGTGCTCACCAAATTTTTAGATAAATTCCTTGGGGGGATCTAGCTTCCAGGATCGGGTAAATTGTGGGAGAACCGCATCGTTTAGGTACATCAAGGACTAACTAAATGTGACATGACACCATCAAAATCTGAGCTCTAAAACATTGCTCTTTCCCTTCCGAGCCCTGCCGTGCCCCCAAAAAGTGGTTTTCCACCATATATGGGTATAAGCTTTCTCAGGAGAAATTACACATTTTCAGGTATCTTTTGTCCTGTTACCCTTGTGAAAATGAAACAATTGGGACTAAAAGATTATTTTTGAAGAGCAAAATTCCTTTTTTATTCTCACGGTTCAATGTTATAAAATTCTGTGAAGCACCTGGGAGGTTTAAAGTGATCACCACACATCTAGATAAATTCCTTGGAGGGTCTAGTTTCCAAAATGGGGTCACTTGTGGGGGTTTCCCCTGTTTAGGTGCATTAGGGGATCTCCAAACGCAAAATGGTGTCATGGTAACGATTCCAATTTTTTCGTCCAACATTTCAAATGACACTCCATCTCTTCTGCTGTGCACCCAAACAGTGGTTTTACACCACATGTATAGGCATATTGGCGTGCTCAGGAGAAATTGTATAACAAATGTAAAGGGGCGATTTCTCCACTTCCCCTTGTGAAAATTTAATATCTGAGGCAAAACTAACATTTTTGTTGGAAAAAGTAAAATTTTCATTTTTTCCTTCCACATTGCCTTGGCTGCTGTGAAGCACGTGACTGCTTAATAAACTTCTTGAATGTGGTTTTGAACACTGTAAAGGGTGCAGTTTTGGAATGATGTAATCTTTGGGTTTTTTCAGTTATATAGGCCCCTCAAAGTCACTTCAAATGTTATGCGGTTCCTAAAAAATATTTTTGTGAATTTTGTTGGAGAAATTAGAAATTGCTGGTAAACTTCTAACTTCGTCACAAGAAAAATTCTTTCAAAAATTGTGTTAATATAAAGTAGACATCTGGGAAAGATTATTTATTATTTATTTTGTGTGATATGACTCTCTGGTTTAACGGTATAAAAATTACCGTATATACTCTTGTATAAGCCGACCCGAGTATAAGCCCCTAATTTTACCCCCCAAAACTGGGAAAAACTTATTGACTCGTGTATAAGCCTAGGGTGGGAAATGCCGCAGTCCCCCATCCTGGTATATCTGTCCTTATCTTGCTAAATAGTCCCCCATCACATTATATAGCCCCTCATCCTGGTATATAGCCCCTCATCACGGTATATAGCCCCATTCTCTTATATAGTCACCCAATCACTGTACATAGCCTATCCCATCCTGATATATAGCCCCTCATACCTGTATATGTTCCTCATCATAGTATACAGCCCCTCATCACTGTATATAGCCCCCATCATTGTATATAGCCCCTCATCCTGGTAAATGGCCCCCATCATTGTATATAGCCCCTTCAACCTGGTACATGCCCTCCATCATTGTATATAGCCCCCCATGCTGGCACATGCCCCCACCAATGTATATAGCACCCCCCATGCTGTCACATGCCCCCCACCTTTGGATATAACCACACATGCTGGCATATACCCCCCATCATTATATATAGCCCCCAATCTGGCATATGCCCCCCTTCAATGTATATAGCCCCCCATGCTGGCACATGCCCCCCACCTTTATGTATAACCCTCCATGCTGGCACATGCTTCCCTTCAATGTTTATAGCCCTCCCATGCTGGCTCATGGCCCCCAACATTGTATATACCCCCATCATAGTATCTGCCCCATCATAGTATCTGGCTCCCATGCTGCGGCACACATTAAAACAACAAACCATTTATACATCACCTTTCTGGCGAATCCCTGCAGACACCGCCACGTCCTCCGGTCTTCCTGCTTATGCCGATGTCATGTGACCAGCACAGCAGTGACATCTTCGCTGCGCTGGTCACATGATGCCGGCATAAGCAGGAAGATCGGAGGACACGGCGGTGTCTGCAGGGGCTCACCGGAAAGGTGATGTATAAATGGTTTGTTGCTGTAATGTCTGCCGCAGCATGGGGGCCAGATACTTTGATGGGGGCAGATAATATGATTGGGGGGAGACGAATACACTTAGTGTAGTACGATATGCACCACTCCCCCTGCTGTTGATGGACAGGGGGATGCAGTGCATATTCATTACACTAATGAGAGGCCCAACGTGACCTGCCGCTCACTCTACAGCCTCCCCCCCACACAGCAAACTGTATGACTCGAGTATAAGCTGAAGGGGGCACTTATACTCAAGTATATACGGTAAGCTTGCAAATTGCTAAATTTTTGACAAATTTCCATTTTGTTCACAACTAAATGCAAAAAGTTTCATCCTACATTTATCACTACCATGTAGTTCAATATGTCACTAAACACACTCTTGGATCATTGGGATCCATTGAAGCGTTCCAGAGTTATTAACTCATAAAGTGGTAATGGTCAGAAATGGAAAAAATTGCACGGTCATTAGTGTCAAAATAGGCTAGGTAGTGAACGGGTTAAATTACTTTGAAAAGTTGCAAAATTTTAGGAAAATTCAGAATTGTGCAGAAATTTAGGAGGGAAGGGCCAAACAGTCTTTGAAAGAGAAATCATTATTAAACCTGCAGACAAGGGTGGTGCAATAGTCATAATGAACAAATCTGACTACCTGAAGGAAGCAAACAGACAACTGATGGACACACGTTACTACAAGAAATTGGAGTCTGACCCCACACAGGACTATCACAAGGAATTAAACAGGCTGGTTTCTTGTCTACCTGACATATCCTTAAGAGCTGCTGACCTGATACCAGAAAGTCCAAGAACAGGCACATTCTACATGCTTCCCAAAATTCACAAACCAGGAAATCCAGGAAGACCCATAATATCATGTGTGGGCACCCTCACCGAACACATTTCTGGATGGGTAGAGGGTGTTCTAAAACCCCTGATAAAAGAGACACCCAGCTATATTCAGGACACAACTGACCTATTGAATAAACTATCAGCAATAGGTCCTCTGCCAGAAAGAACCATCGTCGCCAACATGGATGTGGAATCTCTGTACAGCAACATCCCACACCAGGATGGATTGAATGCCTGCAAAATCTTCCTGGAAAACACAGGGATTGATGCTGACTCTGTGGTGAAGCTTATAAAATTCATGCTCACGCACAACTACTTCACATTTGACGACAACATATATTTACAGGACACTGGCACGGCAATGGGAAGCAAAATGGCACCACAATATGCAAATCTTTTCATGGCCAAGCTTGAAGGTGACTTTTTATCCTCTTGTCCTATCAGGCTTCTGGCCTATTACCGTTATGTCGATGACATTTTAATCATCTGGACAGAGTCTGAGCAATAACGGAGGACTTTCCATGAACACTTTAATCAGTTTCATCCCACCATCAACTTAACACTCAACCACTGAAATCAGCTTTCTGGACACTATCATTAAGCTACAGAACAATGAAATAGAGACATCCCTATACTGGAAACCAATTGACCGACCAACATATCTCCAATGAGACAGTTTCCGTCCAAAACACACGGAATCGGCAACCACTCCTACAAAAAGATGCCAGACTAAAATCAATATTTCCGGATCCCCCACTCTTGTGCTTTAGACAATCTCCAAATCTAAAAAACATCATTGTGAGAAGCGCCCTGTCCTCTCCAGCAGCAACAGGAGCTTTTCCTTGCAACCAGAACAAGTGCAAAACCTGTCCATCTATAATGACAACAGACAAGATAAGGATTCCTGGGACAGATCAGAACTACAAGATCCCAGGTAACTTCAGCTGTACCACAAGCAATGTGGTGTATTTAATTATATGTATTAAATGTCCAACAGGTGGCATGTACATAGGTGAGACCAGGCAAAAATTCAAGACAAGAATTAATTCTCATCGCCACTCAATAAAAGAAAAGCATATGAATCTACCTGTAGCAAAAGATTTTTCCAGCCCTGACCACAACAGTGAAACCGACATGAGGCTGCTCATCTTAAAAAGCAACTTCAAATCACTGAGAGAGAGAAGAATTTGGGAATACATATTGATAATGACCATTGACGCATTCAAAATAGGATTAAATATTTCACATGGATTCATGGGATTTTATATAAAATGAACGGACATTTGGGAACCGAACAGATTCATGCGTTTTTATATAAATTGAAAGGACACTTGGGGAGATCACATCTCCAAGAGACTCCATTTTCGGGAATATGAACTTTTGATTTTTCTTATGTGAGCTCTCTAGCTTCATTTATTGCTCTCCACAACTCACTTAAGTATTTGCTATGTTTACCATCTTTTCAGTTAGCCATTAAAAGGTATCAACCACAGATTTCAACATTTTTCTATCTACTGGCTAACACGGTAGACACATTTTTTACCTAAAGAAATGTAGTGACTTTTGAGAGTTTTGACTCCAGTTTCTCCCAGCTCCATCAAAATAAGTGGAGCTGAGATAAGACAGGGGCATCATGAGTTAGATTAGCTGTGACACACCAGAAATAATACTCCAGTCCACAAATTTTGAAATATTAGTAGAGAGGTGCATTGAAGTGCATGCGACTTGTGTAACTCAACCATGCCACCTCAAGACTTGCATGAAAATTTGGCAGTCTTGATGAATTGGTGCCATAAAGTTTCAAGACATTCACCGGGTTGGTAAAAACTTATCCAAACTGGAGCAGTCAAAGATTTTTGGATGCAAACTGCCATGTAGGATGTGGCCTTTTAGGTTAAAAAATAATAATTAAAGCGAACCCGTCACCCCCCCAGACATCATAAGCTAAGCTCCCCACCTTCTGCAGCACTAAGGCTTCATTCAGAGAAGGTGTATATAGTATTATGTATAACTATATTCACTGAAATATGCACTTATATAACATGAGGCAGTTACCAGGACCGAAGACCGGGAGGCGAGGTTTCCAGCTTCTATGTGCTGCCCTCGTGCTGTCCATCATCCCTTTGTGTTGGGGATGGTGCGATTCCTCCACCCCCTCCTCGCTCTATCCGGCGCCTGCGCGTTCATTTAAGTTGCCGGGCATTATCCTCACTGCGGGCAGCCAATACAGCGCCTGCGCATTTGCTGTGCTGCGGGGGGGGGGCCACCTCTGAGTGCCTCTCTCCTCCATATCACCGGGTCAAAAATAGACAACGATACTGAGGACCCGGCACCGAGGAGGAGAGAGGCAGGAAACACCTGCGCCTCATACTATGTGCCTGCTGTAAATGGGGAGAATGAAATAAACAGAACTTTACCCCTCCACACACAATCCCTCTATCTATCTATAATTTCTTTCTATCTTTCATTCCATCTTTCTTTCTATCTATCTATCTATCTATCTATCTATCTATCTATCTATCTATCTATCTATCTGTCCATCTATCTATCTATCCCTCTATCTTTCTATCTATCTGTCCATCCATATATCTATCTAACTCTCTATCTGTCTATCACTCTATCTGTCTATCACTCTATCTATCTGTCTATCACTCTATCTATCTGTCTATCTGTCTATCTCTCTATCTATCTGTCTATCACTCTGTCTATCTGTCTATCTCTCTATCTATCTAATAGATAGAGGGATAGAGGGATAGATGGATAGAGAGATAGATAGATAGATAGATAGATAGATAGATAGAGTGATAGATAGATAGAGGGATATATAGATAGATAGATAGATAGATAGATAGATAGATAGATAGATAGACAAATAGATAGAATAAAAGATAGAAAAAATGAAAGATAGAGAGAATGAAAGAAAGAAAGAAAGAAAGAAACATAGAAAGAAAGAAACATAGAAAGAAAGAAACATAGCTATCCACCCAGCTTTGCTATACTCACTGCTTAGATACTGTGCATATAATGTGTGTTAGGTACGCATTGTGAACTTCCAGCTATCCACCCAGCTTTGCTATACTCACTGCTTAGATACTGTGCTTATAATATCTATATCTGTTGATATTTTCTTACCTTTCATGTGTCTGCTTTTTGCCATTCCTCATGATCAGTGTTGCATGACCTAGAGTTAGTTCTCCAGGCCCTTCCCCTGTTTTATTACCTCTGTGTAACCCCCATCATCTGCTCACTTCTTCCACACCAGCCACTAATCAACACCTGAAACCTATTCGGCTACAGATTTATTCAGAACCACAAGTCTGATCCAGACTTAGTCTGATCCATGCATCTTCCAAACTACATCTTTCAAAGTACATTTTCTAAGTACAATACTTAGAAATAGACTAGAAATGGACTGGAAAAGACTAGCAGGTAAAGAAATATAAATCCCCCACAATGTTTCCCTTCTAATCTCTACCACCCTTACTACTTCATCTCATATTAACTCCTGCAATCCCTTCCACAAGTAAGGAACTAGTCATCAGTCCACCCTTCCTCCCCAGCCATCTGACCTCCTCTTGACTACTATTTCTCCCCATACTGGCTGTATCACCTTGTCCTCGGCTCCACCACCCTGTCTAGGACTGCTAGATCTGATCCCCATCCACATCTCCCCTGGACTGTAGCTCATACCTTGGTGGCATCCCACCCCGGACTGACCCCTGGATGCCTCACCTGTCCCACGGCTGCTCCATCAGCCAACCCAGCAATCGCCTCTGTCAACCCCGACCGCCTTGACTGATCCCCCAACTTCCCCATCTGACCCATCCATCCGACCCCCCACCTTACATCTCATCCCCTGGTCATCACCTCATCCCATGACCGCTCCCCACTGATGACCATTCACCCACTACCACAACTTTCCCCACTCTGCTTCTGACCCCTGCTGCCACACTCACTCCCTGTTCTCCGTATGCAATGTTCCCGCTACTCCTCACTCTCACTCCCATCCTTCTCCACTTCCTACTACCCCCACTTATCCCCCCTCCCAGCAACAAAATACTGCTCTCACCCTCTATCCTGCCGAACCACCTCACCTACTTCACCAACTTTTCATTCACTTTCAATCCTCAATTACCAAACAAGCACGCCCGCCTCGCAAGCTCTTATGCTCCCACCTGCTAACCCTCGGCCTACTCCTCCTCCTTGCCGGTGACATCTCCCCCAATCCTGGCCCCCCCCGCAACATCCCAACAACAACCTTCATCCCGCGACCCACCGCCAACCCTCGCAACCTCACCACCACTTGCTCTCGCAACCCCACCAACATCAGACCCATTCCCCCAACCCATGCCCCACCTACCGCTCTACCCGGCGCACTCTGGAATGCCCGCTCAGTGTGCAACAAACTCCCCGACATCCATGATCTCCTTATCTCCAGGAAACTGTCATTCCTCGGCCTCACCGAGACCTGGCTTACCCCCTCCGACACGGCCTCCCCTGCTGCACTATCCTACGGCGGCCTCAGCCTGTCCCACACCCCCCGTCCCTCTGGCAAACAAGGCGGTGGAGTCGGCATACTGCTGTCCAACTCCTGCACCTTCAGCCCCATCCCCCAGCCCCCATCCGTCACCGTCCCCTCCTTCGAAGCCCACTCAGTCCGAATCTTCTCCCCCTGCAACCTCCAAATAGCCATCATCTACCGCCCCCCCGGACCCACCGCCTCCTTCCTTGACCACTTCACCACCTGGCTACTTCACTTCCTCTCCACTGACATCCCCTCCATCATCATGGGCGACTTCAATATCCCCATTGACACTCCCCGCCCAACCGCCTCCAACCTTCTTTCCTTGACCACCTCCCTAGGGCTCTCCCAATGGTCCTCCTCTCCCACCCACGAACAAGGCCACACGCTTGACCTCATCTTTACCCGCCTTCGCTCCCTCTCTAACCTCACAACCTCGGTACTCACACTGTCCGACCACCATCTCTTGACCTTCTCCGCCCTCTCCTCCCCTGCCACACTACCCCCTCTCCGCAAACTTGATCACCCTCGCCGAAACCTAAAAGATCTTGATCTTCCTTTATTCTCTGAATCACTCCTCCCTCTCACCGACCTACCCTGCGCTGACGACATTGACATTGCCACCACCCTATACAACACCACCATAACGAACGCTCTCGACCTAGCCGCCCCCCTCACTCTCCAGGCTCCACGCATTAACAGGCAACCCTGGCACACCACCCTCACTAAAAACCTGAGACGGGCGTCCAGAGTCGCCGAGAGGAGATGGAAAAAGTCTCACACCCCCGAGCACTTTGCTCTATTCAAGCAATCCATCACTGACTTCAAGACGGCACTCGCTACCGCCAAGCAAGTGTTCTTCTCATCCCTTATAACCTCTCTGTCCCGCAACCCCAAGCAGCTCTTCAAAACTTTCAACTCCTTACTTCGCCCACCTGCTCCTCCCCCTTCTCCCCTCATCTCTGCTGAAGACTTTGCGACCTTCTTCAAGGAGAAGATCGACAAGATCAGAAGCAGCTTCGGTCCACTATCCCCACAACTCCCCTTCCCACCTACACTGCCCTCCTCCTCCATCAGCCACTTCCCCCCCATAACTGAAGACCAACTCTCCTCCCTCCTGTCAAAATCACACCTCACCACCAGCGCCCACGACCCGCTCCCATCCCACCTCATTCCCAACCACACCTCCATTTTCATCCCAGCCCTCACCCACCTCTTTAACCTTTCACTTAGCACTGGTACCTTCCCCTCGGCCTTCAAACACGCCCTAATCACGCCCATCCTAAAAAAACCCTCACTTGACCCTACCTCTGTCTCTAACTATCGCCCCATATCTCTTCTCCCATTCGCCTCTAAGCTACTTGAACAACACGTCCACTCCGAACTGTCCTCTCACCTCTCCTCGTGCTCCCACTTCGACCGCCTACAGTCCGGCTTCCGACCCCTCCATTCCACCGAAACAGCCCTGACCAAAGTCACCAACGACCTACTGACCGCCAAGAACAAACACTACTACTCTATCCTGCTACTCCTTGACCTGTCTGCCGCCTTCGACACGGTTGACCACTCCCTTCTTCTCAGAATCCTGGAATCCCTTGGCATCACCCACCTTGCCCTCTCCTGGATCTCCTCATACCTAGCGGACCGGACCTTCAGCGTCTCCCACTCCCACACCTCCTCCTCACCCTACCCCCTTTCTGTCGGAGTCCCCCAAGGTTCGGTCCTGGGACCCCTACTTTTCTCCATTTACACTCTCGGCCTAGGGCAACTCATCGAGTCCCATGGCCTCCAGTACCACCTCTACGCCGACGACACCCAAATCTACCTGTCCGGCCCCGACATCACCTCCCTACTCTCGAAAATCCCTCAATGCCTTTCCGCCATCTCATCCTTCTTCTCTGCTCGCTTCCTTTAACTCAACATGGACAAAACTGAATTCATAGTCTTCCCCCCAAGAAATTCCACCCCACCTCCCAACCTATCCATCTGCGTCAACGACTGCCCCCTCTCCCCAGTCCCCCAAGCCAAATGCCTCGGGGTAATCCTTGACTCCTCCCTATCCTTCAAACCCCACATCGAGGCCCTCACCACATCCCTCCGGCTCCAGCTCAAGAACATCTCACGGATCCGCTCCTTCCTCACCCACGACACCGCTAAAACACTCAGCCATGCTCTTATCATCTCCCGCCTTGACTACTGCAACCTCCTTCTCAATGGCCTCCCGGCTAACTCCCTCACACCTCTCCAGTCTATCCTCAACTCCGCTGCCCGACTCATCTATATGTCCTCCCGCTACTCCCCTGTCTCCCCCCTCTGCCAAGCCCTTCACTGGCTCCCCGTCTCCAAGAGATCCCAATTCAAAACACTAACCATGGCGTACAAAGCCATACACAACCTGGCTCCACCATACATCTCCGACCTGGTCTCCCGATACCTACCCTCACGCAACCTCCGCTCCTCCCAAGAACTCCTCCTCTGCTCCCCCCTCATCACCTCTTCGCACAACCGAGTCCAGGACTTCTCCCGGGCATCTGCCTTACTCTGGAACTCCCTACCCGAACACGTCAGACACTCTCCTACCCTGAGTAGCTTCAAGTGTCACCTGAAGACTCACTTGTTCCGTCAAGCCTACAACCTGCCATGAGACCCAGGCGAACACCCCATACCTGACATTCCCCCATCCTACTGTATCCTAACCCACCCCTCATAGACTGTGAGCCCTCGTGGACAGGGTCCCTGCCCCTCCTGTACCTGTACGTCCTGATCGCCTAGATTTAGTGTACTTGTTCTTGTCTCCCTCAACCTCATGTAAAGCGCCATGGAACCTAATGGCGCTATATAAATAAATAAATAATAATAATAATAATAGATAGAAAGAGAGAAAGATAGAAAGATAGATAGATAGAAAGATAAATAGATAGAGAGAAAGAAAGAAAGAAAGAAAGAAAGAAAGAAAGAAAGAAAGAAAGAAAGAAAGAAAGAAAGAAAGATAGAAAGATAGAAAGAAAGATAGAAAGAAAGAAAGAAAGAAAGAAAGAAAGATAGATAGAAAGATAGAAAGAAAGATAGAAAGATAGAAAGAAAGAAAGAAAGAAAGAACGAGAAAGAGAGAAAGAAGAAACATAGAAAGAGAGAAAGAAAGATAGATAGAAAGAAAGATAGAAAGATAAATAGAAAGAAAGATAGAAAGAAAGATAGAAATCACAATGGTTGATGACATCACAAGTTCAATAAATTCCACTGTGAAAGCTCAGAATCTCAGTCTTCAGAGACACCGGCAAGAGACTGCACTGCCTTTGTAATCAGCCTGTTTTTCAGTTTATTTTATTAGGATTTTACCTCTGGAAAGATCACGTGGAAGGAAAGAAATATGAAGAGAAAAAGAAGAAAGAAGATATCGCCAAATGGTTTTGGAGGGAAGTAACCATCAACCTGTTGTGCTTGATTTCCAGCATCAGCAATGTAATGGGCTGGAATGCCATTGGTATTGAAGTACTCAGCTGGATTGTTAGCACAGGTAAACCACCGGGGTAGATTGCCTTTACTAGTGAATTACTGGGATGGTTGTCCCCACCAGTACCATAATTGTCTGTATTGCCACCACTAGTAAAAAAAAAAATGTCCTAGATTTCCTCCACCAGTACAATACTGGTTTTGATTGCCACTACTGATAATTTTCTAAGCTGGGATACCAATACTCTGGGGCGTAACTACAGTAGGTGCAGGGGTTGCGATCGCACCCGGGCCCTGCAGCCTAGGGGTACCCCAAAAGTCCCTTAGGTCCGTAGAAAAAGTCTAATACTACTAAAGATTGAGACACCCCGAAACAGCTGTCTGTGAATGGATACCTGGCCTTGGTATTCCCTTGTCATATCTTTAAGCATGTAAAGAGCTGGATATTGACTCAAAGGGCCACTTAATATGGTGGTTATCATGGCTAGGTCCTTCACTAGAGGAAGATCTGGCTAGTTCTGTGTTGAGACTCCTAAACGAGGCTCCACAGACTCTATTTGCATATTCAAAATTCCCAGGGGGCAATGGGCCTAGGAATTCACTGTGTTGAGCGCTTTAACCGGCTGCCCGCAGTGTTTTCTTGAACTGGTCTCCCTGAGATCAGTGAATGTTTTGTTGGTCTACTAGGCATTGCTCCCACCTAGCCAGAATCCTACTCCACACTGATGAGGGGCAACACCCTGAAACAGCTGTCTGTGGATGGATACCTGGCCTTGGTATTCCCTTGTCATATCTTTAAGCTTGTAAAGAGCTGGAAATTGACTCAAAGGGCCACTTAATATGGTGGTTATCATGGCTAGGTCCTTCACTAGAGGAAGATCTGGCTAGTTCTGTGTTGAGACTCCTAAACGAGGCTCCACAGACTCTATTTGCATATTCAAAATTCCCAGGGGGCAATGGGCCTAGGAATTCACTGTGTTGAGCGCTTTAACCGGCTGCCCGCAGTGTTTTCTTGAACTGGTCTCCCTGAGATCAGTGAATGTTTTGTAGGATGAATGTTCTCCCTTGCCCTACTTCGTTTACTTGCAATTCCGATCATTGTTTACGTCAATAAAAACATTTTCCCTTTCTTCTTCTCCTTTCCCTTACCTCTTCTTATTTATAAGAATTTACTTTATGATATACTGTTTTTTTCAAGTACTGTATAATGGCAATGCTCGTTCTACTGTAGTCAAGATGGTTTTGAAAACTATTGGAAAATTAAAATTTAATATAAGTTTATCTTACTTGAAATTGTAACCTACCGTATATACTCGCGTATAAGCCGAGTTTTTCAGCCCAAAAATTGGGCTGAAAAGTACCCCCCTCGGCTTATACGCGAGTCAGTGCGGGGGCTGCTGTATACAGCGGTATACAGCAGCCCCCGCATCCCCAGTAATGCAGGGCCCCCCCCCTCATGCTCCGGTCACCTGTAAAGCAAGTTATACTTATCAGTGCCCGCTGCCGTCCGCGCCCCGCCGCTGCCGACATGCGATCCTCCATCTTCATTCATCTTCTTCCTGCTTCTGTGCGCGTCGCAGGCAATGACGTCATTACCGGCGACGCGCACAGGAAACAGGAAGAAGATGCATGAAGACGGAGGATCGGGATGTCGGCAGATGCGGGCGCGGACGGCAGCGGGCACTGATAAGTATAATTTGCTTTACAGGAGACCGGAGCATGAGGGGGGGGCCCTGCATTACTGGGGCTGCCTGTATACTACCACTGGGGCTGCTGTATATATATCGGCCCTGCATTACTGGGGCTGCAATACCACTGGGGCTGCTGTATATAGGGGCCCTGCATTACTGGGGCTGCAATACCATTGGGGCTGCTGTATATAGGGGCTGCAATACCACTGGTGCTGCAATACCACTGGGGCTGCTGTATATAGGGGCTGCAATACCACTGGGGCTGCAATACCACTGGGGCTGCTGTATATAGGGGCTGCAGTACCACTGGGGCTGCAATACCACTGGGGCTGCTGTATATAGGGGCTGCTGTATACACCACTGGGGCTGCAATACCACTGGGGCTGCTGTATATAGGGGCTGCAATACCACTGGGGCTGCAATACCACTGGGGCTGCTGTATATAGGGGCCCTGCATTACTGGGGCTGCAATACCACTGGGGCTGCTGTATATAGGGGCCCTGCATTACTGGGGCTGCAATACCACTGGGGCTGCTGTATATAGGGGCTGCAATACCACTGGGGCTGCAATACCACTGGGGCTGCTGTATATAGGGGCTGCAATACCACTGGGGCTGCAATACCACTGGGGCTGCTGTATATAGGGGCTGCAATACCACTGGGGCTGCAATACCACTGGGGCTGCTGTATATAGGGGCTGCTGTATACACCACTGGGGCTGCAATACCACTGGGGCTGCTGTATATAGGGGCTGCAATACCACTGGGGCTGCAATACCACTGGGGCTGCTGTATATTGGGGCTGCTGTATACACCTCTGGGGCTGCATATACCTCTGGGGCTGCATATACCTCTGGGGCTGCTGTATACTACCACTGGGGCTGCTGCTGTATACTACCACTGGGGAGGCTGCTGTATACTACCACTGGGGAGGCTGCTGTATACTACCACTGGGGAGGCTGCTGTATACCTCACTGCTGGGGGTTGTATACCTGTGCTGGAGTCCACCCTCGGCTTATACGCGAGTCAATAGATTTTCCCAGGTTTTGGGGGCAAAAGTAGGGGGGTCGGCTTATACACGGGTCGGCTTATACACGAGTATATACGGTACTTATCATAATACACCACAGCTCAGACAGACAATGACATCACAATGGTTGATGACATCACAGGATCAATAAATTCCACTGTGAAAGCTCAGAATCTCAGTCTTCAGAGACACCGGCAAGTGACTGCACCTCCTTTCCAATCAGCCTGTTTTTCAGGTTTTTTTATTAGGATTTTACCTCTGGAAAGATCACGTGGAAAAAAAGAAATATGAAGAGAAAAAGACGAAAGAACATATCGCAAAATGGTTTAGGAGGGAAGTAACCATCAACCTCTTGTGCTTGATTTCCAACATCAGCAATGTAATGGGCTGGAATGCCATTGGTATTGAAGAACTCAGCTGGATTGTTAACACAGGTAAACCACCAGGGTAGATTGCCTTTACTAGTGAATTACTGGGATGGTTGTCCCCACCAGTACCATACTTGTCTGTATTGCCACCACTAGTAAAAAAAAAACTGTCCTAGATTTCCTCCACCAGTACAATACTGGTTTTGATTGCCACTACTGATAATTTTCTAAACTGGGATACCAATACTCTGAGGCGTAACTACAGTAGGTGCAGGGGTTGCGATCGCACCCGGGCCCTGCAGCCTAGGGGTACCCCAAAAGTCCCTTAGGTCCGTAGAAAAAGTCTAATACTACTAAAGATTGAGACACCCCGAAACAGCTGTCTGTGAATGGATAACTGGCCTTGGTATTCCCTTGTCATATCTTTAAGCATGTAAAGAGCTGGATATTGACTCAAAGGGCCACTTAATATGGTGGTTATCATGGCTAGGTCCTTCACTAGAGGAAGATCTGGCTAGTTCTGTGTTGAGACTCCTAAACGAGGCTCCACAGACTCTATTTGCATATTCAAAATTCCCAGGGGGCAATGGGCCTAGGAATTCACTGTGTTGAGCGCTTTAACCGGCTGCCCGCAGTGTTTTCTTGAACTGGTCTCCCTGAGATCAGTGAATGTTTTGTAGGATGAATGTACTCCCTTGCCCTACTTCGTTTACTTGCAATTCTGATCATTGTTTACGTCAATAAAAACATTTTCCCTGTCTTCTTCTCCTTTCCCTTACCTCTTCTTATTTATAAGAATTTACTTTATGATATACTGTTTTTTTCAAGTACTGTATAATGGCAATGCTCGTTCTACTGTAGTCAAGATGGTTTTGAAAACTATTGGAAAATTAAAATTTAATATAAGTTTATCTTACTTGAAATTGTAACCTACTTATCATAATACACCACAGCTCAGACAGACAATGACATCACAATGGTTGATGACATCACAGGATCAATAAATTCCACTGTGAAAGCTCAGAATCTCAGTCTTCAGAGACACCGGCAAGCGACTGCACCTCCTTTCCAATCAGCCTGTTTTTCAGGTTTTTTTATTAGGATTTTACCTCTGGAAAGATCACGTGGAAAAAAAGAAATATGAAGAGAAAAAGACGAAAGAACATATCGCAAAATGGTTTAGGAGGGAAGTAACCATCAACCTCTTGTGCTTGATTTCCAACATCAGCAATGTAATGGGCTGGAATGCCATTGGTATTGAAGTACTCAGCTGGATTGTTAACACAGGTAAACCACCGGGGTAGATTGCCTTTACTAGTGAATTACTGGGATGGTTGTCCCCACCAGTACCATACTTGTCTGTATTGCCACCACTAGTAAAACAAAAACTGTCATAGATTTCCTCCACCAGTACAATACTGGTTTTGATTGCCACTACTGATAATTTTCTAAGGTGGGATACCAATACTCTGGGGCGTAACTACAGTAGGTGCAGGGGTTGCGATCGCACCCGGGCCCTGCAGCCTAGGGGTACCCAAAAGTCCCTCAGGTCCGTAGAAAAAGTCTAATACTACTAAAGATTGAGACACCCCGAAACAGCTGTCTGTGAATGGATACCTGGCCTTGGTATTCCCTTGTCATATCTTTAAGCATGTAAAGAGCTGGATATTGACTCAAAGGGCCACTTAATATGGTGGTTATCATGGCTAGGTCCTTCACTAGAGGAAGATCTGGCTAGTTATGTGTTGAGACTCCTAAACGAGGCTCCACAGACTCTATTTGCATATTCAAAATTCCCAGGGGGCAATGGGCCTAGGAATTCACTGTGTTGAGCGCTTTAACCGGCTGCCCGCAGTGTTTTCTTGAACTGGTCTCCCTGAAATCAGTGAATGTTTTGTTGGTCTACTAGGCATTGCTCCCACCTAGCCAGAATCCTACTCCACACTGATAAGGGGCAACACCCCGAAACAGCTGTCTGTGGATGGATACCTGGCCTTGGTATTCCCTTGTCATATCTTTAAGCTTGTAAAGAGCTGGAAATTGACTCAAAGGGCCACTTAATATGGTGGTTATCATGGCTAGGTCCTTCACTAGAGGAAGATCTGGCTAGTTCTGTGTTGAGACTCCTAAACGAGGCTCCACAGACTCTATTTGCATATTCAAAATTCCCAGGGGGCAATGGGCCTAGGAATTCACTGTGTTGAGCGCTTTAACCGGCTGCCCGCAGTGTTTTCTTGAACTGGTCTCCCTGAGATCAGTGAATGTTTTGTAGGATGAATGTTCTCCCTTGCCCTACTTCGTTTACTTGCAATTCCGATCATTGTTTACGTCAATAAAAACATTTTCCCTTTCTTCTTCTCCTTTCCCTTACCTCTTCTTATTTATAAGAATTTACTTTATGATATACTGTTTTTTTCAAGTACTGTATAATGGCAATGCTCGTTCTACTGTAGTCAAGATGGTTTTGAAAACTATTGGAAAATTTAAGTTTAATATAAGTTTATCTTACTTGAAATTGTAACCTACTTATCATAATACACCACAGCTCAGACAGACAATGACATCACAATGGTTGATGACATCACAGGATCAATAAATTCCACTGTGAAAGCTCAGAATCTCAGTCTTCTGAGACACCGCAAGAGACTGCACCTCCTTTGTAATCAGCCTGTTTTTCAGGTTTTTTTTATTAGAATTTTACCTCTGGAAAGATCACGTTGAAGGAAAGAAATATGAAGAGAAAAAGACAAAAGAACATATCGCAAAATGGTTTAGGGGAATAACCATCAACCTGTTGTGCTTGATTTCCAACATCAGCAATGTAATGGGCTGGAATGCCTTTGGTATTGAAGTACTCAGCTGGATTGTTAACACAGGTAAACACCGGGGTAGATTGCCTTTACTAGTGATTTACTGGGATGGGTTTCCACCACCAGTACCATACTTGTCTGTATTGCCACCACTAGTAAAAAAAAAACTGGTCTGGATTTCCCCCACCAGTACAATACTAGTTTTGATAGCCACTACTGATAATTTTCTAAGCTGGGATACCAATACTCCGGGGCGTAACTACAATAGGTGCAGGGGTTGCGATTGCACCCGGGCCCTGCAGCCTAGGGGGACCCAAAAAGTCCCTTTGGCCCGTAGAAAAAGTCTAATACTACTAAAGATTGAAATAATTGGGGCCCCGTTGGAGCTTTCGCATCGGGGCCCCAAAGCCTGAAGTTACGCCACTGCCAATACTATCAATCTCTTGGACTGGGTTGGCACTATCAACGAACTAACTGGTTGGATCACCATTACTGGAAAATGAATGGGCTTTGTGGCATTCACAGGCAAACTACTAAGCTGATTAGCCACAACTAGGGAACTATTGGTTTGGGTTGTAACCACTTGTGAACTGTTTGACTGGGTTCTTACCACCAGTGAACTGCTTGGCTGGGCAAAACTGATGGCAAAATATTAAGTTGGCTTGTGACCACTGGCTAACCTCCTAACTGGATCCCTATTGCTAATGAGCTACTGGGCTGGGTCACTAATATTGGTGTACTACTTAGCTAGCCAGCCACTGCCAGTACACTCCTGTGCTGGATTGCTACTCTCTATTATCTCTTGTGCTGGGTCAACACCACCAGCAAACATCCAGGCTGGGTCTCCACAACTGGAAAGCTATGAAACTGGATCACAATCAGAGGCAAATTAGTGCAATAGATATATATATTGTAGATGAGATAGCAATATGTGAATTCATTAGTAGTTATCCTTTCTTTACTTGCACAAATATGACTAGGATGAATGTACTCCCTTGCCCTACTTCGTTTACTTGCAATTCCGATCATTGTTTATATAAAAAAAATCATTTTTCCCTTTCTTCTTCTCCTTTCCCTTACCTCTTCTTCTTTATAAGAATTGATTTCATGATATACTGTTTTTTTCAAGTACTGTATAATGGCAATGCTCGTTCTACTGTAGTCAAGATGGTTTTGAAAACTATTGGAAAATTAAAATTTAATATAAATAAATCTTACTTGAAATTGTAACCTACTTATCATAATACACCATAGGTCAGACAGACAATGACATCACAATGGTTGATGACATCACAGGGTCAATAAATTCTACTGTGAAAGTTCAGAATCTCATTCTTCAGAGACACCGGCAGCGACTGAACCTCCGTTGTAATCAGCCTATTTTTCAGTTTTTTTTATTAGGATTTTACCTCTGGAAAGATCACGTGGAAGGAAAGAAATATGAAGAGAAAAAGACGAAAGAACATATCGCAAAATGGTTTTGGAGAGAAGTAACCATTAACCTGTTGTGCTTGATTTCCAGCATCAGCAATGTAATGGACTGGAATGCCTTTGGTATTGAAGTATTCGGCTGGATTGTTAACACAGCTAAACCACCGGGGTAGATTGCCTTTACTAGTGAATTACTGGGATGGGTTTCCACCACCAGTACCATACTTGTCTGTATTGCCACCACTAGTAAAAAAAACTGGCCTAGATTTCCCCCACCAGTACAATACTGGTTTTGATTGCCACTACTGATAATTTTCTAAGCTGGGATACCAATACTCCGGGGCGTAACTACAATAGGTGCAGGGGTTGCGATCGCACCCGGGCCCTGCAGCCTAGGGGTACCCAAAAAGTCCCTTTGGCCCGTAGAAAAAGTCTAATACTACTAAAGATTGAAATAATTGGGGGCCCCGTTGGAGCTTTCGCATCGGGGCCCCGTTGGAGCTTTAGCATCGGGGCCCCAAGGCCTGAAGTTACGCCACTGCCAATACAATCAATCTCTTGGACTGGGTTGGCACTATCAACGAACTAACTGGTTGGATCACCATTACTGGAAAATTAATGGGCTTTATGGCATCCACAGGCAAACTACTAAGCTGATTAGCCACAACTAGGGAACTATTGGTTTGGGTTGTAACCACTTGTGAACTGTTTGACTGGGTTCTTACCGCCAGTGAACTGCTTGGCTAGGGCAAAACTGATGGCAAAATATTAAGTTGGCTTGTGACCACTGGCTAACCTCTTAACTGGAACCCTATTGCTAATGAGTAGTGATGAGCGAGTATGCTCTGCGCTGCTCGGTACTCGCACGAGTATCACTGTACTCGGGCTACTCGGCGAGCACCGAGTAATCTCGCGATACTCATGCTGTGCTCGTGGTCCTTATCCCTGCATGTTGGCGCTCTTCAGAGAGCCAGCCCACATGCAGGGATTGGCTGGCTGACCACTGCAATGCCACAGCCTTGTTAGTTGTGGCATTGCAGTGATTGGCCGGCCTGCACAGCGTGACCGAGCCTTTATAAGACCCGGCCGCGCTGTGCTCTGCACACAGCCATCCAGGCAGTGAGTGTAGGGACAGTGTCTGCTGCTTAAGGACAGATTTGCGGCCCTCATAAGTAGATCCGGAGCAGGGCTGCAAACTGCTGCTGACCACAACAGTCCTTCTCAGGACTAATCTAGGAGGATATAGGCAGGGTGATCCAGATCGGAATCCAAGCTTTTCTGTGACCATAACAGTACTTACTAGCTTGATACAGGTTAGGGACTAAAATCACACTCTCCTGTGAGCTGAACAGTCACCAGACTGGTGTACGTACTACCTTGATACAGGTTAGGGACTAAAATCCTACTCTCCTGTGAGCTGAACAGTTACCAGACTGGTGTACTTACTACCTTGATACAGGTTAGGGACTAAAATCCTACTCTCCTGTGAGCTGAGAAGTTACCAGACTGGTGTACTTACCACCTTGATACAGGTTAGGGACTAAAATCCTACTCTCTTGTGAGCTGAACAGTTACCAGATTGGTGTACTTACTACCTTGATACAGGTTAGGGACTAAAATCCTACTCTCCTGTGACCATTACAGTCACCAGACTGGTATACTTACTACCTTGATACAGGTTAGGGACTAAAATCCTTCTCTCCTGTGAGCTGAACAGTTACCAGACTGGTGTACTTACTACCTTGATACAGGTTAGGGACTAAAATCCTACTCTCCTGTGAGCTGAACAGTTACCAGACTGGTGTACTTACTACCTTGATACAGGTTAGGGACTAAAATCCTACTCTCCAGTGAGCTGAATAGTTACCAGACTGGTGTACTTACTACCTTGATGCAGGTTAGGGACTAAAATCCTACTCTCCTGTCACCATTACAGTCACCAGACTGGTGTACTTACTACCTTGATACAGGTTAGGGACTAAAATCCTACTTTCCTGTGAGCATTACAGTCACCAGACTGTTGTACTTACTACCTTGATACAGGCTAGGGACTAAAATCCTTCTCTCCTGTGACCATTACAGTCACCAGACTGTTGTACTTACTACCTTGATACAGGTTAGGGACTAAAATCCTACTCTCCTGTGACCATTACAGTCACCAGACTGGTATACTTACTACCTTGATACAGGTTAGGGACTAAAATCCTACTCTCCTGTGAGCTGAACAGTTACCAGACTGGTGTACTTACTACCTTGATACAGGTTAGGGACTAAAATCCTACTCTCCTGTGAGCTGAACATTTACCAGACTGAAGTACTTACTACCTTGATACAGGTTAGGGACTAAAATCCTACTCTCCTGTGACCATTACAGTCACCAGACTGGTGTACTTACTACCTTGATACAGGTTAGGGACTAAAATCCTTCTCTCCTGTGAGCTGAACAGTCACCAGACTGGTGTACTTACTACCTTGATACAGGTTAGGGACTAAAATCTTAATCTCCTGTGACCATTACAGTCACCAGACTGTTGTACTTACTACCTTGATACAGGCTAGGGACTAAAATCCTTCTCTCCTGTGACCATTACAGTCACCAGACTGTTGTACGTACTACCTTAATACAGGTTAGGGACTAAAATCCTACTTTCCTGTGACCTAAACAGTCGCCAGACTGTTGTCGCTGTATACAGGCAAAATGCGCAAGGGCATTGGCAAGGGCGTTGGCAAGGAACAAGGAAGTGGACGTGATGGTGGTGCAGGCAGAGGCCGAGATCGTGTGCAAGCACTAATTTCGCAACAACAAAGGGCCACATCTACTCGCTCGCACGTCCTGTCCCAAATTCTTGGGGCCCGCAGCAGTACATCGCTCTTGAACCAAGACCTTGTGTCAACAGGTTGTTTCTTGGATAGCGGATAATGCTTCAAGTCAGATGGGCACCTCCACAAACACCCTGTCTTCCACATGGTCAAGTGTCAGTAACCGTGATACTGCACCGCACATTTCCCAACCTGATCCTCCTTCCTACCACCAGGCCGAGTACACGTCAACGGACATTACTGATCCCACACTAGGACACTCGGAAGAGCTGTTCACGTATCCATTCGCAGAATCTGGCCTCTCGCCAGCTCCTGTTGAAGTGGGTGATGAGGAGATGGTATGTACAGATGCCCAAATATTTGAGCAGCCACTTTCTCACGAACGGAACGTGGGCAACGTGTCTCAACAAGGGGTGGACGATGATGAGACACAATTGCCAGGAAGTCAGGAGGAGGATCAGGGTGCGGACGAGGAAGACGACGTGGTGGATGATCCAGTAGCTGACCCAACATGGCAGGAGGATATGCAGAGCAAGGCCAGCAGTGCACAGGGGGAGGGAGGCGTAGCATCCCAACAGGCAGTACGAAGCAGGGTCGTGTCCACAGGCAGAAGGCAGGCAACCGTTCACCGGAACAACAACACGACTCAAGGTGCCTCTGCAAAGGTTAGGTCTTCCCGAGTCTGGGAGTTTTTTAAGTTGGCTCCAGATGACTCTAAAAAGGCCATTTGCAACACCTGCCATGCCAGTATCAGCAGGGGTACGAAAACTAGCAGCCTGACCACCACCAGCATGATCAAGCACATGTCAGCCAAGCACCCGACTTTGTGGGAAGTACAACAGAGTCGAGGAGCGGTGCTTGCTAATGTCACTGCTACGTATTCGCGTGTTGTGCGTGCGAGCCAATCCCCTGTCCATGCTGGCCGCGAACAAGCCTCCGGCCCTGCACCTGAAGTTGCCCACTCACAAATAACACCACCATCAAGCACGTCCTTGGCCCAGCGCAGCGTTCAATTATCCATTCAGCAAACATCTGAACGCAGGCGCAAATACGCTGCCAACGCCCCACATGCCACAGTCCTGAATTCTCACATTTCGCGACTCATAGCGCTAGAAATGTTGCCTTTCCGGCTGGTGGAGACTGAAGCATTCCGCGACCTGATGGCGGTTGCTGTCCCACGTTACTCGGTCCCCAGCCGTCACTATTTCTCCAGATGTGCCGTCCCCGCATTGCATAACCACGTGTCCAACAGCATCACACGTGCCCTGAACAACACTGTTTCAGCCAAAGTCCACCTAACCACAGACACGTGGACAAGTGCTTGTGGGCAAGGCCGCTACATCTCCTTGACGGCACACTGGGTTAATATTGTGGAGGCTGGGACCCAGTCTGAGCGAGGGACGGAACACGTCCTTCCCACACCAAGGATAGCAGGCCCTACCTCTGTCAGGGTTTCACCCACACTCTACAGATCCGGAGTGTCATGCTCCTCAGCCTCCTCCTCCTGTACATCCTCATCCACTGTACCCTCCACACCAGTCCCAAGCTGGAAGCACTGCAGCACTGCCTCTGCAAAGCGGCAACAGGCTGTGCTGAAGCTAGTCTGCATAGGTGACAAACCCCACAATGCAGAAGAGGTGTGGACAGCTCTGAAACAGCAGGCAGATCACTGGCTCACACCTCTGAACCTAAGGCCAGGAAAGGTCGTGTGTGACAATGGCCGGAACCTGGTGGCAGCTTTGAGGCGAGGCCAGCTGACGCATGTTCCATGCGTGGCCCATGTGCTCAACCTGGTGGTTCAGAGGTTTCTAAAGTCATACCCAGAGCTGTCTGAACTGCTGGTAAAAGTTCGCCGTCTGTCTGCACATTTTCGCAAGTCACCTGCTGCTTCAGCCGACCTTGCTGGCTTTCAGCGCCGTTTGCGTCTTCCGGCCCACAGACTGGTGTGTGATGTCCCCACATGTTGGAATTCAACTCTGCACATGTTGGTAAGGATATGTGAGCAGAAGAGGGCAGTTGTGGACTACCTGCATCACCTAAGCCGTCAGGAAATGGGTCAAACTCCACACATAACACCTGAGGAGTGGAGATGGATGTCCGACCTATGTACCGTCCTCCAAAACTTTGAGGACTCCACCAAGATGGTGAGCGGCGATGACGCCATTATTAGCGTCACCATACCACTACTCTGCCTTCTAAAATGGTCTCTGCTGAAAATCAAAGAGGATGCATTGCAGGCCGAGCGCGATGAGGAGGATGAAGACATGGAGCAACTCTCTGGCCAAATTGAGGATATGACATGCACACCAGTCATACCCTCGCTTCAGCGTGGCTGGCCAGAGGATAGGGGCGATGATGAGGAGGAGGAGGACAGCATGTTCAGTCATCGTGTTGGTCTGGATACTGAAGTGATAGCTGTTAAGAGTCTGGCGCACATGGCTGACTTTATGGTAAGCTGCCTGGCTCGTGACCCTCGCGTTCAGAACATCTTGGCCGACAATCAGTACTGGTTGGCAATACTGTTAGACCTACGCTACAAGGAGAACTTTATGTCTCTCATTCCTGAGGCGGAGAGGTCAGCCAAAATGCAGCAGTTCCAGAAGGCCATAGTAACGGAAGTAGGCAAATCATTCCCTCACAAAACACTAGCGGCATAGGTCAGGAATCGGTGGACAACCAAGGCGTACGGCCGAGAGGGGCACAAGTCCAATCCGCCAGAGGTAGGGGAACAGTCTTTACGATGTGGGACAGTTTTCTCAGCCCCTCACGTACGACAGCCCCTGAGGTGCGGGGTAGTGCCACAAGAAATGCTAAGTTTGGCCAGATGCTGAAGGAGTACCTTGTAGATCGAACAACTGTACTGTGACATTCCTCTGTGCCTTACAATTATTGGGTCTCCAAGCTGGACACGTGGCATGAATTGGCTCTCTACGCCTTGGAAGTCCTGGCCTGCCCTGCCACTAGCGTTTTGTCAGAGCGTGTTTTCAGTGCCGCAGGTGGAATCATTACTGATAAACGCACCCGCCTGTAAACTGAAAATGCTGACAGGCTGACTCTGATCAAGATGAACAAGGGTTGGATTGGGCCAGACTTCACCACACCACCAACAAATGAGAACTGAATTAAAATTTTGTTCTGGGAATTTGCCATGTACCTCCACTCACCCATGGGTACACACTTCTGGACTTTGGCTAATCGATGGACTGCTCCTCCTTCTCCTCATGTGCCACCATGATGACCATTACAATAGTTAAATACAAAAAGGGGATTGGGGGAACAAGAGGCGCAATAGTGCCCTTATCACTTAGACACTAGATCTGCAAGCTGGTGAGTAACAGGAGTCCACTCACCTGGTCCAGTTGTGACACCCACAACTGGTTAGAAGGCGTGTTAGGAATAATATCCTGATGGCTGCTGCTGGATCTAACCACTCAGGCGTGGACGAACATCAAGTTACTTGGGATAAGGTGTATAGAGATCCGCGCTGCCAGGTTGACTCACATCAAAGAAGACACTTGGAGATGAAGTGTTGATCAAATCCTTCCTTTATTCACCGACGCGTTTCGGTGCCCACCTGGCACCTGATGAAGGTGCCAGGTGGGCACCGAAACGCGTCGGTGAATAAAGGAAGGATTTGATCAACACTTCATCTCCAAGTGTCTTCTTTGATGTGAGTCAACCTGGCAGCGCGGATCGCTATACACCTTATCCCAAGTAACTTGATGTTACAATAGTTAGGCTGTTGTTTCAGGTATACCCGCAGTGGTAAATTTTTTCACCCATTCTTTTAGAATGGGCATTACAACGACAGGAGACCCGCTCCTTTTCAATGGGAAAAATGTTTTGAGGCCCTCATGCACGTCTCTATCCAGGGACAATGTGGAGCCTCCCAATTTTTGGCTGCCCTGCCAAAGGGCTATACTACAATACACCCACTTGAGGTTTACAGGCCCTACTGCATGTCTGTATGCATGGGTCATTGTTGAACCTCCCAATTTTTGGCTGCCCTGCCAAAGGGCTATACTAGAATACACCCACTTCAGGTTTACAGGCCCTACTGCATGTCTGTATGCATGGGTCATTGTTGAACCTCCCAATTTTTGGCTGCCCTGCCAAAGGGCTATACTACAATACACCCACTTCAGGTTTACATGCCCTCCTGTACATCTCTATCCAGGGACAATGTGGAGCCTCCCAATTTTTGGCTGCCCTGCCAAAGGGCTATACTACAATACACCCAATTGAGGTTTACAGGCCCTACTGCATGTCTGTATGCATGGGTCATTGTTGAACTTCCCAATTTTTGGCTGCCCTGCCAAAGGGCTATACTAGAATACACCCACTTCAGGTTTACAGGCCCTACTGCATGTCTGTATGCATGGGTCATTGTTGAACCTCCCAATTTTTGGCTGCCCTGCCAAAGGGCTATACTACAATACACCCACTTCAGGTTTACAGGCCCTACTGCATGTCTGTATGCATGGGTCATTGTTGAACCTCCCAATTTTTGGCTGCCCTGCCAAAGGGCTATACTACAATATACCCACTTCAGGTTTACAGGCCCTCCTGTACGTCTCTATCCAGGGACAATGTGGAGCCTCCCAATATTTGGCTGCCCTGCCAAAGGGCTATACTACAATACACCCACTTCATGTTTACAGGCCCTACTGCATGTCTGTATGCATGGGTCATTGTTGAACCTCCCAATTTTTGGCTGCCCTGCCAAAGGCCTATACTACAATACACCCACTTGAGGTTTACAGGCCCTACTGCATGTCTGTATGCATGGGTCATTGTTAAACCTCCCAATTTTTGGCTGCCCTGCCAAAGGGCTATACTACAATACACCCACTTCAGGTTTACAGGCCCTCCTGCATGTCTCTATCCAGGGACAATGTGGAGCCTCCCAATTTTTGGCTGCCCAACCAAAGGGCTATACTGCAATACACCCACTTCCTTACAATGGGCACTTCAGGTTTACAGGCCCTCATGCACGTCTCTATCCAGGGGCATTGGTGAACCTCCCAATTTTAGACTGCCCTGGCAAAGGAAAATATTAGAATAGACCCAGTTCCTCAAAATGGGCACAATATGTCAAGACAGGGCTTCATGTACGTCTCTTCTCAGGGACATCGGAGTGCCGCACAATGTTTTCACGTAAAATCATTCATGTAATCACAAAAAGTAACATACACCAGCTGTATCTCACTATTGGGTATGTGCCCTTAACATTTCCACCCTGAATATTCATTTTGGTGTCATTTTGGAAGGTTTTCTGGTGACTCCGTAAAATTGGCGTGAAACTCGGACAAGATTGTTCACAGCTGTGACTTTTGAGTGAGAAATGCTTTCAGGGGTCTTCCCCATGGTGTTGCCATGTCATTTGAGCACTCTTCTGAGACTTTTGTGACATTTTTAGGGTTTCTACATGCTGCCGGCAGTCATTTCATAAAAATACTCGGGTCTCCCATTGGATAACATTGGGCTCGGTACTCGGACCGAGCACACGAGTATCTCGGGATGCTCGGCCGGAGCTTCGAGCACCCGAGCATTTTAGTACTCGCTCATCACTACTAATAAGCTACTGGGCTGGGTCACTAATGTTGGTGTACTACTTAGCGAACCATCCACTGCCAGTAGACTCCTGTGCTGGATTGTAACTCTCTATTATCTCTAGCACTGGGTCAACACCGCCAGCAAACACCCAGGCTGGGTCTCCACCACTGGGAAGCTACAAAACTGAATTACAATAAGAGGCAAACTAGTGCAATGGATATATATTGTAGATGAAATAGCAATATGTTAATTCATTAGTAGTTATCCTTCCTTTACTTGTACAAATATGACTAGGATGAATGTACTCCCTTGCCCTACTCCGTTTACTTGTAATTCTGATCATTGTTTACATCAATAAAAACATTTTTCGCTTTCTTTTTCTCCTTTCCCTTACCTCTTCTTATTTATAAGAATTTATTTCATGATATACTTTTTTTTCCAAGTACTGTATAGTGGCAATGCTCGTTCTAGTGTAGTCAAGATGGTTTTGAAAACTATTGGAAAATTTAATTTTAATATAAATTTATCTTACTTGAAATTGTAACCTACTTATCATAATACACCACAGCTCAGACAGACAATGAGATCATAATGGTTGATGACATCACAGGTTCAATAAATTCCACTGTGAAAGCTCAGAATCTCAGTCTTCAGAGACACCGGCAAGCGACTGAACCTCCTTTGTAATCAGCCTGTGTTTCAGTTTATTTTATTAGGATTTTACCTCTGGAAAGATCACGTGGAAGGAAAGAAATATGAAGAGAAAAAGACGAAAGAACATATCGCCAAATGGTTTTGGAGGGAAGTAACCATTAACCTTTTGTGCTTGATTTCCAGCATCAGCAATGTAATGGGCTGGAATGCCATTGGTATTGAAGTACTCAGCTGAATTGTTAACACAGGTAAACCACCGGGGTAGATTGCCTTTACTAGTGAATTACTGGGATGGGTTTACACCACCAGTACCATACTTGTCTGTATTGCCACCACTAGTAAAAAAAACTGTCCTAGATTTCCTCCACCAGTACAATACTGGTTTTGATTGCCACTACTGATAATTTTCTAAGCTGGGATGCCAATACTCCGGGGCGTAACTACAATAGGTGCAGGGGTTGCGATCGCACCCGGACCCTGCAGCCTAGGGGGACCCAAAAAGTGCCTTTGGCCCGTAGAAAAAGTCTAATAATACTAAAGATTGAAATAATTGGGGGCCCCGTTGGAGCTTTCGCATCGGGGCCCCAAGGCCTGAAGTTACGCCACTGCCAGTACTATCAAACTCTTGGACTGGGTTGGCACTATCAACGAACTAACTGGTTGGATCACCATTACTGGAAAATTAATGGGCTTTGTGGCATCCACAGGCAAACTACAAACCTGATTAGCCACAACTAGGGAACTATTGGTTTGGGTTGTAACCACTTGTGAACTGTTTGACTGGGTTCTTACCGCCAGTGAACTCCTTGGCTGGGGCAAAACTGATGGCAAAATATTAAGTTGGCTTGTGACCACTGGCTAACCTCCTAACTGGATTCCTATTGCTAATGAGCTTCTGGGCTGGGTCACTAATGTTGGTGTACTACTTAGCTAGCCAGCCACGGCCAGTACACTCCTGTGCTGGATTGCTACTCTCTATTATCTCTTGCGCTGGGTCAACACCACCAGCAAACACTTAGGCTGGGTCTCCACAACTGGAAAGCTATGAAACTGGATCACAATCAGAGGCAAATTAGTGCAATGGATATATATTGTAGATGAGATAGAAATATGTGAATTCATTAGTAGTTATCCTTCCTGTACTTGCACAAATATGACTAGGATGAATGTACTCCCTTGCCCTACTTTGTTTACTTGCAATTCCGATCATTGTTTACATCAATAAAATCATTTTTCCCTTTCTTCTTCTCCTTTCCCTTACCTCTTCTTATCTATAAGAATTTATTTTATGATATACTGTTTTTTTCAAGTACTGTATAATGGCATTGCTCGTTCTACTGTAGTCAAGATGGTTTTGAAAACTATTGGAAAATTAAAATTTAAGATAAGTTTATCTTACTTGAAATTGTAACCTACTTATCATAATACACCACAGCTCAGACAGACAATGACATCATAATGGTTGATGATATCACATGGTCAATAAATTCCACTGTGAAAGCTCAGAATCTCAGTCTTCATAGACACCGGCAAGCGACTGAACCTCCTTTCCAATCAGCCTGTTTTTCAGTTTATTTTATTAGGATTTTACCTCTGGAAAGATCACGTGGAAGGAAAGAAATATGAAGAGAAAAAGGCGAAAGAACATATCGCAAAATGGTTTAGGAGGGAAGTAACCATCAACCTCTTGTGCTTGATTTCCAGCATCAGCAATGTAATGGGCTGGAATGCCATTGGTATTGAAGTATTCGGCTGGATTGTTAACACAGGTAAACCACCGGGGTAGATTGCCTTTACTAGTGAATTACTGGGATGGGTTTCCACCACCTGTACCATACTTGTCTGTATTGCCACCACTAGTAAAAAAAAGACTGGTCTGGATTTCTCCCACCACTACAATACTGGTTTTGATTGCCACAACTGATAATTTTTTGGGCTGGGATACCAATACTATCAATCTCTTGGACTGGTTTGGCACTATCAACGAACTAACTGGTTGGATCACCATTACTGGATAATTAATGGGCTTTGTGGCATCCACAGGCAAACTACTGAGCTGGTAAGCCACAACTAGGGAACCATTGGTTTGGGTTGTAACTAGTGATGAGCGAGTACGCTTGTGACTACGCGGTACTCGCATGAGTATCACTTTATTCGGGCTACTTGGCGAGTACCGAGTAATCTCGCTATACTCGTGCTGTACTCGGGGTCCTCATCCCTGCATGTTGGAGCTCTTTAGAGAGCCAGCCCACATGCAGGGATTGGCTGGCAGTCACTGCAATGCCACAGCCCTGTTAGTTGTGGCATTGCAGTGATTGGCCGGCCCGCACAGTTTGACCGGGCCTTTATAAGACCCGGCCACGATGTGCTCTGCACACAGCCATCCAGAGAGTCAGTGTAGGGAGAGTGTCTGCTGCTTAAGGAACAGATTTGCGCCCCTCATAGGTAGATCCGGAGCAGGGCTGCAAACTGCTGCTGACCAGAACAGTTCTTCTCAGGACTAATCTAGGAGGATATAGGCAGGGTGATCCAGTTCGGAGTCCAATCTTTCCAGTGACCAGAACAGTCCTCAGGAGACTGTTGGAGCTGACTAGCTGTGTACAGGCAGGGTGTAATATCAATATCCAGCCTTCCTGTGACCAGAACAGTCACCAGACTGTTGTAGTTGACTAGCTCTATACAGGCAGGCTCTAATATCCAGCTTTCCTGTGACGAGAACAGTCACCAGACTGTTGTAGTTGACTAGCTCTATACAGGCAGGCTCTAATATCCAGCTTTCCTGTGACCAGAACAGTCACCAGACTGTTAGAGCCTGCCTGTATAGAGCTAATCAGCTACAACAGTCTGATGACTGTTCTGGTCACAGGAAAGCTGGATATTAGAGCCTGCCTGTATAGAGCTAGTCAACTGCAACGGTCTGGTGACTGTTCTGGTCACAGGAAAGCTGGATATTAGAGCCTGCCTGTATAGAGCTAGTCAACTACAACAGTCTGGTGACTGTTCTGGTCACAGGAAAGCTGGATATTAGAGCCTGCCTGTATAGAGCTAGTCAACTACAACAGTCTGGTGACTGTTCTGGTCACAGGAAAGCTGGATATTAGAGCCTGCCTGTATAGAGCTAGTCACCTACAACAGTCTGGTGACTGTTCTGGTCACAGGAAAGCTGGATATTAGAGCCTGCCTGTATAGAGCTAGTCAACTACAACAGTCTGGTGACTGTTCTGGTCACAGGAAAGCTGGATATTAGAGCCTGCCTGTATAGAGCTAGTCAA
Organism: Allobates femoralis; assembly: GCA_033576535.1. Classification (NCBI taxonomy): domain Eukaryota; kingdom Metazoa; phylum Chordata; class Amphibia; order Anura; family Aromobatidae; genus Allobates; species Allobates femoralis. The sequence continues at coordinate 370,774,199 of JARQOC010000002.1, forward strand.
CTACAACAGTCTTGTGACTGTTCTGGTCACAGGAAAGCTGGATATTAGAGCCTGCCTGTATAGAGCTAGTCAACTACAACAGTCTGGTGACTGTTCTGGTCACAGGAAAGCTGGATATTAGAGCCTGCCTGTATAGAGCTAGTCAACTACAACAGTCTGGTGACTGTTCTGGTCACAGGAAAGCTGGATATTAGAGCCTGCCTGTATAGAGCTAGTCAACTACAACAGTCTGGTGACTGTTCTGGTCACAGGAAAGCTGGATATTAGAGCCTGCCTGTATAGAGCTAGTCAACTACAACAGTCTGGTGACTGTTCTGGTCACAGGAAAGCTGGATATTAGAGCCTGCCTGTATAGAGCTAGTCAACTACAACAGTCTGGTGACTGTTCTGGTCACAGGAAAGTTGGATATTACACCCTGCCTGTATAGAGCTAGTCAACTACAACAGTCTGGTGACTGTTCTGGTCACAGGAAAGCTGGATATTAGAGCTTGCCTGTATAGAGCTAGTCAACTACAACAGTCTGGTGACTGTTCTGGTCACAGGAAAGCTGGATATTAGAGCTTGCCTGTATAGAGCTAGTCAACTACAACAGTCTGGTGTAGCTGTATACAGGCAAAATGCGCAAGGGCATTGGCAAGGGAGTAGAAAGTGGACGTGATGGTGGTGCAGGCAGAGGCCGAGGTCGTGTGCAAGCACTAATTTCGCAACAACAAAGTGGCACATCTACTCGCTCGCACGTCCTGTCCCAAATTTTTGGGGCCCGCAGCAGTACACACCGCTCTTGAACCAAGACCAGTGTCAACAGGTTGTTACTTGGATAGCGGATAATGCTTCAAGTCAGATTGGCACCTCCACAAACACGCTGTCTTCCACACGGTCAAGTGTCAGTAGCCGTGATACTGCACCGCACATTTCCCAACCTGATCCTCCTTCCTACCACCAGGCCGAGTACACGTCCACGGACAATACTGATCCCACACTTGGACACTCGGAAGAGCTGTTTACGTATCCATTCGCAGAATCTGGCCTCTCGCCAGCTCCTGTTGAAGTGGGTGATGAGGAGATGATATGTACAGATGACCAAATATTTGAGCAGCCACGTTCTCACGAAGGGAATGTTGACAACGTGTCTCAACAAGGGGTGGACGATGATGAGACACAATTGCCAGGAAGTCAGGAGGAGGATCAGGGTGCGGAAGAGGAAGATGAAGTGGTGGATGATCCAGTAGCTGACCCAACCTGGCAGGAGGATATGCAGAGCGAGGACAGCAGTGCACAGGGGGAGGGAGGCGTAGCATCCCAACAGGCAGTAAGAAGCGGGGTCGTGTCCGCAGGCAGAAGGCAGGCAACCGTTCCCCGGAACAACAACACGAAACAAGGTGCCTGTGCAAATGTTAGGTCTTCCCGAGTCTGGCAGTTTTTTAAGTTGGCTCCAGATGACTCTAAAAAGGCCATTTGCAACACCTGACCTGCCATGCCAGTATCAGCAGGGGTACGAAAACTAGCAGCCTGACCACCACCAGCATGATCAGGCACATGTCAGCCAAGCACCCGACTTTGTGGGAAGTACAACAGAGTCGAGGAGCGGTGCTTGCTGATGTCACTGCTACGTCTTCGCGTGTTGTGCGTGCGAGCCAATCCCCTGTCCATGCTGGCCACGAACAAGCCTCCGGCCCTGCACCTGAAGTTGCCCACGCACAAATAACACCACCAACAAGCACGTCCATGTCCCAGCGCAGCGTTCAATTATCCATTCAGCAAACCTTTGAACGCAGGAGCAAATACGCTGCCAACGCCCCACATGCCACAGTTCTAAATTATCACATTTCGCGACTTCTTGCGCTAGAAATGTTACCTTTCCGGCTGGTGGAGACGGAAGCATTCCGCGACCTGATGGTGGCTGCTGTCCCACGTTACTCGGTCCCCAGCCGCCATTATTTCTCCAGATGTGCCATCCCCGCATTGTATAACCACGTGTCACAAAGCATCACACGTTCCCTGAACAACGCTGTTTCAGCCAAAGTCCACCTAACCACAGACACATGGACAAGTGCTTGTGGGCAAGGCCGCTACATCTTCTTGACGGCACACTGGGTTAATATTGTGGAAGCTGGGACCCAGTCTGAGCGAGGGACGGAACACGTCCTTCCCACACCAAGGATTGCAGGCCCTACCTCAGTCAGGGTTTCACCCACACTCTACAGCTTCAGAATGTCATGCTCCTCAGCCTCCTCCTCCTGCGCATCCTCATCCACTTTAACCTCCACACCAGTCCCAAGCTGGAAGCACTGCAGCACTGCCTCTGCGAAGCGGCAACAGGCTGTGCTGAAGCTAATATGCATAGGTGACAAACCCCACAATGCAGAAGAGGTGTGGACAGCTCTGAAACAGCAGGCAGATCACTGGCTCACACCTCTGAACCTAAAGCCAGGAAAGGTCGTGTGTGACAATGGCCGGAACCTGGTGGCAGCTTTGAGGCGAGGCCAGCTAACGCATGTTCCATGCGTGGCCCATGTGCTCAACCTGGTGGTTCAGCGGTTTCTAAAGTCATACCCAGAGCTGTCTGATCTGCTGGTAAAAGTTCGTCGCCTGTCTGCACATTTTCGCAAGTCACCTGCTGCTTCAGCCGGCCTTGCCGGGTTTCAGCGCCATTTGCGTCTTCCGGCCCACAGACTGGTGTGTGATGTCCCCACGCGTTGGAATTCAACTCTGCACATGTTGGTCAGGATATGTGAGCAGAAGAGGGCAGTTGTTGACCACCTGCATCACCTAAGCCGTCGGGAAATGGGTCAAACTCCACACATAACACCTGAGGAGTGGAGATGGATGTCCGACCTATGTACCGTCCTCCAAAACTTTGAGGACTCCACCAAGATGGTGAGCGGCGATGATGCCTTTATTAGCGTCACCATACCACTACTCTGCCTTCTAAAACGGTCTCTGCTGAAAAACAAAGATGATGCATTGCAGGCGGAGTGCGATGACTTGGATCAAGAAACAGTAGTGGGTGTGGGTGATAACACACAGCCCAGCCTCATCTCATCACAACGTGCAGTGGAGGACTATGACGAGGAGGAGGAGGATGAAGACATGGAGCAACTCTCTGGCCAAATTGAGGATATGACATGCACACCAGTCATACCCTCGCTTCAGCGTGGCTGGCCAGAGGATAGGAGAGATGAGGAGGAGGAGGACAGCATGTTCAGTCATTGTGTTGGTCAGGATACTGAAGTGATGGCTGTTAAGAGTCTGGCGCACATGGCTGACTTTATGGTAAGCTGCCTGGCTCATGACCCTCGCATTCAGAACATCTTGGCCGACAATCAGTACTGGTGGGCAACACTCTTAGACCCACGCTACAAGGAGAACTTTATGTCTCTCATTCCTGAGGCGGAGAGGTCAGCTAAAATGCAGCAGTTCCAGAAGGCCATAGTCACGGAAGTAGGCAAAGCATTCCCCTCACAAAACGCTAGCGGCATAGGTCAGAAATCGGTGGACAACCAAGGCGTACGGCCGAGAGGGGCACAAGTCCAATCCGCCAGAGGTAGGGGAACAGTCTTTACGATGTGGGACAGTTTTCTCAGCCCCTCACGTACCACAGCCCCTGAGGTGCGGAGTAGTGCCACAAGAAATGCTAAGTTTGGCCAGATGCTGAAGGAGTACCTTGCAGACCGAACAACTGTACTGTGACATTCCTCTGTGCCTTACAATTATTGGGTCTCCAAGCTGGACACGTGGCAAGAATTGGCTCTCTACGCCTTGGAAGTCCTGGCCTGCCCTGCCCTGCCGCTAGCGTTTTGTCAGAGCGTGTTTTCAGTGCCGCAGGTGGAATCATTACTGATAAACGCACCCGCCTGTCAACTGAAAATGCTGACAGGCTGACTCTGATCAAGATGAACAAGGGTTGGATTGGGCCAGACTTCACCACACCACCAACAAATGACAGCGGAATTTAAATTTTGTTATGGGAAATTGCCATGTACCTCCACTCACCCATGGGTACACACACTTCTGGACTTTGGCTAATCGCTGGACTGCTCCTCCTTCTCCTCATGTGCCACCATGATGACCGTTACAATGGTTAGGCTGTTGTTTTAGGTATACCCCCAGTGGTAAATTTTTTTGCCCATTCTTTTAGAATGGGCATTACAACGACAGGAGACCCGCTCCTTTTCAATGGGAAAAATGTTTTGAGGCCCTCATGCACGTCTCTATCCAGGGACAATGTGGAGCCTCCCAATTTTTGGCTGCCCTGCCAAAGGGCAATACTACAATACACCCACTTGAGGTTTACAGGCCCACCTGCACGTCTGTATCCAGGGGCATTGTTGAACCTCCCAATGTTTGGCTACCCTGCCAAAGGGCAATACTGCGATACACCCACATCAGGTTTACAGGCCCTCCTGCACGTCTGTATCCAGGGGCATTGTTGATCCTCCCCATTTTTGGCTGCCCTGCCAAAGGGCAATACTACAATACAAACACTTCAGGTTTACAGGCCCTCATGCATGTCTGTATGCATGGGTCATTGTTGAACCTCCCAATTTTTGGCTGCCCTGCCAAAGGGCTATACTACAATACACCCACTTCAGGTTTACAGGCCCTCCTGCACATCTGTATCCAGGGGCTTTGTTGAACCTCCCAATTTTTGGCTGCCCTGCCAAAGGGCAATACTACAATACACCCACTTCAGGTTTACAGGCCCTCATGCATGTCTGTATGCATGGGTCATTGTTGAACCTCCCAATTTTTGGCTGCCCTGCCAAAGGGCTATACTACAATACACCCACTTCAGGTTTACAGGCCCTCATGCACGTCTGTATCCAGGGGCATTGTTGAACCTCACAATTTTGGACTGCTCTGGTAAAGGAAAATACTACAATATACCCACTTCGTCAAAATGGGCACATTATGTCAAGACAGGGCTTCATGTACGTCTCTTCTCAGGGACATCGGAGTGCCGCACGATGTTTTCATGTAAAATCTTTCATGTAGTCACAAAAAGTAACATACACGAGGTGTATCTCACTATTGGGTATGTGCCCTTAACATTTCCACCCTGAATATTCATTTTGGTGTCATTTTGGAAGGTTTTCTGGTGACTCCGTAAAATTGACGTGAAACTCGGACAACATTGTTCACAGCTGTGACTTTTGAGTGAGAAATGCTTACAGGGGTCTTCCCCATGGTGTTGCCATGTCATTTGAGCACTCTTCTGAGACTTTTGTGACATTTTTGTGGGTTTCTACATGCTGCCGGTGGTCATTTCATTAAAATACTCGGGTCTCCCATAGGATAACATTGGGCTCGGTGCTCGGGCCGAGTACACGAGTATCTTGGGATGCTCGGCCCGAGCTTCGAGCACCCGAGCATTTTAGTACTCGCTCATCACTAGTAGTAACCACTTGTGAACTGTTTGGCTAGGTTCCCTCCACCTGTGAACTACTTGGCTGAGGCAAAACCGATGGCGGGATATTAAGCTGGCTTGTGACCACTGGCTACCCTCCTAACTGGATCCCTATTGCTAATGAGCTACTGGGCTGGGTAACTAATGTTGGTGTACTACTTAGCGAACCATCCACTGCCCGTAGACTCCTGAGCTGGATTGCAACTCTCTATTATCTCTTGCGCTGGGTCAACACTGCCAGCAAACACCCAGGCTGTGTCTCCACCACTGGGAAGCTACAAAACTGAATTATGATAAGAGGCAAATTAGTGCAATGGATATATATTGTAGATGAAATAGCAATATGATAATTCATTAGTAGTTATCCTTCCTTTACTTGTACAAATATGACTAGGATGAATGTACTCCCTTGCCCTACTCCGTTTACTTGTAATTCTGATCATTGTTTACATCAATAAAAATATTTTCACTTTCTTCTTCTCCTTTCCCTTACCTCTTCTTATTTATAAGAATTTATTTCATGATATACTGGTTTTTCCAAGTACTGTATAATGGCAATGCTCGTTCTAGTTTAGTCAAGATGGTTTTGAAAACTATTGGAAAATTAAAATGTTATATCAATAAATCTTACTTGAAATTGTAACCTACTTATCATAATTCACCCCAGCTCAGACAGACAATGACATCACAATGGTTGATGACATCACAGGTTCAATAAATTCCACTGTGAAAGCTCAGAATCTCAGTCTTCAGAGACACCGGCAAGCGACTGCACCTCCTTTGTAATCAGCCTGTTTTCAGTTTATTTTATTAGGATTTTACCTCTGGAAAGATCACGTGGAAGGAAAGAAATATGAAGAGAAAAAGACGAAAGAACATATCGCCAAATGGTTTTGGAGGGAAGTAACCATGAACCTGTTGTGCTTGATTTCCAGCATCAGCAATGTAATGGGCTGGAATGCCATTGGTATTGAAGTACTCAGCTGTATTGTTAACACAGGTAAACCACCGGGGTAGATTGCCTTTACTAGTGAATTACTGGGATGGGTTTCCACCACCAGTACCATACTTGTCTGTATTGCCACCACTAGTAAAATAAGCTGGCCTAGATTTCCCCCACCAGTACAATACTGGTTTTGATTGCCACTACTGATAATTTTCTAAGCTGGGATACCAATACTCCAGGGCGTAACTACAATAGGTGCAGGGGCTGCGATCGCACCCGGGCCCTGCCGCCTAGGGGACCCAAAAAATCCCTTTGGCCCGTAGAAAAAGTCTAATACTACAAAAGATTAAAATAATTGGGGGCCCCGTTGGATCTTTCGCATCGGGGCCCCAAAGCCTGAAGTTACGCCACTGCCAATACTATCAATCTCTTGGACTGGGTTGGGACTATCAACGAACTAACTGGTTGGATCACCATTACTGGAAAATTAATGGGCTTTGTGGCATCCACAGGCAAACTGCTAAGCTGATTAGTCACAACTAGGGAACTATTGGTTTGGGTTGTAACCACTTGTGAACTGTTTGACTGGGTTCTTACCGTCAGTGAACTGCTTGGCTGGGGCAAAACTGATGGCAAAATATTAAGTTGGCTTGTGACCACTGGCTAACCTCCTAACTGGGTTCCTATTGCTAATGAGCTACTGGGCTGGGTCACTAATGTTGGTGTACTACTTAGCTAGCCAGCCACTGCCAGTACACTCCTGTGCTGGATTGCTACTCTCTATTATCTCTAGCACTGGGTCAACACCACCAGCAAACACCCAGGCTGGGTCTCCACAACTGGAAAGCTATGAAACTGGATCACAATCAGAGGCAAATTAGTGCACTGGATATATATTGTAGATGAGATAGCAATATGTGAATTCATTAGTAGTTATCCTTCCTGTACTTGCACAAATATGACTAGGATGAATGTACTCCCTTGCCCTACTTCGTTTACTTGCAATTCAGATCATTGTTTACATCAATAAAATAATTTTTCCTTTCTTCTTCTCCTTTCCCTTACCTCTTCTTATTTATATAAAATAAAAATTCGGTTGCGCCACACTGTTTACTAAAGGCAGAATCTCCGTTATATTAATTCCTCACTCACCTTGTCTGGTTGTGCCGTCTCTGCACAACCAGATAGTAGGCTCAGTGGTGAGGAAGGGATCCGAGACCTTTGCTCGCCGGTTCCTGGTTCCAGAATGAGCGCCCAGCTCCAGCTCGCTTCTCCGGGTCCAGTGATCAATTACGTGTCTATTGTGTCAGCCAGGTCCTTGTGTACAAAGCTGCTCTCTTCCACCACACTCCCCATAGGGAGGATAAAATAAGGAACAATGCAGAAATGGTGGTATTTAGATTATGAGCGCTATACAAGGACACTGCACTGATTAGTATTACCTTTAGGTCTTTATTGAATATTGACAAATGTGAGTCCTCGCCACAACATGTTTCGACACTAATGCGTCTTCCTCAAGTGGATGAGGAACTCTAATTAGCCCCCTCCTTTTATTCACAAAGAGTCTACAACTCGTTGGAGGGGGATGTGTAAAAACTATTAACCATTTCATGACTTTATAAATAAAAACAATCCAATATTAAAACATCATATAAAACAATTAAAAATACTATACATAAAAATATACTCAATACAAAATACACATGATTAAAAAATACACATGATTAAAAAATAAGCCTATTTGTATTAATATATTAAAAATGCTCCATTGCAGATACTTTCATATACCATATACTTCTATAGCTTTATCATAGCAGCATTCAATCACCTATGGTTAGATTTAACCCTTCAGGGGAAAGAGTCCCCATTTTAAAGATCCAGTAGGATTCTTTTTTGCAGAGTTTATCAAACCTATCGGGAATTCCCTCATTTATTTGGTCTATTATAACTAATCGCAAGCTAGATGGATCACTTCCGTGCGTTTGGGCATAGTGCCTTGATACACTATGCAACAGGAAACTTTTTTTATGTTAAATCTATGTTTATTTAACCTAGCCTGCATACTCTGTACGGTTCTTCCAATATATTGCTGCCTGCACGGGCATTCCAGAAGATAAATAATAAATTTCGACCGACAGTTAAATCTATGTTTTATATTAAATATTTCTTTTGTAGTATTTGAGGTAAATGTGGTGCATCCATGAACAATGGACGCACAGCACTTACAATTCCCCGACCCGCATTTATAACAGCCTTTCTCATCAAACATATCATTATGATTATGTTCCTTATCCATGTCTGTATGTAATTCTCTTATTCTGCTTGGATTGCTACTCTCTATTATCTCTAGCACTGGGTCAACACCACCAGCAAACACCCAGGCTGGGTCTCCACAACTGGAAAGCTATGAAACTGGATCACAATCAGAGGCAAATTAGTGCACTGGATATATATTGTAGATGAGATAGCAATATGTGAATTCATTAGTAGTTATCCTTCCTGTACTTGCACAAATATGACTAGGATGAATGTACTCCCTTGCCCTACTTCGTTTACTTGCAATTCAGATCATTGTTTACATCAATAAAATAATTTTTCCTTTCTTCTTCTCCTTTCCCTTACCTCTTCTTATTTAGAAGAATTTATTTTATGATATACTGTTTTTTTCAAGTACTGTATAATGGCAATGCTCGTTCTACTGTAGTCAAGATGGTTTTGAAAACTATTGGAAAATTAAAATTTAATATAAATGTATCTTACTTGAAATTGTAACCTACTTATCATAATACACCACAGCTCAGACAATGACATCATAATGGTTGATGATATCACAGGGTCAATAAATTCCACTGTGAAAGCTCAGAATCTCAGTCTTCATAGACACCGGCAAGCGACTGAACCTCCTTTCCAATCAGCCTGTTTTTCAGTTTATTTTATAAGGATTTTACTTCTGGAAAGATCACGTGGAAGGAAAGAAATATGAAGAGAAAAAGACGAAAGAACATATCGCAAAATGGTTTAGGAGGGAAGTAACCATCAACCTCTTGTGCTTGATTTCCAGCATTAGCAATGTAATGGGCTGGAATGCCATTGGTATTGAAGTATTCGGCTGGATTTTTAACACTGGTAAACAACCGGGGTAGATTGCCTTTACTAGTGAATTACTGGGATGGGTTTCCACCACCCATACCATACTTGTCTGTATTGCCACCACTAGTAAAAAAAAAAGTGGTCTACATTTCCCCCACCAGTACAATACTGGTTTTAATTGCCACAACTGATAATTTTCTGGGCTGGGATACCAATACTATCAATCTCTTGGACTGGTTTGGCACTATCAGCGAACTAACTGGTTGGATCACCATTACTGGAAAATTAATGGGCTTTGTGGCATCCACAGGCAAACTACTGAGCTGGTAAGCCACAACTAGGGAACCATTGGTTTGGGTTGTAACCACTTGTGAACTGTTTCACTGGGTTCCCTTGTTAAGGCAATAAAAGAGTTAATGATATTTGGTCCTAATTAGATGAAGACTTTCAAACTCCATTTTGAGTACACTGATGTAATTCTCCCTGGTCCCTTTAAGATTTATGCCGTCCAGAAGTGTACTTTCTACATCTGACTTTTCTTATAGATTAATGTTTCCTGTGAACTTCCTCTTTCTTGCTCAGACTTACTATTCTTTCCAGACATGGTTAGGCAGAAAAGAGGAAGTCTGAGCTCTGCAGCGGAGAAATTGGGAAATGGAGAAAATGTTTGAACCTTGATTAAATTTTGTAATAATAAAAATGATGATTTAATGCTGTTTTAAAGGAAATCTGCTAGCATATGCAATATTTTGCAATATCCCTCCCCCTTAGTAACGTCCCTGTAAGAAAAAGGTATAAAGAGCTTGTATTGCTTGCTTAATAAAGCTTATTGGTAATTTTACTTTGACCTGTTGTCAAGTGTATCTTAATGGTCGGATCGTGCACATCCAAATATCCATCCAATTTGGCAGCAGACACATTAAGAGGTTGAGCCCACCCGAAAGGTGTGAGGCTTCCTATTTCAGTTGGCGCACCAGCGTGGGGCTAGGACGAGACGTCCAGGAGACGACAGCCACAACTGAACCTTCATTCCCTGAACAGATCAGACACGAGGGGTAGACCTGCAGGCTACAATGAGGCAAGAAAATGATTTATCTTACCTACGACCCTCCTGTAACTCCGTGCAGGGATGTTGAAGGATGCTAGCTGTCAGACTCGGACATAGATGACCGGATCTGAGAAGTCCTAGCCCTTGTAACCCGGTCCTGAGAATTCCTTAATTGTCTGCTTATCTGTGTATATGTTATTCATGTTCATGTCATTCCTGTAGTTTCAGTTTCAGTTTGCTAGGGCACGGAGAGACGGGCTGAGCGGGGGGGTTCCACTGGACTTTAGCCCCTGATAAGGTTGATAGTACATATATTTGATAATATAGCACTACTGGTTCCAGTCTCTGATACGGCTGATGACACAAGGTTTTCCCACCAAGACCGCGTGCGCAAGCTGAGAGCAGAGTGTTGGTGACCTCAGCTGCGGTGGTGGATGGATATGTAATTGATTGTAGTGACTGTCCCGTCTCTCTACTCTTTATGACATGCCCTGGGTGCAAACAAGATATAGAACTGGTGATTACACCCGCTGGTTGATAATTAATAGTGTTACAAATGTGCCATATGTACATGAGGAAACTGGTTATATAGCACTCCCTGATGGGTTTCCAGTCCCCGGAGAGGGGGGGCTGATGGTTTATTTCACTACTGGTGTTCCAGCCTCTGATACGGCTGATGGTTTACCAACCCCCTAAAAAAGGGTTGATGGTTTACCAACCCCCTAAAAAAGGGTTGATGGTCTTCCCACCCCGCTCCTGGCTGCGGTGATGGATGAGTACGTAATTTACGTAAATTATAGTAGTGATGATATTGTTCTATTGTTCCGTCTCTCCAGATGACTAATCTTGCCTGATACTTGATTAACACAAGCGGCAAAATCCCAGTAACGATAGGCAATCCATAAGGAGTCTTGTTGCAAGAAGTATATTCGAAGAAAGTTATATGACCCAGTTGTTGCCCCATTGAGGTGTAGAGGGGGTCGACACAATTTGATGATTTATTTGTTTTATTGTTTGAGGACAACAATTCCGTTCAGTCCTCAGATGATCTGACTGACTGATTCCAGCAGGTGTGAAGCTTGCTATTTCTGCTGACTCTGTGGAGGAAAGGGAATTACTAGACAGAAATATCTACCGACAGACGTAATACTGAGTAAAGGTGTATTTTGCTTACAGTTATCAAGTCAATTTTCTAATTTGGAAACCCCTAGCAAAAAGATATTGACGCCCTTGTGTCTTCCCCGAAAATTGTCCTTTATAAGAGTAATATGCGCTACAGGAGCCGTTAGGAAGCATGTCTGGATTGTTGGACATTCATATATTATTGGCAGGAGAAGGGGCCCACGGCGTCTGTATTCAGAAAATTTACTTTTTCCAAGGATTTTACCCATATACGGTGGTACGGATATAGGGAATGCGTGGAATTCTTCGTTCTACTTGGTGGACTTGATATGTCACTCTCCGTACCAGATTTATTATTATCCATTTGCAGGTAATGATCTTGGAAAAGTCCGTACGTTGGATTATTGCAGAAAGTTCAATATGACATTAAATTGTCCATTCTATGTTCCTGAGACTGCTATAGTTTTTCAGAAATATTCTCCGCTACATGGGTTTTGTGGTGGATCATGTTTTCTAGAATTGATCGGAAACGCTTTCAACAAAGCGGTTGAGCAGTTTATTCGGTGGTGTTTGCCTACAGCACACAGATTGGAGGTTTTGCTCTGGAACTACGTGCAGATGAGTACACTTAAATGGAGAGTTTAGATATATTTATAAGGTTGCAGGTGTGTGCAGAAGTGGCTATGATTTGGTTTAACTTTCCACGTGGTGTGTCCAGGGGCCGCCTTAGGGTAAATACAATGGTTATTGTTCTGCATACTAAGTAAGCTTTAGTCATTTCACAACATATACCTTTTAGAGTTTTTATTATCCCCTGTGTAGAAAAATTTTGGTTATTAAAAGTGTTCAGAATAAACTTTAATGCTTGGCTTACTGAATGTATCCAAGTTGACTCACTCCTATTGAATGGTATACAGGAACAGCAAGATAGTATTATTCACTTGTTTTTTTGTCTGTTCAGCTTTGACTATGCTTAATGATGTCTGTATATGCTCAGATTGTTTGAGTCACAGGAGTTAGGCAGATCATAGCGGATCAGGTCTTAAGTAGGCTTGGGGTCCCTTGCATTATCTGCTGTGGATTTTTTGGAAGGGTTTTTTACTGACCGCATAGTATTCTGTCCTATCCTTTCCTATTTAGCCAGATTGGCCTCATTTGCTAAATTCTGTTTTTCTACCTGTGTGTTCTTTTCTTCTCCTACTCCAGTCAATATTTGTGGGGGGCTTTCTAGCCTTTTTTGGGGTTCTGCTCTGAGGCAAGGTAGATTTTCTGTTTCCATCTATAGGGGTATTTAGTTCTCCGGCCGTGCGAGGTGTCTAGGGCATTTATTAGGTACATCCCGCGGCTACTTCTAATTGTGTGGGTTAGGATCAGGGATTGCGGTCAGTACAGCTACCACTTACTCCTGTGAACGTGTTTAATCCTGCAGATTTCCCCTTTAAGCTATAATATGGGTGTTAATCAGTCAAAGTCCAGATCCTCAGGTTTACAAACAGAACTCCTAATTGGAATATATGTGAGTATATAGAGAACAAGAAAAAATATATTAATTTACATTGTGCTGGAATCACTGCTTTTGTTTTTCCTTTGGAAAGATTGTTTATAATACAGCGGAGTCAATGGAATGCAGGGGCAGACGGGGGATTGGGCTGGCAGCTACTGATTGTTATAAGTTATTCAGTCAGACTTCTGAAACTGGATGGAGAATATTAATTGTAATGTTTGCATTGTGATTGGGAATCACAGACTGAAGTCATTTTGACTTGATTATTATTATTATTATTATTATTGCATCTCTCTACTCGATCAAGACTGTGGTTTACTTGATTATTTGTTAGGACGCATTCGCTTTAATACGGGACGCAGGACGTCAAGTTAGGGCAGGTTATGTAGGACAGCAGTTCTCTCAAGAATAAGGGAAGAACGGCTGTCAGTTAGGCTAAGGACAGGCGTTCCTTCAAGAGGAGGAAGACTGGTGTATGTGGCATGAGAACGGTATATAGTGATAAAGATTGCTTTCAAGAAACAAACACATAATGTCGCGAAAGTGAGGAGAAAGATGTAAAAAATGCAAAAAACAATAAGGGGCTGTGTGATGCTGACATAGTGTTTAATGAAGCTGTAATATCGGGCCTGTGTTATTTGTCTTGTCTAGGTGACTGTATGTTTTGATGTTTTGTATCACGCATGATGTGAAGCAGGTGTTTGTGTTTAGTATAAGTTTTTTTGGGTTATACATGCTGCCAAGCAATTCCCTAGGGAGAACGCTACCTTATAATGTGTGTATGTTCCCCTTGGCATTCATGGTGTTCATTTTCTGCCAGTGTTCATTCCGTCCAAGGTTAGTGCCAGAGACTTCCCCCTCCCATCAGGTATTATAGGGGAGGGGGGGAAGGAGCGATTCTGCATTTTCATTTTTACATGCAGTAATGAAAAATCATACATTTCAGATCATTTCATTTTTTTGCTGTGAACATCAAGAATCATAATGGTTTACTGTGTATTTAGTTGGAAGCTAGTAATATTGCCTATTATTGGACGCAATAATAGTTATTTTGGACAGGTTTTGTACATTCCTGCTTGAGGTCATACAGAATTAGGTTATACTGATTTTCATACAGGGATTATTCTATTTTATTGAGTCATACTGACACCTTGTCTTCTTGTTTGTGTTGTGTTAATATTCTATAGACACTATGATAACTATTCGGCATAATTTTTGTATGTTTCTGTCTAAAGTTTACGGAAGAACAATAATTTTTAGAAGAGGCATAGAGAACAGATGATAATACTTAGGATATGTGTGTTAAATCTTCAGATTCTAATCCCATTGTTTTCTAAATTTGTTTTTTATTGTTATGGCGCTGGCTCCAGGTGGTGGATGGACTTGTTTTCAGATTCAGATAGAAAACCTCAGCTCAGAGTGTCCCTCCCCCCATCTTAGGAATGTAAGACTCAGAGGAAGTTTGCCCGTCAGAACTTCCTGTGGCAGCCATCTTGCACCACCCAAAAGGCCTGTTAACAATGAGACTACATCACAGTTAGTTCCACTACCAGTTTATATATATCCAGTTATGATTATACAAGAATAATGTATATATATCTTTACTCTGATATCTTCTGATTCCCTCATGCGGGAGGGGGGATGGAGACATATATGGAGAAATATATGGGGTTTTTGGTTAAGCATCATACAGTTATAGTTTATAAATATAGCGCCAATGGAGACATTTATAACAGAATTTAAATGGGTTTTTGGTTAAGCATAAAACAGTTATAGTTTATAGCTATCAATATAATTAGTATAGAAATTGTAATAAGAATTTTGTTGAATAAGTATTTTTCAGTTTTTTTTAAGCTAATACGAATTCTCCAGTGTTTTATTCCAGATGTACCAATGTACGTATAGGAGAGATGATCTTACGCTGGACACCGGTAGGATCCTCGCATGAGGTCATCAGAGCAATTGATTCTGAGTTTTTGCACTTGTTCATGAGCAGGTGGAGCTTCTTCTAGGTACAACAATTCTTACAAAAACGGTAAGCATATTGAATGCAGAATTGGTAATCACGGTGAGGTAGACACCATGTTGCCAGTCTAGGATGGTATAATCATGCTGACAGTCACTACAGGTGACCCCTAGAGGTAGAGGGCAAGCTACAATTTGAAGCTAAAATAAAGTTAGTCTAGGTAAATGGCGGGAGGTCATCCATCCCAGCTTTGTTACGTCTGGCTGCCTAAGCACCCCCTCGGTATCAGACTGCCCGGACAGAACTAAATAAATACTAAAGGAACAAAAAGGGAGTTGTGCTGAAGGATGGGAAAAAGGACAGGCCATGATGACGTCCCTCTTCAAGTAAGGTTAGAATAGTCTTTGCTTGGCCCCACATACACCTCAAACGGTCACGAGTGTAGTCAGATGAATACTGCCTGGTTCGCTCCTGGTTACAGGTAAGGCCTTGTGTACAATCCTGCATTATTCCTACACACAACACAACTCAGAAAGGTAAGAGTTTGAAGCAGCAGCCGCTCCACAAGCCTTAAGAATTGCAAATAGGGTGCGGACAAGGAGAGAAAAGTTATAAACATGTCCTAGTAGGTGTGGATCTCTCTCTCCTATATAAAATACCATAAGATGTCTAATATATTGGTTAAGAATGTGCTGAAGCAGAGTGAGTAGGTAAATGAGTGAATATACATGTAAATAAGAATATGGTAGGTGTATAATGAATAATTGGAAGTTTTCCCAGATATCCAGTTACCTTTTTCACCTGTGTTTCAGAAAAGCAGAAAAGACCACTGATGATAAGTATACAGTAATTATATTGTCTAATGTTATACTATATGTTATATTTGTTTGGTTTTACATTGTATCATATTGTTTATTTGTGCTCTGACCGACCTGCTGAGACCTGTTTCAATTACAGACTATTGAGGGTGTATCTACTGACCCTCATATATATGTTAACTGAGCAACTGCTGTATATGTTTATGAATGGTAATGGACTAAACAACACTTTACAAACAAACTGAAAAAGGTATATAAGATCAGGGATAGGTTAAGGACAGATAGGGTGAGTCGACGTGGAGCGGGGGCACCACAGGCGTTTCAAGAGGGTGTCGACCTCGCTAGTTAGGTAGGTTTCCAGCTTTAAGGACATTACTAGCGTACTATTAGGAGTGGGTATATCATTTATAAATTGTGTAAATCTTATGTCTTTGTTTCTATGAGCTGTCTTGGGTGACAATTTATTTTGATATTTTAATCAATAGAAAATGATTTTTGATTGTATGTAAGATCCTTATATAGAAGTTATTTGACATGAACCATAATTGTATGATTTAGAATTAATGATTTGGTTGTCACGAACCCAAAGAATGTAATGTTCCAGTATATATAGTATATCTCTTCCTCTTCTCTTAGGGATGATTGTTTTTCATCTATTGGTAAGTCAAGAACTGATACCATATTCTTTTTTAATCTCTTTCTTGAAAGATGGTGTGTATACATAATATTAGATGATAAGATGCTCAAGGGGGGAGTGACCTATATTCTTAAGGTTATAAGTAAAATTTTGTGATTTGTTTTTGTGTTGCAGAGTATTGCTATGTCATTGATAGTTATGAAAATGGTACAAATTTTTATGAGATTATGGTTGTAAATGTTGTGCAGGTAATAGATTCCCTGAGATAGGTTTTTCTTATGTTTTAACACTTATAAAGGGCTTGTCTAACATGTATTTTTGAGCTTTCTCTCCCCCTTTAACATGTAGCTACTGTGGACCGAAGTCGCTTCTCACAGTCCGGAGATGAAGTGATGGTCAGAAGAAACGTCAGAAATTCTGCAGATGACTGAGACAGCTGAAGAGCTCAAATGGCAGCCCAACTAGATCCAAGATCTACACTACAAGGAAGACGAGCCCAGGAGAACTACCGAATGTCTCTTACTACAGACACTGGCCTATATGCGATGTATACAAACATCCCAAGAGACACTGACCGCTTAGGACACCTTTATTTTTGAATATCAAGGACTGATTTATTTTAGATAAGACTGAAGCAACATTGACTTGGTACGAGGCCATGTCCTCCTGAATTAGACCGTAGTGAGGACCGACTTATGGAGAATGTCAAATATAATGACTAACAGTTGAGTGATAATTATGACCGGTATTTGATTGCGGCATTCGTATAGTTTCCCTGTTTGGCATGGTTTGTGAGTGTTTGTGTCCATCCGATGGTGTAATGGGCAGACCTTTGTGGGGAATCCGGTGAAGTGGTGTAGGAAGTCCGGCTCCGTCAACTAGGGGAGGAGAATGTACCCACCTGAGTAGGTCTGTGTGCACGCACTTCGGTTGGAGCATTCACTCCTTGCCAAGTGAGAAGGGAACTGTGGGAGCAGCATTCATTTTTATTGTGTTTAGAACCTATTTCAGTAAATATAATCTCAATATTTTTATGTGTATAACTTTTACTATGTATTCCAGTAGTATTAAATAGAGAAGTGAGATATCATCTTAGATAACAGTTTAGGGTGCAAGACCAGTTACAAAGGCGTTATGATTGTCATTACGGTTAGACATTATGGTTGTCTCCATATTGGTGAAGACTCCTTTCCCCTTTCCACTACCCTTCCCCCCCGCCGCCCTAGGGAAATATAAGAAGTAGGGAAAGAGTTTGAATGTCTCCAAGGGGGAATTGTTAAGGCAATAAAAGAGTTAATGATATCTGGTCCTAATTAGATGAAGACTTTCAAACTCCATTTTGAGTACACTGATGTAATTCTCCCTGGTCCCTTTAAGATTTATGCCGTCCAGAAGTGTACTTTCTACATCTGACTTTTCTTATAGATTAATGTTTCCTGTGAACTTCCTCTTTCTTGCTCAGACTTACTATTCTTTCCAGACATGGTTAGGCAGAAAGGAGGAAGTCTGAGCTCTGCAGCGGAGAAATTGGGAAATGGAGAAAATGTTTGAACCTTGATTAAATTTTGTAATAATAAAAATGATGATTTAATGCTGTTTTAAAGGAAATCTGCTAGCATATGCAATATTTTGCAATATCCCTCCCCCTTAAGTAACGTCCCTGTAAGAAAAAGGTATAAAGAGCTTGTATTGCTTGCTTAATAAAGGTTATTGGTAATTTTACTTTGACCTGTTGTCAAGTGTATCTTTACTGGTCGGATCGTGCATATCCAAATAACCATCCAATTTGGCAGCAGACACATTAAGAGGTTGAGCCCACCCGAAAGGTGTGAGGCTTCCCATTTCACCCTCCTCCTGTGAGGCAAAACCGATGGCGAAATAATAAGCTGGGTTGTGACCACTCGCTAACCTCCTAACTGGATCCTTATTGCTAATGAGCTACTGGGCTGGGTCACTAATGTTGGTGTACTACTTAGCGAACCATCCTCTGCCAGTAGACTCCTGTGCTGGATTGCAACTCTCTATTATTTCTTGCACTGGGTCAACACCGCCAGAAAACACCCAGGCTATGTCTCCACCCCTGGGAAGCTACAAAACTGAATTACAATAAGAGGCAAATTAGTGCAATGGATATATATTGTAGATGAAATAGCAATATGTGAATTCATTAGTAGTTATCCTTCCTGTACTTGTACAAATATGACTAGGATGAATGTACTCCCTTGCCTTACTCCGTTTACTTGTAATTCTGATCATTGTTTACATCAATAAAAACATTTTTCGCTTTCTTCTTCTCCTTTCCCTTACCTCTTCTCATTTATAAGAATTTATTTCATGATATACTGGTTTTTCCAAGTACTGTATAATGGCAATGCTCGTTCTAGTTTAGTCAAGATGGTTTTGAAAACTATTGGAAAATTAAAATTTTATATAAATAAATCTTACTTGAAATTGTAACCTACTTATCATAATACACCACAGCTCAGACAGACAATGACATCACAATGGTTGATGACATCACAGGTTCAATAAATTCCACTGTGAAAGCTCAGAATCTCAGTCTTCAGAGACACCGGCAAGCGATTGCACCTCCTTTGTAATCAGCCTGTTTTTCAGTTTTTTTTATTAGGATTTTACCTCTGGAAAGATCACGTGGAACGAAAGAAATATAAAGAGAAAAAGACGAAAGAACATATCGCAAAATGGTTTAGGAGGGAAGTAACCATTAACCTGTTGTGCTTGATTTCCAGCATTAGCAATGTAATGGGCTGGAATGCCATTGGTATTGAAGTATTCGGCTGGATTGTTAACACAGGTAAACCACCGGGGTAGATTGCCTTTACTAGTGAATTACTGGGATGGGTTTACACCACCAGTACCATACTTGTCTGTATTGCCACCATTAGTAAAAAAAACTGTCCTAGATTTCCTCCACCAGTACTAGTGAAGACTGGGGGGACCCGTGTGTCTTAAACAGTGCTTTCCCCTCCCACCAGTCCCGTAATGAATACACACAACAGGCCTAGATGGGTTGAACAAGTCGGTCACAGTTTATTAATATCGTAAGCAGAGAAAGGGCAATCACATTTCATAATGGGATTGTTGCTGAGAACGCTGTCTGCGACTGACAAGCGAAACACCAACGAGCGGTTACAAACTTTTGCCCTTCCCCACCTTTTTCCGCTGTGACTTAAGAGTAAAAACTAATTTATTTATTTTTTTTTAATATAAAAACATAAACATCATCATGACCGTAACAATAATGTAAAACAAGGAGCATTGTCTGTCAGGGAGGGAGGGTGGGAAAAAAGCTTCAAAGGACCGTTGGGGCAAAGAGAAAGTAACGGACCTCGGGCATCTGAATTTAACCCATGTAGGTGTGGCTCGACCCCCTTCCCCTCTAATCCCATTGGACGTTTGGGCATCCCAATTAGTGGTTCACCTGGGGAATGGTGGAAGGAGGAAATGGGCACTGACCATTACTTTATCTAACTTCAGTCCAATAGCCCCCCAGTCAGATGCACGTTCCTTAGTCAGTACCGTGCCTGCCAGACTGGGGGACCCGTGTGTCTTAAACAGTGCCTTCCCCCTCCCACCAGTCCCGTAATGAATACACACAACAGGCCTCGATGGGTTGAACAAGTCGGTCACAGTTTATTAATATCGTAAGCAGAGAAAGGGCAATCACATTTCATAACGGGATTGTTGCTGAGAACGCTGTCTGCGACTGACAAGCAAACGCCAATGAGCGGTTACGAACTTTTGCCCTTCCCCACCTTTTTCCGCCACGGAGGATCATGTGTACCACCTACACAGGACTCCGACCGCCACCCATCACCCTAAAGGCCTGCTCCACACCGTCCTGTAAACCAGATAGAAAAATGTCCAGTCCAATGTCCGTGAGGTGCACTCCATCTGCCCGCAGCAGTTTACGGTTATCGCCTTCCAGCTGGTGGTGACGCACCGCTATGCCGTAACCTCTCCTCATGAAATTCGCCATCCTCGCATTTATCCTTTTCCTTGCACGCTCTATGCCTTTTACATTCCTTGCTCCATGCCATATGGCTCGTGGTATTATCTCTGACCACACTATTAACATGTCCGTGAAGAGATAGGCGAAACGTTCAATGTCCGCTTTCATTTGTCCTAATAGCTGATTAATTCCGCGTTTGCCTAAATCGTTACCTCCGGCATGTAACACCAGTATTACCGGCCCTTTGTCCCTTGTGGCAATGTTGACTATCTCCGGGAAAACCTTTTTCCATCGGAGCCCTCTGATACCTCTCCGATTGACTTCCAGTCCCGGGATTTTTAGATTTTTTCCTCCTGGCCGAAGTTCGGCCCTTTTTTCCGCCCAGTACACATAGGAGTGGCCTACTACCCAAACTGCCGGCTTGCTGCCGCCTGAGGAGACAAAATGGGTTATGTTAGCAGATCAGGTCTTATATATCTGGCAAAGCATGCGGACTTCCAACGGCCTATTCTCTGCACTTCGGCCTCCGTTACTCCTGCCCTAGCTGCCTCGGTGGCTGCGCCGATTCTGAACGAATGCGTCCCGTATTCCTTCGGATTTGCCCCAGCTTTAACTAAGCATTGCTTGAGCATTGCCTGAAATTGATACTTGGTGAGGGGTGAACCGTCTATGTGAGAGAGAAAGAATTTGCCGGCGTATTTTACTGCCGCGAAGCGTTTGACTATTTTTAGTGGGCACACAGGACTCTCTGAGGATTTAACCAGGACCCAAGTGCCCCTACCGGTGGGGTCACATTTAGATTTTCGCACGCGAATGCGCAGAGCGTCGCTGCATATAACTATATCTCCGTTTATTAAGCCGCCTTCAGATGCATTTTTTGAGCGCGCGGTAACAACTCGCTATAGCGCAGCGCTCTGAAGAAAGCAATGGCGAACGCTGCTGATAGGAGGGACGCCTCGTATTGTGACTTGCATACTGAATGTGATAAGGAAATAATGTCGTGCAATAATTGCGATGAAATGGGGCGGCGACATTCTTGGCTGGCTGAAGCCTTTTCCAACCTTTAATGGCTTGCTTGATGAAAAATACTTTAGTTACATCCACCCACCCCATTAGTTGGAAGAAAAAGGCTATTCCTGATAAATGCCGTTGTGCTGATGTTCCCGATGCCCCTCTTCTATTGAGCTCAATTAAAAAATCTGTGGTCACTTCACATCTCGCACTTATGGACGGGCCTACCTTGAATTAGCGAGCACCACCCATCCCAAGCCTTACCATAGGCCTGCCAGGTGGCCGGTGTAACGGAGGCACGGATTAATGGCATCAGTAATTGGCTACTGTGTCCCATAGGGATGGAGGACACTGGACACCCGCTGGTTGCGCCTTGGGGAGAAGGCATGTGAAAGCCTGCCAATCAGAACATAACAGTGAGTTAATGAGGTTACCGTCCCCATCCGCCGTTACTCTGGCTTGACACCAGATGTTGTGTTGTAGGCATAGTAGTGCTAGCCTGCGTATCAGTGTGAGTAAGGGCAGGGATGCAGACGACATGTGGTTTAAACTATTTGCTGTTCTAGGATTTCTCGTGTGAAACCGAATGTTTGAGTTTTCTAACTCTTTACGCCATAGCTCTACCGACAATACTATTGTGAACATTTCTAAGAGGGCTGGACCTGTAGCCCAGCTCAATGTGGACCATAGTTCTGGCCAGCTGCCTTTGCACCATTGATTTTTGTAGATTGCCGCATATCCTTCGTTATTATGTCCTACCGTCAGTCCGAGGTCTTTGTTTGACTTCTCCTCTGCCATGACGCAGGTGTGACCATTGAAGGATTGTAGGAATGTTTTCCAGACTAGTAAGTCTGCCCTCATTGAGCGAGTGATCCTGATTCTATGACCGGGCTGGGAGACGCCCTTCCATGCCAATGACAATCGGCGACAGAAGGCTCTGCCGACTGGCATGACACGGCTGGCGAATGTCAGCAGACCCAGCAAAGACTGCATCTGTTGGAGGGTGACCTTTTTTACACCGAAGAAACCCTCCAATGTATTCAGTGTTTTCTGGATCTTTTCTGCTGGTAGGCGAAAAACCATTGTGTTAGTGTCTATTTCAATGCTGAGGAAAGGCAATACATTGCACGGTCCGACAGTTTTTTCGGGTGATAACGGTACTCCAAAATAACGTGCTATGCATTTAAATTTTGTGAGAAGGAGGGAGCAGAGATGGGTATTTTTGGGGCCGACAAATAAAAAATCGTTAAGGTAGTGAGTCAGGGAATTACTGCCTGTCTCATAACGGACTACCCAGTCCAGGAACGTACTGAATAGCTCAAAGTAGTGACACGAGATGGAGCAGCCCATGGGCAAGCACATATCAAAATAATAGTGCTGGTCAACCCTGCAACCTAAGAGGTGGAAGCAGTCCGGATGTATGGGTAATAATCGGAATGCAGATTCTATGTCTGATTTAGCTAGCAAGGTGCCGGGCCCCGCAGTGCGGACTAATTCAACCGCTTTGTCAAAGGAAGCGTAAGTTACTGAAGCTTCCTCAGGGGAGATGCCGTCGTTAACCGATTGGCCTATGGGTGGGAGAGATGATGGATTAGACGATATTTTCCGGGTTGTTTTTTTGGAATAATGCCTAAATGAGAGATCCTGATATTGTGGAAAGGTAACGTTTGAAAGGGACCCGCCATTCTACCTAGCTCGACCTCCTTTTGTATTTTTGGCGCAAGATTTTGGGGTATTCGCGAGCGGATTTTAAATTATCTGCATGGGTTGGTGTTTTGCTGGTTTTGAAGGGGATAATAAAACCGTCGGTGAAGCCGGAATGTAATTGGCGTGCTGCTTTAATATTTGGGTAGCGGTTTAGCCAGGGGCCCATTGCGGCTACGCTCACTGGGGTTATGGCTTGCAGGCTCTCTGTTTGCTGTATGGGTACACCTTGATGCTGGGTGTCCTCCTCCACAATCAGAGCATTCATGCCTGTATTTACACAATGCATGGAAATGGCAATTTCTGTTGTTAAATAGCCAGCAAGCCCCGGGTTTCTGTCCAACCACTGAGTGTTGACCTGCTGCGGGGTAGTTAGTGGTCGTAACTGAAAAGGGAGTCTGCTTTCGCGAGAGCATCAGTCGAACCCACAGGTCCGTCGTATTGACTGCCCAGCCGAGGTCAGGCTGCTGGGCCAGACGCCTGCGGAACTCTTCGTCATACAACCGCCAGGCGGAACCACCATGGGTTTTGTATGAGTTATATATCAGGTCCTGATATATAGCTAGTTCCGAGCAGCGTTCCGGATGCTTCTGGCCCATAAAGCAGGTTAAAACTGAAAACGCCTGTATTCAGTTGTTCATCGTCAGTGCTATTTTGGGTCTATATCTTTGGTATAAGCTTTCAGTCCTCCTTTCTTTATCTACCGTCGGTTGGTCGGCTGATAGTAGTGACCATATGTCAATGTAGTCGTTGTATCATATTTTTTGTCTTGTCTCTTGATCTAAGTGTGCCCCTAGAGGGCTGATGCCGCTATATATTGTGTCCTTGTGTAAGCTCGCTGACTTGTGTGTCACCTTGCTGTCGGTTGAATCACTAGGCCGAGTTAACTGTTGGACTAGAGCCTTAATAGCCAAAGCTAGCTCGTTCTCTCCTTCGCCATTATGTATCACATCCTTAACTTTGATTCCCGAACACTCACCGCTGTGTGATGTTGAGATGGCAGGAGGAGTGATACCCAGTGATGGGGAACCTCCGACTCCTGCTCCTGGGTTGGCAGGAGGAGTGATACCCAGTGATGGGGGACCTCCGACTCCCGCTCCTGGGTTGGCAGGAGGAGTGATACCCAGTTATGGGGGACCTCTGACTACCGCTCCGAGGTTGGCAGGAGGAGTGATACCCAGTGATGGGGGACCTCCGACTCCTGCTAGGGTGATGGCAGGAGGAGTGATACCCAGTGATGGGGGAACTCGGACTCCCATTTGGCTTGACAGCTGGTGTCTGTCGGGGGCTTGTCTATCGGTGCTCTCGGATGCGTCTGACCACTCAGATGTGGATGGGGAACGCTATCTAGAGGCCCGGGAACGATGGTGGCTCCTATGGGAGCGCTGTCTTTGGTAGTGGTGAGAGGATCACCTGCCATAGGGGCGGTGTGTGACTGATATTAGGAATTGTCTGAGGAGGAGGACCTGCGGCGCCTACACCTGTGGCCCCCGTGGATATGAGGGTTGTTTGGAGCGATGTCTGTTGTAAGGGGCATGCTGGGTGGATTATGGGTGGCATTAGTGGAGCTAGCTGGGATTATATTGTGGCTTGGAGTTGGAGCATAGATGGGGTGTGGGTATGTGATGGCCGCGGGAGGTGTGTGATTAGGGGCAGTGTGAGCACTGATGGTGCTTGGTGCAGTTACACTTGGTGTGGCATTAGGGGAGCTAGCTAGGATTATATTGTGGCTTGCTGTAGGAGCATAGATGGGATGTGGGTATGTGAAGGCAGAGGGGAGTGTGTGATCAGGGGCAGTGTGTGAAGTGATGGTCCTTGGTGCAGATACACTGTGTGTGGAACTGGGCTGCAGCTGCAGAGCGCTCTCATCGGTCAGCATCGGCCAATCAGCTTGCTCTGCAGCTGTGTCTTGCAGCCTCTGCTCAGGCTGGCTGCCTCTCTGTACAAGCAAGAGATCGTTGCCTGCCGGAGGGGCAGAGCCACCCGGGCCTGTGACATCACGGAAGTGATGCAGGGGAATGGGCGGAACCTGGAAGTGATGTGGTGAAGGGGGCGGAGCCAGGATGTGCTGCTGGAGAGGGGCGGAGCCTAGTTTCTGAGTCCGGCCCTTCGTGTTCCTTCTCTGGGAGCCACGGGGGGGCGGCCCCATGTGGGGGACCGAGATAAGGGCCCTGGCCTGGCGCCGGTGGAGAGCCTCCCCTGTGACCCGGAGCCTCTCTGGAGGACGGGTGCTCCGTGAAGACCTTCTGCCAGCCTGCACTGGAGGGGCAGAGATAGGAATGCAGGCTGAGGCCAGGGAGGCTGGGGAGATAGGAATGCAGGCTGAGGACAGGGAGGCTGGGGAGCTGACTGCTGCCTGAGAGGAAGGGATCACAGAGAAGCCAGATGGATGGATCCCGGGGGAGTGGGTGCTGGAGCCTGGGGGCGCAGGGGAGGCTAGAGTGGACTGTGCAGCCTGGTAAAGGGAGAGATCCGGAGGGGCCGGGGTGGATGGAGCCCTAGGGGTGGCCGGTGACCCCTGAGGCATATCTACAGGTATGGACAGGGGGACAGGAGAGGGCACAGGAGGGGGAGCCCTGAGGCCAGAAATAATGGCTTGAAGCCAGAGCTCACCTCCTTCCTGTGCTGCTCTCTGCCGCAGGGCCTCGATCAGTGGGTCAGACATCACTGAAGAAGATCCTCAGACAAAAGCTTCAAAGGACCGTCAGGGACAAAGAGAAAGTAACGGACCTCGGGCACCTGAATTTAACCCCTGTAGGTGTGGCTGGACCCCCCTTCCCCTCTAATCCCATTGGACGTTTGGGCATCCCAATTAGTGGTTCACCTGGGAAATGGTGGAAGGAGGGAATGGGCACTGACCATTACTTTATCTAACTTCAGTCCAATAGCCCCCCAGTCAGATGCACGTTCCTTAGTCAGTACCGTGCCTGCCATTACTGGGATGGGTTTCCACCACCCGTACCATACTTGTCTGTATTGCCACCACTAGTAAAAATAAAACTGGTCTGGATTTCCCCCACCAGTACAATACTGGTTTTGATTGCCACAACTGATAATTTTCTGGGCTGGGATACCAATACTATCAATCTCTTGGACTGGTTTGGCACTATCAACGAACTAACTGGTTGGATCACCATTACTAGAAAATTAATGGGCTTTGTGGCATCCACAGGCAAACTACTGAGCTGGTAAGCCACAACTAGGGAACCATTGATTTTTGTTGTAACCACTTGTGAACTGTTTGGCTAGGTTCCCTCCGCCTGTGAGGCAAAACCGATGGCGAAATATTAAGCTGGCTTGTGACCACTGGCTAACCTCCTAACTGGATCCCTATTGCTAATGAGCTACTGGGCTGGGTCACTAATGTTGGTGTACTACTTAGCGAACCATCCACTGCCAGTAGACTCTTGTGCAGGATTGCAACTCTCTATTATCTCTTGCGCTGGGTCAAGACCGCCAGCAAACACCCAGGCTGTGTCTTCACCACTGGAAAGCTACAAAACTGAATTACAATAAGAGGCAAATTAGTGCAATGGATATATATTGTAGATGAAATAGCAATATGTTAATTCATTAGTAGTTATCCTTCCTTTACTTGTACAAATATGGCGAGGATGAACGTACTGCCTTGCCCTACTCCGTTTACTTGTAATTCTGATCATTGTTTACATCAATAAAAACATTTTTCGCTTTCTTCTTCTCCTTTCCCTTACTTCTTCTTATTTATAAGAATTTATTTTATGATATACTGTTTTTTTCAAGTACTGTATAATGGCAATGCTCGTTCTACTGTAGTCAAGATGGTTTTGAAAACTATTGGAAACTTAAAATTTAATATAAATTTATCTTACTTGAAATTGTAACCTACTTATCATAATACACCACAGCTCAGACAATGACATCATAATGGTTGATGATATCACAGGGTCAATAAATTCCACTGTGAAAGCTCAGAATCTCAGTCTTCAGAGACATCGGCAAGCGAATGAACCTCCTTTGCAATCAGCCTGTTTTTCAGTTTATTTTATTAGGATTTTACCTCTGGAAAGATCACGTGGAAGGAAAGAAATATGAAGAGAAAAAGACGAAAGAACATATCGCAAAATGGTTTTGGAGGGAAGTAACCATCAACCTCTTGTGCTTGATTTCCAGCATCAGCAATGTAATGGGCTGGAATGCCATTGGTATTGAAGTACTCAGCTAGATTGTTAACACAGGTAAACCACCGGTGTAGATTGCCTTTACTAGTGAATTACTGGGATGGGTTTCCACCACCAGTACCATACTTGTCTGTATTGCCACCACTAGTAAAAAAAACTGTCCTAGATTTCCTCCACCAGTACAATACTGGTTTTGATTGCCCCTACTGATAATTTTCTAAGCTGGGATACCAATACTCCAGGGCGTAACTACAATAGGTGCAGGGGTTGCGATCACACCCGGGCCCTGCAGCCTAGGGGGACCCAAAAAGTCCATTTGGCCCGTAGGAAAAGTCTAATACTACTAAAGATTGAAATAATTGGAGGCCCCGTTGGAGCTTTCGCATCGGGGCCCCAAGGCCTGCAGTTACGCCACTGCCAATACTATCAATCTCTTGGACTGGGTTGGCACTATCAACGGACTAACTGGTTGAATCACCATTAATGGAAAATTAATGGGCTTTGTGGCATCCACAGGCAAACTACTAAGCTGATTAGCCACAACTAGGGAACTATTGGTTTGGGTTGTAACCACTTGTGAACTGTTTGACTAGGTTCTTACCGCCTGTGAACTGCTTGGCTGGGGCAAAACTGATGGCAAAATATTAAGTTGGCTTTTGGCCACTGGCTAACCTCCTAACTGGGTTCTTATTGCTAATGAGATACTGGGCTGGGTCACTAATGTTGGTGTACTACTTAGCTAGCCAGCCACTGCCACTACACTCCTGTGCTGGATTGCTACTCTCTATTATCTCTAGCACTGGGTCAACACCACCAGCAAACACCCAGGCTGGGTCTCCACAAATGGAAAGCTATCAAACTGGATCACAATCAGAGGCAAATTAGTGCACTGGATATATATTGTAGATAAGATAGCAATATGTGAATTCATTAGTAGTTATCCTTCGTGTACTTGCACAAATATGACTAGGATGAATGTACTCCCTTGCCCTACTTCGTTTACTTGCAATTCCGATCATTGTTTACATCAATAAAATCATTTTTCCCTTTCTTCTTCTCCTTTCCCTTACCTCTTCTTATTTATAAGAATTTATTTTATGATATACTGTTTTTTTCAAGTACTGTATAATGGCAATGCTCGTTCTAGTGTAGTCAAGATGGTTTTGAAAACTATTGGAAAATTAAAATTTAATATAAATTTATCTTACTTGACATTGTAACCCACTTATCATGATACACCACAGCTCAGACAATGACATCATAATGGTTGATGATATCACAGGGTCAATAAATTCCACTGTGAAAGCTCAGAATCTCAGTCTTCATAGACACCGGCAAGCAACTGCACCTCCTTTCCAATCAGCCTGTTTTTCAGTTTATGTTATTAGGATTTTACCTCTGGAAAGACCATGTGGAAGGAAAGAAATATGAATAGAAAAAGACGAAAGAACATATCGCTAAATGGTTTAGGAGGGAAGTAACCATCAACCTCTTGTGCTTGATTTCCAGCATCAGCAATGTAATGGGCTGGAATGTCATTGGTATTGAAGTATTCGGCTGGATTGTTAACACAGGTAAACCACCGAGGTAGATTGCCTTTACTAGTGAATTACTGTGATGGGTTTCCACCACCTGTACCATAGTGGTCTGTATTGCCACCACTAGTAAAAAAAAAAACTGGTCTGGATTTCCCCCACCAGTACAATACTGGTTTTGATTGCCACAACTGATAATTTTCTGTGCTGGGATACCAATACTATCAATCTCTTGGACTGGTTTGGCACTATCAACGAACTAACTGGTTGGATCACCATTACTGGAAAATTAAAAGGCTTTGTGGCATCTACAGGCAAACTACTGAGCTGGTAAGCCACAACTAGGGAACCATTGGTTTGGGTTGTAACCACTTGTGAACTGTTTGGCTAGGTTCCTTCCGCCTGTGAACTACTTGGCGGAGGCAAAACCGATGGCGGGATATTAAGCTGGCTTGTGACCACAGGCTAACCTCCTAACTGGATCCCTATTGCTAATGAGCTACTGGGCTGGGTCACTAATGTTGGTGTACTACTTAGCGAACCATCCACTGCCAGTAGACTCCTGTGCTGGATTGCAACTCTCTATTATCTCTTGCGCTGGGTCAACACCGCCAGCAAACACCCAGGCTGGGTCTCCACCACTGGGAAGCTACACAACTGAATTACAATAAGAGGCAAATTAGTGCAATGGATATATATTGTAGATGAAATAGCAATATGTGAATTCATTAGTATTTATCCTTCCTGTACTTGTACAAATATGACTAGGATGAATGTACTCCCTTGCCCTACTTCATTTACTTGTAATTCTGATCATTGTTTACATCAATAAAAACATTTTTCGCTTTCTTCTTCTCCTTTCCCTTACCTCTTCTTATTTATAAGAATTTATTTCATGATATACTGGTTTTTCCAAGTACTGTATAGTGGCAATGCTCGTTCTAGTTTAGTCAAGATTGTTTTGAAAACTATTGGAAAATTAAAATTTTATATAAATAAATCTTACTTGAAGTTGTAACCTACTTATCATAATACACCACAGCTCAGACAGACAATGACATCACAATGGTTGATGACATCACAGGTTCAATAAATTCCACTGTGAAAGCTCAGAATCTCAGTCTTCAGAGACACTGGCAAGCGACTGCACCTCCTTTGTAATCAGCCTGTTTTTCAGTTTATTTTATTAGGATTTTACCTCTGGAAAGATCACGTGGAAGGAGAGAAATATGAAGAGAAAAAGACGAAAGAGCATATCGCAAAATTGTTTTGGAGGGAAGTAACCATCAACCTGTTGTGCTTGATTTCCAGCATCAGCAATGTAATGGGCTGGAATGCCATTGGTATTGAAGTACTCAGCTGGATTGTTAACACAGGTAAACCACCGGGGTAGATTGCCTTTACTAGTGAATTACTGGGATGGGTTTCCACCACCAGTA
This sequence comes from Allobates femoralis, assembly GCA_033576535.1. Taxonomy (NCBI): domain Eukaryota; kingdom Metazoa; phylum Chordata; class Amphibia; order Anura; family Aromobatidae; genus Allobates; species Allobates femoralis. The sequence continues at coordinate 370,804,560 of JARQOC010000002.1, forward strand.
CCATACTTGTCTGTATTGCCACCACTAGTAAAAAAAAACTGTACTAGATTTCCTCCACCAGTACAATACTGGTTTTGATAACTACTGATAATTTTCTAAGCTGGGATACCAATACTCCGGGACGTAACTACAATAGGTGCAGGGGTTGCGATCACACCCGGGCCCTGCAGCCTAGGGGGACCCAGAAAGTCCCTTTGTCCCGTAGAAAAAGTCTAATACTGCTAAAGATTGAAATAATTGGGGGCCCCGTTGGAGCTTTCGCATCGGGGCCCCAAGGCCTGAAGTTACGCCACTGCCAATACTATCAATCTCTTGGACTGGGTTGGCACTATCAACGAACTAACTGGTTGGATCACCATTACTGGAAAATTAATGGGCTATGTGGCATCCACAGGCAAACTACTAAGCTGATTAGCCACAACTAGGGAACTATTGGTTTGGGTTGTAACCACTTGTGAACTGTTTGACTGGGTTCTTACCGCCAGTGAACTCCTTGGCTGGGGCAAAACTTATGGCAAAATATTAACTTGGCTTGTGACCACTGGCTAACCTCCTAACTTTGTTCCTATTGCTAATGAGCTACCTGGCTGGGTCAATAATGTTGGTGTACTACTTAGCTAGCCAGCCACTGCCAGTACACTCCTGTGCTGGATTGCTACTCTCTATTATCTCTAGCACTGGGTCAACACCACCAGCAAACACCCAGGCTGTGTCTCCACCACTGGAAAGCTATGAAACTGGATCACAATCAGAGGCAAATTAGTGCACTGGATATATACTGTAGATGAGATAGCAATATGTGAATTCATTAGTAGTTATCCTTCCTGTACTTGTACAAATATGACTAGGATGAATGTACTCCCTTGCCCTACTCCGTTTACCTGTAATTCCGATCATTGTTTACATCAATAAAATCATTTTTCCCTTTCTTCTTCTCCTTTCCCTTACCTCTTCTTATTTATAAGAATTTATTTTATGATATATGGTTTTGGTGCCTTTTTGTAAATGGTTCATATTGCCTCCTGGATATAGCTACCGGATGATCTGGAAGTTGATGACGATGAAGACTGATTGATTGACTGAATTGAAGATTTTTTATATTTAGAGAGAAACATATTTGTGATAATTAATTTTATTTTTTAATATACATAATTGGATTATTAATTTCTATCGATCAACTTTATCACTTATTTACTATGTTGATATCCTTCTTTTAGGATGCCTCACTCGTTTAAGGGTATATATATTGCCCCCTATGGGGATAATTCCCTTCTTAATCATCACTTTATATTTATGAGTATATTGATGTGGATTCACTTATTAATTATTATTTAGCACTAACACTTTAATAATATGATTCCTCTCCATAATTATCTCCTTGTTATTGAAGGAGATACAGTTAAAATTGAAATAAGTCTTATGTATCTTTAAGAACCTTACAAGTACCATGACAACTTAAGCCACTTCCGGTTTTTCGGAAGCATATGATCAGGACACGTGATTGTTATCACGTGATGATCACCCAGGAGACTGTGGACGCGCAAAACCCTCTCCCGGGTTTCCTCATTGGTGCGCTTGCGCGATCCAACGCTGATGATGCGGCACACCCTGACAAGCGGATTTATGATGTGCAGTTTACACACGCTGCCGCTTGTGGGCGGGGAAAGCGGCCGGTGTTTGCGATTACCAGCGCCATTAACAATGAGTGAACAGGGATGACGTGATGCGCTGGGGGATATAAAGAGGCCCATGATCCCTTTGTCCAGCACGCCCCCAGAAGAAGCTATTGCGAAACGGCGTAGGGGTGGGAAACCCAGGCACAGTAATCCTTCACAGCAGGTAATAGACATTTAACCCTTCATTATCAGCACCCTTTGATACTTCCAGCTTTTTCCTTAGTTAAGTGATTGACTTTGTACAACATGAGATTGGGTACTTGCCTCTTGTGAGCAGGCAGACTATAGGATCTTTGTATAAAGGGCTGCAAGTTATTTACTAAGGGTGCCATATTTATATTTGCTCTTGTTTCTTTATCTGGAGAGGCATTGTCTTTGTACAAGGGTCTAATGTTATATTATTTTTTACTCTGTATTTGAAAAGGATGTATACTGTACTATGTGAATTTCCCTTTGGGAATTGGCTCTGTTGAGATTTTATTTATTTTTGATAATAAAGATTGCAATTTTTAGCATTATTTGATTTACAGTGGTGAAATCATTCCTGGATTGAGACTTCGGTCTCTATCAGTTGATATTAGAGTTTAGTGGAGTGATCTAATTTATAAAGGGGACTGGTTGTTATTTTTCCAAGTACTGTATAGTGGCAAAGCTTGTTCTAGTTTAGTCAAGATGGTATTGAAAACTATTGGAAAATTAAAATTTTATATAAATACTAGCTGGCAGCCCGATTCTAAAGAATCGGGTGGTCTAGAATGCATATACAGTTTATTTAGTAAATATTAACAATAATGCAATTAAGACATGATATCTATCCATCAACTACCTATGTTTGTATGGTGAATGTAATTTTTGAAAATTTAATTTTTCTGTGGTAAGGCTCTTAGTACACCTAGTGGCTAATAATTGTGTATCAATTCAGTAGCTTTATTTAAGATATGAATATTCATAGTGTACATATCCGCCAGTTTGTGTTTGCCCACCAACCACGGCAAGGTGGCCTTACATCTGATGGGGCCCTACTCTACCCTATTTCAATTTCTTAACACTTTGACATCTTTCACATAAGCTTTTTTCTGCTACTTGCAGAAGATGGGGATGAAAAAAGTAGAATGTCTGCAGTTGCCTGCTAAGGGCCTACCTGCGGCACACTTGCAGCAAGTCCTATGCAATGTATATGGAACTTGCAGTTAACTTGCTGTAAATGCGGGAAACGTGGTTTCGGCAGCTGCACCAAACGCAGTCGCTAAAAAAACGCTGGTAACTGCGATTTTTGGGTCCGAAACTGCCGTAACCATATGTGCTGCACCTGCCGCAAGTGAACCCCAAATTCCATATACATTGCAAGCAACTTACGGCAAGTGTGCCGTAGGTCAGCCCTTAGGCAGCAAGTGCAGAAATTATTATTTTTCCACTTAAACTTCCATACAGAACGGAACAATGCTGCTGTAAAAGCAAAATGTCTCTTTTTGTATGTATCTATTTCCGTATCTATCTAAGTTTACAGAACACACCTGAAGATGGAGATGTGTGTGAACAGCCGTCCCACCCGTGTCTTAGCTGTTCACAAAAACCTCACCCTGTTTAAAAACAAAATTAAATCTCTCAGCAGCTATACTGCTGGAGCTTCAAAGACAGGTTCTTATCACCAAATGAAGGCATTTAGATTATACACATTTAACATCTTGTAGTTAATGTGTGTTCCACTTACATATAAAAATTTGTATTGAGATATCATATTTCTAAATTTATGTAGATATTATATTGAGTTACTAACCGTAAATAGCACTTTACATACATCAGTAATGCTAGCTCTATTAAATTCATAGCACTATAAAAATAAAAAAATTATGAATGTGCTAATGACTACATATGTTATATACGTATTTCCTACATAAGTACTTAAAATCTATATCTATATGACTACCCTAATTTTTTTGGCATTTTAAATATTTTTTGACTATATTTCTATGGCTACACAAATTTTTTTTTGTTTTTGTTTTTTTTCCTTATCTATATACATATAAGTTTCTATAGATCTATATGTTCTTAAAAAACCTAATAATCCAAAAAATAGAGAAGTAACTTTACAGTAAAATATTTCTGTAGACTATATTCCGTGTGAAGACTTTGGTACTATCAGGTAATAATTGTCCTTGAAGTGGTGTATTAAGCACTTTAACTCTCACATTGCAACGTTGCTTCACCCTGGAAAAAGCAACATACAATTGACCATGGGCAAAAGCAGGTTCCGGTAGATAAATACCAACTCGATGGAGGGTCTGGCCTTGAGATTTATTTATGGTCATTGCAAATGCAGGCTTGGTGGGAAATTGTCTCCGTCTTAACTTAAAAGGTAATCCAGTCTCTGATGGACATAAATCAATGCATAGAATGAATACCACATTTCCTGCTGCTGAGCCACTAATGACTTTTGCTTGTATGAAATTGGCATGTAAGGCAGTGACAATGAGGCGCGTACCATTTTTTCGTGTTCAGATTATGTAACATGACAATGGTGCCAATTTTAAGTTTGAGCCGATGTGAAGGCATTCCAGTTGTTGTTAGGGAATTCAAAAACTCAAGTGGGTATTGATCCAGGTCATCAGCTTCATCAGGGTCGATGGAATCATCACTGATATATTCTGTATAGTCACCTATCAATAAATCCATGACTTGAGCGTTGACTTTCTCCACGTCCTCATTTTTTCGACATAAAATTGCATGAGAAGCAGCTGTATTTATGCTTTCCCTGTCATTTACATCAATAGAAAGATGTTGTCCAAAAATGTCATTTATTAAAGAGCCAGTGCATATCATGTCTGAAGGAATTTCAATAACATCATCTCCAAGGTTATCTTCATTAGATAGTTCACCATTTCCCAGTCGAAGCAACCAACTGCTGTAGTCAGGATCAATGGAGCGCATGTTGTTAATAAGTGGCAGGCGAGTAAAATGTTGCCAGTGTTGTGAGTATTTTAAACAGCTCTCTACAACATCAGTTCTTGTCCAATGAGGGATGACAGGAAGACATTGTCTAAAGTCGCCTCCAAAAACAATGACTTTACCTCCAAAGGGTGTTTTTTCTTTGTGAGCTAAATTTGTTGTCATGACATCACGTAAAACTCTATCAATGACATGCAGTGCATATTTGGATAGCATTGTGCACTCATCAATAATAAAAAGTTTAGTGCAGTGCAAATCTTTTGCTGCATCGGTATCATTCTTAATCCTGGAAACAGATGTTTCATTCACAGGAATTGGAATCCCATAAAGAGAATGAATGGTTCGTCCACCTTGTAGCAAGTTGGCGGCAATTCCAGTAGTGGCAGCAGGTGACACAATGTCTCCTTGTCCTCTTAGCTGATGTAGGAGTAGGTGATATAGGTACGTTTTTCCGCTGCCACCAGGACCATCAAGGAAAAAACACTTTGGTGTAGAATTAGTGTCTTCTAAAGCTTGAGTGATAGCATCCAAAGCAAAAAGTTGTTCCTCATTTAGAGTAGCTTTCATTTCAGCAGCTGTTGATAACTCATAATCTTTATCATACTGTGGGAGGAGATGTTGTTTTTTAAAATCAGTATAAGTTTTGCCATGAGCTTTAAGAACATGTTGGATATCTCTCATAGCATAGCCTTCACAATTGACACACTCGAAAGTGTCAGAGTGGTATGCATGGCAGTAGTCTTCGACAAAGTGATGCTTAAATTCATTCCATAAGTCCCGAGGTTGAGCTGGAGGACCAAATATACAAATGTAGGCAAACATGTCACGTAACTGTGCTGGTATGTTGAGAATACTGGCATCAAGTAATGTATTTCTCCACAGACTATCATCAAATAGTAAGCCAAGGGCTAATGCCGCGTCTTTGAAGCTTTGATGTGTGACTCCGTGTACAGTTTTTATGCTATCAAAACTGGTTGCACCTTTGACATGTAACAATAACAATCTTAAATAGTAGCGTTCTTGGTCTTTCACATTAACAGTATACATTCGTCCAATCACAGAAACACCTGCTCGCTTTCTTACTTCCCAAGAACCTTCTTTCCAAACATAGTTCTCTGGAATTTCACGGTATAAATACTGATGAGCATGCTGGTCATTTTGATTAAGCTCAAAGTAGGCCATGAGTGTAGCATTGCGATGGAGCTTTTGTTTGATGTTTCCAATAGAGTCATCCTCATGAAAATAGAGTGGCTGAGAATGCGGTAGATGTACAGCAAGGCGCATAATACTATGAGATTGTTTATGCATGGGATATGCGAATATTCGCCAAGCTGCTTCCGATGCACTGACATATCTTGAGTCCATGAATTGGTGTGTTTCATCATGTTGGATGTTAGTCTGGGAGATTTCAAGATTGGCTTTTTATCATGTCCTTTGTAGACGTATTTAAATAAATATTTCACAGCCTGAATGGAACCACAAACTTCAACATTAATATGGCACTTGTATTTTAATAGCAGGAATGGATTATATGGAACCACCCATGAATTATTAATCATGTGAGAATGGTGTTGAAAAGATGGGCCAAATTGTCAGCGATAAGTAGGATAGGCATCCTTTGCTATGATTGTTTTTGTTTGCAAATCTTTAGGGAAACCTTTGGTACACTTCCCCAGATCCATGCAGGGAGAATTTGGGTTGTGTTCTCCACACGGACCATGAATCATATGTTGGAGAACAATTGTATGGAGCAGAGGGTAGTGGGTAGGATTAGGAATTTCAGCCCACATTGTATTGTCTACGTCGTCCTCCGTCCTTAATTTGGAGTTGCTATCCAGAATGAGTAAAATGTGAGCATGTGGTAGGCCACGTTTCTGAAGTTCAATGACATGAACCATCGCGCACACTTTTCCAAACAATCCCCTGTTAATATCTCTTAAAAGAGCATCCAGCTTAATTTTGAAAACACGTGCAACTAAATCTGGTCTGTGTTCCACACGCTGCCATGGTTGTAAATTAGCAGTTATTTCACTCCATTTTGGATTACAGGTCATAGTTATAAAGAGATCAGGTCGACCATATTTTGTGACAATGGACATGGCATCTTGGTACCGCTGCTGCATGTTTCTGGGACTGCCTTCAAAATGAGGATGGTAAAATCACAGTTTTTCCAATGGCGATTCCCTTCTCAATAGATTTTTTAAGTAGATGTTCTTGTAGAACGCAATAATCCTCCACTTTGAGATCCTTTTGGTGTTTGCGAATGTAATGGAGTCGATTGGCTTCAATTTTCATATAAGCATCGACAAAATATTGCTGAGTGAGTTTTCCACCATTGAGGAGTGGATTGAAGTCATTTCTGACAGACAGCACATAGCATTAATATTGTAGTTGTGTAATCCTACGTGGATTTTGTCCTTGGTGCTTAAGTCCATCATGCCATCCTTGGTCTCCATGAGGGAAAAATAAAGGATATAATAAGGCATCTAAATTGCTGTGGAGGATGCTAACTTGTTGCGTTTTGGGAGCTAAAGGGTTGTTTGGGTCAGGTTTGAGATGAATTAATATGTCGCGACTAAATGGTGGCTCTCCATCATCATTTTCAAAGACAACGGCGACTTCATTCACAGTAGGATTATTATAGCATCTTGGATCTTGGGTGCGATCTTGTTTCAGGGCCATGGTTATATTTGGCATGACAGTGTTATTTTGTAAAGCTTTAATCTGTTCTTCATGTTCCACATCTCTTAACATCTTGTACGCAGCTACAAATGGATTGACAGTGTCTAAAAGAGTTGCAATAATACTCATCAGAGTGGGATGACATTTCTGATTTTCTTTACATTGCAAGCGTTGTTCTGTAGCAGTAGCAGTGTCCAAAATATAAAGTTGGGCATACGCAGGAACTTGATCTTCAGAGCGATGTAGTGTTCCAGTGCGGTGGTGTATTTGTCCATGTATGCGGAAACAATAAGGGCCATGTCCAAGTGGAGGTGAAATATTTGCACCCATGGAGGCGAAAGTAAATGAACTGTTAATGCTGCGTATGTTATCCATGAAATTTTTACTGAATGGACTTTCTCCTTTCATTAAAAGTGTCAAGACGTCTGGATATTGCGGTATTGGTATACGGACTTTGGCCTTATGACAACAAAGGGTAAAACTTTTATCTGATGGTATTTCATCCCCAAAATGTAGGGCGTTACAATGTTGACACAAATAGTTCATAGAACCACAGGTGTGTTCTTCAATAGTACTGTCATTTTGAGTGACAGCTTTAGGCAGTAGAGGGTGAGGCATTGTTAAAGGGAAATTAGAACGTTTGTGCTCCTGAAGGTGGGATGAATCTTCATTTGAGGTAGTGGAAGGTTTATTTTGACGGTGTAAACGGCGAGCAGCAGCAGCTTTTTGTAAGCGATTTGTGTGCGACTTAGGAGACTCATTAGTGACACGTGTGTGAAAGGCAGCGTTAACTGTGTTCAGGTGACAGCGTTTAGCTTCTGAAGTCTCAGAAGCACGGTATTTGCGCTTAAGTTTAGTGTGTGAAGCTGGTGCAGTATCTGCAGTGTGAGCACCTTGAGTAACTGCGCACATTGAAGTGTTATTGTGGTCCAAAAGTATTACTGTGGAAGGGGGGGTAGTATTTTTTCGGCGTTCACTTGCTGCGGCAGCTTGTTGTTGTAAACGTATGGCTTTGTGCTCAGGAGCCTCATTGGCGATACGTGTATTAAAAGCAGCCTTAACGGTGTCCAGACGATGGCGTGTCTGTTGTTCAGTTTCGTTAGCACGCTGTTGTCGTTTACGCGCTGCAGAGGCGGCTTTTTTGTCCTTGTCATTCTGATTGGTATTATTGGAGCTCATGTTGGCGTGGGCAAATTACCGTACGTGTACGGGTTACTGACAGTAAGGTAATCAGAGTCAGCAGGTATTAGGAGTAGCCAAGAGAGTAATAAGGCGTAGTTATTTTGTAGAAAGATAGAGCAAGTAATAGGCAGTATATAGTATTAATACATAGGAATAGGCCTTTAATGTCAATGCAGTGGCTAATAGTAGCCAGGAAGTAATATTGGCAATGAAGGGGTTAATCTTAGTTGGTGGTAATAGTAGAGAATAGGTGAATAGCAGGCACTAAGTTTTAGAAAAAAATTAGTACAGTTAATGGAGTGTCTGTATATAGCACCTTAAAGAAGGTGAAATAGTCAATATCCCAGAAAGGGTTAATATGGAGTAGTGAAATATAGCAGGTCAAAGTTGTAATTTCACAGTCCCTGAATAGGAAATTAAATAAATAATAGAGTTCTTAGCTCTTTTTTGAAGAGGTTCAACGGGAGCTGGAAACGCGACGTGCGTCCGAGAGGCACTGCGCAGTAGAATGAAGCTGTGAGGTGAAATTTCAAATTTCGCGCTCTAAAATGGCGGCCGCGAAATTTTGAAATTTCACGTTTTAAAATGGCGGCCGCGAAATCTCGCGAGATTTCGGACCCGTCATGTATAGGCGAGTGTAAAAAAGGGGGTTAGAGCACGGTGGTAAGCGGCTGGGCGGAGGCCAGCCGCGGCTACCTCTGCCACGGAGGTCCGCAGCGATGCCGCCGGGGGACGACCGGCATTTGCCGGTCGTCTACCAGCATGCGATCCACTGTCCGGAGCTCCAGGACCGTAGGGGCCCTTGGAGTTTAAAAATTTGCGGCTTTCCGCGAGGCGCTATTCTGATTGGTCGCTCGCGGCGGTGCCGACCAATCAGAAGAGCAGCGCGCTGTATGGCGCCATACTTCAAATACACTGTACTCAGTGTATTTCAAATATGGCGGCATTGAGCGTGCCGCTATTCTGATTGGTCGCCGCTCTGAACGGGCGACCAATCAGAATAGCGGCACGCTCAATGCCGCCATATTTGAAATACACTGTAGTCAGTGTATTTGAAGTATGGCGGCATAGCGCGCGCCGCTATTTTGATTGGTCGCAGCGTTCAGGGCGCCGACCAATCAGAATAACGGCGCCCTGTATGGCGCATACTTCAAATACACTGTACTCAGTGTATATTTCAAATATGACGGCATAGCGCGCGCTGCTATTCTGATTGGTGGGCGCTGTGAACGTGGCGACCAAACAGAATAGCGGGGCACGGAGCTGCCGCGAGGTAGGCGGGAGGCGACTTCAGCTCCCGACTACCTCGCGCCGGCGGAGCGAGCCGGGGATCTCCGTGCCGGGCTTATCCCCAGCTCAGCTCCGGGGAGCCGCGAGCCAGCCGGGATTTGGCCGCTACCGCCGCCGCCATTCTGATTGGTCGGTCGCTTGCGAGCGACCAATCAGATTGAAGGCGCGGCACGGCGCCATGTTTTAAAATGTAAGAAGTTAAAAATAAAAACAATTTGAAAAATGGGGCCGTGTTTCGCGGCGGTCTTTTCATTGGTCGGCGCCAGGCGCTATTCTGATTGGTCGATGCGTTCAGCGCGCCGACCAATCCGAATAGCGGTGCGCTGTATGGCGCCATACTTCAAATACACTGTACTCATTGTATTTCAAATATGGCGGCATAGCGCTGAATGCGGCTACCAATGAGAATAGCGGCGCGCTGAATGCCGCCATATATGAAATACACTGTAGTCAGTGTATTTGAAGTATGGTGCCATACAGAGCGCCGCTATTCTGATTGGTCGGCGCGCTGAATGTGGCGACCAATCAGAATAGCGGGGCACGAAGCGGGCGTGAGGTAGCCGGAAGGCGAGGTCGGCTCCAGGCTACCTCGCGCCGGCGGAGCGAGCCGGGGATCTCCGTGCCGGACATATCCGCAGCTCAGCTCCGGGGAGCCGCGAGCCTGCCGGGATTTGCCAGGTACAGCCGCCGCCATTCTGATTGGTCAGTCAGATTCAAGCGGCGACACGGCACGATGTTTTCAAATGTAAGAAGTAAAAAAAAGAAAAATTTGAAAGATGGCGCCGTGTTTTGTGGCGTTCTTTTTATTGGTCGGCGCCAGGCGCGAGCGACCAATGAGAAGAATGGGGCGAGGCACGACGCCATATTTGAAATCCAGCGGGAAATTTGAATTTAAAATATGGCGCCGTGCCCCGCCCCACTCTTCTCATTGGTCACTGGCGCCTGGCGCCGACCAATGAAAAGAGCGCCGCGAAAGACGGCGCCATCTTTATCTTTTTAATTTTAACTTCTTAGATTTTGAAAGATGGCGCGGTGCCGCGGCTTCAATCTGATTGGTCGGTCGCAAGCGATTGACCAATCAGAATGGCGGTGGCGGTACCGGGCAAATCCCGGCTGGCTCGCTGCTCCCCGGAGCTGAGCCGGGGATATGCCCGGCACGGAGATCCCTGACTCGCTCCGGCGGCGCAAGGTGGCCGTGAGGCGAGGTCGGCTCCGGCGGGCTCGCCGCGGAGCTCTGTGCCGGGCAGCTCCGGGCAGCAGGTCGGCAGCCGGGAGACGACCGGCTAATGGTGGCGGTCTCCCGGCGTGCTGGAGATAGCCGCGGCTGAGCTCCGGGCAGCGGCTCGCCACCGGGAGACGACCGCCTAACGGCGGTCGTCTCCCGGCTGGCTCACCACGGTCGTCCCGCTTAGGGTGGCCATCTTGGTCCACCCTGAGCGGGTGTACCTTGGGACAAGGTTACGGAAGTGTGTGCAAAGTGACGGAACTGAGGTCACAAATCGCTTGTGCTTTTATATATTAGAAATCTTACTTGAAATTGTAACCTAGTTCTAGGTGCCCAGAAAGCTTGGGCCTCCCTGCGCTGCGGATTCCAGCCCCCAGCTGCTTAGCTGTACCTGGCTAGACATAGAAATTGCGCGGAGCCCCACGCATTTTTTTTTAATTATTTCATGAAATAATAAAAAAAAAGGGCTCCCATATATTCTTGTGTCTGGCCAGGTACAAATAGGCACCTGGGAGTTGGGGGCAGCCCGTCGCTGCCTGCTGGATCCGGCTGGTTCCAGAAATACGGCGAAGCCCACGTCAAATTTTTTTCTGACAAATCCATAAAACAATGTAAATAAAAGGGACTGCATCTTTATTAACCCCTGGACCATGGGCGAGGGGTTAATAAAGATGCAGTCCCTTTTTTAGGATTGTTTTATTGATTTTTCAGAAAAAAAATGACGTAGGCTTTGCCGTATTTCTGGAACCAGCCGGATCCAGCAGGCAGCGACGGGCTGCCCCCATACCCCAGGTGCCTATTTGTACCTGGCCGGACACAAGAATATAGGCGAGCCCTCTTTTTTTATTATTTCATGAATTTCATGAAATAATAAAAAAAAAATGCGTGGGGCTCCGCGCAATTTCCATGTCTAGCCAGGTACAGCTAAGCAGCTGGGGGCTGGAATCCGTAGCGCAGGTAGGCCCAAGCTTTCTGGGCAAACCCCCGCTGCAAATTGCAGCCCGCAGCCGCCCCAGAAGATGGCACGTGCATTGAAGCACCATCCTCTGGCGCTGAACCCCGCTCTTCCAGCGGCCCTGGTGGCGGTGGCACGCTGGGTAATAAAGGGGTTAATACCAGCTTTGTTATACAAGCTGGTATTAAGCCCGAGATTCTTAATGTCAGGCCAGGTTTGACCCGGCCACTAAGAATCTCCAATAAAGGGTTAAAAAAAAACAACACAGAGAAATTTTTTTATTAGAAATAAAAAAAAAAAAGCCATTAGGGACTCCATCTTTAATTAAAAAAGTCCTCTTCCGTCCGACGTAGTCCAAAACGAGATGTCCTCTCTGCTACATCCCCTGTGCATAGATATAGATGTCTATGCACAGGGAATGAGCAGACTGAGAACAATCTCAGCTCTGCTACATCAGGCAGCAGGCGGGCTCTAGGACCCTGGAGCTGCACAGAGTAGACAGCTCTTACTCTGCGAGTTTTCCTGCTATCACTGACACAGTAGCAAGTCCAATGCAAGTCAATGGCAATCCTAGTTTTGTCAGAGTCTCTGACAAAACTAGGATTGCCATTGATTTGCATTGGGCTGGTTACTGTGCGAGTAAACGCTGGGAAACTCGCAGAGTAACGAGTCCTAGCAGATAGAGCCTGAAGCTTCCGAGACACATCTGCAATTTGTAAATCGCACATTACTCGCTATTACTCGCTTCCCCATTCATTAACATTTGACTCACTAGACTCGCAATGAGTAGCGAGTCCCGGGCTCGGACTCGCTAGAGTCAAGCGATTCCGAGTAATTTAGGGCTCGCCCATCGCTAGAAGCTATCCTTCCTGCACTTGCACAAATATGAGTAGGATGAATGTACTCCATTGCCCTACTTCGTTTAATTGCAATTCCGATCATTGTTTACATCAATAAAATCATTTTTCCCTTTCTTCTTCTCCTTTCCCTTACCTCTTCTTATTTATAAGAATTTATTTTATGATATACTGTTTTTTTCAAGTACTGTATAATGGCAATGCTCGTTCTACTGTAGTCAAAATGGTTTTGAAAACTATTGGAAAATTAAAATTTAATATAAATTTATCTTACTTGAAATTGTAACCTACTTATCATAATACACCACAGCTCAGACAATGACATCATAATGGTTGATGATATCACAGGGTCAATAAATTCCACTGTGAAAGCTCAGAATCTCAGTCTTCATAGACACCGGCAAGCGACTGCACCTCCTTTCCAATCAGCCTGTTTTTCAGTTTATTTTATTAGGATTTTACCTCTGGAAAGATCACGTGGAAGGAAAGAAATATGAAGAGAAAAAGACGAAAGAAGATATAGCAAAATGGTTTAGGAGGGAAGTAACCATCAACCTCTTGTGCTTGATTTCCAGCATCAGCAATGTAATGGGCTGGAATGCCATTGGTATTGAAGTATTCGGCTGGATTGTTAACACAGGTAAACCACCGGGGTAAATTGCCTTTACTAGTGAATTACTGGGATGGGTTTCCACCACCCGTACCATACTTGTCTGTATTGCCACCACTAGTAAAAAAAAAACTGGTCTGGATTTCCACCACCAGTACAATACTGGTTTTGATTGCCACAACTGATAGTATTGGTATCCCAGGCCAGAAAATTATCAATCTCTTGGACTGGTTTGGCACTATCAGCGAACTAACTGGTTGGATCACCATTACTGGAAAATTAATGGGCTTTGTGGCATCCACAGGCAAACTACTGAGCTGGTTAGCCACAACTAGGGAACCATTGGTTTGAGTTGTAACAACTTGTGAACTGTTTGGCTAGGTTCCCTCCGCCTGTGAACTACTCGGCTGAGGCAAAACCAATGGCGAAATATTAAGCTGGCTTGTGACCATTGGCTAACCTCCTAACTGGATCCCTATTGCTAATGAGCTACTGGGCTGGGTCACTAATGTTGGTGTACTACTTAGCGAACCATCCACTGCCAGTAGACTCCTGTGCTGGATTGCTACTCTCTATTATCTCTAGCACTGGGTCAAAACCACTAGCAAACACCCAGGCTGTGTCTCCACAACTGGAAAGCTACAAAACTGAATTACAATAGGAGGCAAATTAGTGCACTGGATATATATTGTAGATGAAATAGCAATATGTGAATTCATTAGTAGTTATCCTTCCTGTACTTGTACAAATATGACTAGGATGAATGTACTCCCTTGCCCTACTCCGTTTACTTGTAATTTTGATCATTGTTTACATCAATAAAAACATTTTTCGCTTTCTTCTTCTCCTTTCTCTTACCTCTTCTTATTTATAAGAATTTATTTCATGATATACTGGTTTTTCCAAGTACTGTATAGTGGCAATGCTCGTTCTAGTGTAGTCAAGATGGTTTTGAAAACTATTGGAAAATTAAAATTTTATATAAATAAATCTTACTTGAAATTGTAGAAGGTAAAAAAACTATAAGCGGTCTAATTGGAGGCGCTCAGGCACAAAGGCAGCAGGCACTGGGATGTTTTTTCAACAGACCTTTATTCAGGCTCCCCTCCTACTCCACAACATGTTTCGATAGATTGTCTATCTTCCTCAGGTGGTTAGAGAATCTATCGAAACATGTTGTGGAGTAGGAGGGGAGCCTGAATAAAGGTCTGTTGAAAAAACATCCCAGTGCCTGCTGCCTTTGTGCCTGAGCGCCTCCAATTAGACCGCTTATAGTTTTTTTACCTTCTAATATAAATCCCTCTCTGAGGGTAAAGCGGCGGGGAGCAGCTAGGCGCAGAGTGCAGCTTAACGTGAGGACCTGGCGTCGCCTGGCAACAGGAGCTTTAACTTAAGGACCGGCGGTGACGTGACCGGATGCTCGGAGCCCCCGGAGCACGCGGTGTGCGGATGAGCTAGAGCCTGTGAAGGGCGCCTTATCAAACGTATTACCGGGTTGTGCGGGGACAGCACAACCCGATAAGGTGAGTGGCCACCTATTAGTACGCCACGCTAAAAAAAGCCCCCTGGTAACCGCACTATTGCGCCCCTTTCTCTTTCTTTTCTCTTATTTGAAATTGTAACCTAGTTATCATAATACACCACAGCTGAGACAGACAATGACATCACAATGGTTGATGACATCACAGGTTCAATAAATTCCACTGTGAAAGCTCAGAATCTCAGTCTTCAGAGACAACGGCAAGCGACTGAACCTCCTTTGCAATCAGCCTGTTTTTCAGTTTATTTTATTAGGATTTTACCTCTGGAAAGATCACGTGGAAGGAAAGAAATATGAAGAGAAAAAGACGAAAGAACATATCGCTAAATGGTTTTGGAGCGAAGTAACCATTCACCTGTTGTGCTTGATTTCCAGCATCAGCAATGTAATGGGCTGGAATGCCATTGGTATTGAAGTACTCAGCTGAATTGTTAACACAGGTAAACCACCGGGGTAGATTGCCTTTACTAGTGAATTACTGGGATGGGTTTCCACCACCCGTACCATACTTGTCTGTATTGCCACCACTAGTAAAAAAAACTGTCCTAGATTTCCTCCACCAGTACAATACTGGTTTTGATTGCCACTACTGAAAATTTTCTAAGCTGAGATACCAATACTCCGGGGCGTAACTACAATAGGTGCAGGGGTTGCGATCGCACCCGGACCCTGCAGCCTAGGGGGACTCAAAAAGTCCCTTTGGCCCATAGAAAAAGTCTAATACTACTAAAGATTGAAATAATTGGGGGCCCCGTTGGAGCTTTCGCCTCGGGGCCCCAAGGCCTGAAGTTACGCCACTGCCAATGCTATCAATCTCTTGGACTGGGTTGGCACTATCAAAGAACTAACTGGTTAGATCACCATTACTGGAAAATAATGGGCTTTGTGGCATCCAGACGTGTGTGTTTTAGGGCGATTATGTGGCGAGGTTGGTGTATGTGTGGTGAAATGTGTGCTAAGGGTGGTATATGTGTTTAAGCACGTGGTAGTGTGAGGCGCATTTTGTGTGTGTGTTCATATCCCCGTGTGTGGTGAGTATCCTATGTCGGGGCCCCACCTTAGCAACTGTATGGTATACACTGTTTGGCGGCATCGCTCTCATTCTTTAAGTCCCCCTTGTTCACATCTGGTAGCTGTCAATTTTCCTCCAACACATTTCCTTTCACTTTTTCCCCATTATGTAGATAGGGCTAAAATTGTTTGGTGAACTGGAACGCTCAGGCTTAAAATTTCGCCTCACAACATAGCCTATGACGCTCTCGGGGTCCAGACGTGTGACTGCAAAATTTTGTTGCTATAGCTGACAGCTGTCTATTTTCCTCCAACACTTTTCATTTCCCTTTTTCCCCATTATGTAGATAGGGGCAAAATTGTTTGGTGAATTGGAATGCGCGGGGTTAAAATTTCGCCTCCCAACATAGCCTATGACGCTCCGGGGTCCAGACGTGTGATTGTGCAAAATTTTGTGGCTATAGCTGACAGCTGTCGATTTTCCTCCAACACTTTTCCTTTCCCTTTTTCCCCATTATGTAGATAGGGGCAAAATTGTTTGGTGAATTGGAATGCGCGGGGTTAAAATTTCGCCTCCCAACATAGCCTATGCCTCTCTCGGGGTCCAGACGTGTGACTGTGCAAAATTTTGTGGCTGTAGTTGCGACGGTGTAGATGCGAATCCCGGACATACATACATACACACGTACATACATACACACACACATTCAGCTTTATATATTAGATTGCACTAATTTGCCTCTGATTGTGATCCAGTTGTGCAGCTTCCCAGTGGTGGAGACCCAGCCTGGGTGTTTGCTGGTGGTGTTGACCTAGTGCAAGAGATAATAGAGAGATGCAATCCAGCACAAGTGTCTACTGGCAGTGGATGATTCGCTAAGTAGTACACCAACATTAGTGACCCAGCCCAGTAGCTCATTAGCAATAGGGATCCAGTTAGGAGGTTAGCCAGTGGTCACAAGCCAGCTTAATATTTCGCCATCGGTTTTGCCCCAGCCAAGCAGTTCACTGGTGGTGAGAACCTATCCAAACAGTTCACAAGTGGTTACAGCCCAAACCATTAGTTCCCTAGTTGTGGCTAACCAGCTCAGTAGTTTGCCTGTGGATACCACAAAGCCCACTAATTTTCCAGTAATGGTGATCCAACCAGTTAGTTTGTTGATAGTGACAAACCAGTCCAAGAGATTGATAGTACTGGTATCCCAGCCCAGAAAATTATCAGTAGTGGCAATCAAAACCAGTATTGTACTGGTGGGGGAAATCCAGACCAGTTTTTTTTACTAGTGGTGGCAATACAGACCACTATGGTACTGGTGGGTCAACCCATCCCAGTAAATCACTAGTAAAGGCAATCTACCCCGGTGGTTTACCTGTGTTAACATTCCAGCCGAGTACTTAAATACCAATGGATATCCAGCCCATTACATTTCTGATGCTGGAAATCAAGCACAATAGGTTGATGGTTACTTCCCTCCAAAACCATTTAGCGATATATGAAGAGAAAAAGACGAAAGAACATTTCTTTCCTTCCACGTAATCTTTACAGAGGTAAAATCCTAATAAAATAAACTGAAAAACAGGCTGATTAGAAAGGAGGTGCAGTCGCTTGCCGGTGTCTCTGAAGACTGAGATTCTGAGCTTTCACAGTGGAATGTATTGACCCTGTGATGTCATCAACCATTATGATGTCATTGTCTGTCTGAGCTGTGGTGTATTATGATAAGTAGGTTACAAATTCAAGTAAGATTTATTCATATAAAATTTTAATTTTCCAATAGTTTTCAAAACCATCTTGACTACACTAGAACGAGCCTTGCCATTATATACTACTTGGAAAAACCAGTATATCTACTATATAATTGTCTAAGACGTTTTCGTGTCGGACCCCGACAACGTGCCGTGGATATGTCACACTCTGTGACGTCATCACGGCGAAGCATTGGCCGCGTAGCGGCCATTGCGAGCCGCTGACGTCACCACGCACGAACAATGGCCGCGAAGCGGCCATTGCGAGTC
>JARQOC010000002.1:370825049-371035609 GCA_033576535.1 Allobates femoralis
ATATATACAGATAGATATATAGAGATAATCGATTAGTTGTTGTATATTCATAATTATATATATATATATATATATATAGAGAGAGAGAGAGAGAGCTATACATATAGATATATATACAGATAGATATATAGAGATAATTGATTAGTTATTGTATATTCATAATTATATATATATATAGAGAGAGAGAGAGAGCTATACATATAGATATATATACAGATAGATATATAGCGATAATTGATTAGTTATTGTATATTTATAATTATATATATATATAGAGAGAGAGAGAGAGCTATAGATATAGATATATATACAGATAGATATATAGAGATAATCGATTAGTTATTGTATATTCATAATTATATATATATATATAGAGAGAGAGAGAGAGAGAGAGCTATAGATATAGATATATATACAGATAGATATATAGAGATAATTGATTAGTTATTGTATATTCATAATTATATATATATAGAGAGAGAGAGAGAGCTATACATATAGATATATATACAGATAGATATATAGAGATAATTGATTAGTTATTGTATATTCATAATTATATATAGAGAGAGAGAGAGAGAGAGCTATATATATAGATATATATACAGATAGATATATAGAGATAATTGATTAGTTATTGTATATTTAGAATTATATATATAGAGAGAGAGAGAGAGAGAGCTATAGATATAGATATATATACAGATAGATATATAGAGATAATCGATTAGTTATTGTATATTCATAATTATATATATATATATATATATATATATATATATATATACAGAGAGACAGAGAGAGAGAGAGGGTTATAGATATAGATATATATACAGATAGATATATAGAGTTAATTGATTACTTATTGTATATTCATAATTATATATATATATATAGAGAGAGAGAGAGAGAGATTAATATACAATATATATATATATATATTTTATATATATATATATATATATATATATATATATATACTAATTATATACATATATATAATATGATAGCTGACACACTGCTCCGGAGCCTGTGTCCCTGTGCCTCAGTGTCCCTGTGCCCCTGTCATCCCGCTCTCAAGCAGCTGCTGTCAGCACATGCTGATACACTGCTCCGGAGCCTGTGCCCCTGTGCCCCTGTGCTCCTGTGCCCCAGTGCCCCTGTGTCCCAGTGCCCCTGTGCCCCTGTGACTCTGTGCCCCTGTGCCCCTGTGACTCTGTGCCTCTGTCGATTACCGCAATCGCGCCGCATATTGACTCGCTGGCTCAGTGCGAGCACTTGCGGCGCGCTTGCGGTAATTCCCATAAGGATTACCGCAAGCGCGCCGCATTGCCAGTCGCTGGCTGAGTGCGAGCACTTGCGGCGCGCTTGCGGTAATTCCTATAAGGATTACCGCAACCGTGCCGCAAGTGCCAGTTGCGGCGCGATTGCGGTAATCCCCATAGAAAGTATAGGGGGACTTGCGGCAAGTGCGGTTTTGCCGCACCTGCCGCAAGTTCCCTTATACTTTCTATGGGGATTACCGCAATCGCGCCGCAGATGCGGTTTTTTAATAAAATAAAATAATTTTAATACAAATAAAATTAACTTAAAATAAAAAATAATAAATAAATTTAATAATAGTAAAAATAGTAAAAAAAAAAATATAAATAAATAATAAAAAAAAAAAATTTTTATAATAATAAAAAAAAAAATCATTAAGATATTAATTACATTAATTAATTAAAATATAAGTATTGGACCCCCCAAAAAAAGTATTGGACCCCCCCACAAAAAAAGTTTTGGACCCCCCCCCAAAAAGTATTGGACCCCCAAAAAAAGTATTGGACCCCTCCAAAAAAGTATTGGACCCCCCCAAAAAAGTATTGGACCCCCCAAAAAAAGTATTGGACCCTCCAAAAAAATGATTGGACCCTCCAAAATAAGTATTGGACCCCCCCAAAAAGTATTGGACCCCCCAAAAAAAGTATTGGACCCCCCCCAAAAAGTATTGGACCCCCCAAAAAAGTATTGGACCCCCCAAAAAATGTATTGGACCCCCCAAACAATATTAATATATATGTATATATCTATATATGTATATATATGCAGTCCATATGTTCACTATCACAATATTCATTCCGCCATCATTTCACTTGCGGCGCGGTTGCGGTAGTTTCCATAAGGATTACCGCAATCGCGCCGCACGTGCAAGTTGTGGAGCAGTTGCGGTAAGCCCCATACAAAGTATAGGGGGACCTGCGGCAAGTGCGGTTTTGTAAGAATGTGTTTAATATGTCATTTTATAGTGTTTTCTATAACTTTTCCTCACAAATTATTCCTGCTTTGGTGATCCTGTGGGACGGACGTTGGAAAAGCTGTGCTGGAACCTCATCCCTACAATATCAGCTAAAGATATCTTTTTGGCCTAATATAATTGATTAGTTATTGATATATTCATTATTATATATATATATAGAGATATAGATATAGATTTATATATGTATATATATATATATATAATATATATATATATATAGATATATATATATAGAGAGAGAGAGAGACATGCCATATTATATATATGTATAGGATTATTATCATATAGATCAATAAGCTATTTAATACCAATATATAGAATATATTTTATAAATAATATCCTAAAAATATATCCAAAAACTATATTATATATATTATTAACTTAAATAAATTATGTATATTATATATTACAATTTATTATAATGTATATATATATATATATATATATTACATATCTATATATATTATATATATATAATTATATATATATATATATATATAAAAAGTCAAAAAACGAAACAGCACAATACTTCACCGTCGGGTGCAAAGCCCTCCTACCATTCCACTGGTGATTTAGATAGATGAAAAATGAAAGGCAGCACTTCCTTCATAAGATCCAAAAGGGTTTTATTAGCCCTAGGACTGCAACGTTTCGGCTCCTTGCCTTTGTCAAGCAGTGATAAACAAATGCAGTGCTCACATATATATAGCTCCCATCTCAGGGGCTCACAATCATCTAATTAATACAGTGTTGTGCAAAAAATTCCATATACAAGTATAATATTAAGTATACATAGTGCTAACAAGTGTACAATCTAGTGCATACAGTGCTATAACCTTCTACATATGGTATAAAACTCAATTTTCATGATAATACACAGTATTCTATCTTAATTATTACAATCAAGACCCAGGTGACACTTATCTTGTGATCAGAGGACTCCATACTACAACTGTACATTGTGAATTCCGCCATTGCGATCCTGGCGTCCATGCTAAACCACTGCGCATGCTCATTGTGAAAAAAACCAAATCTCCCCTCAGTGAATCTCCCGTCTCAAGTCTCGCGAGTCCGCAATGCATGTTGGGATCCTTGATACACCCACTGCGACTGCGTAGTACCGCATATGAAGCTCCTACTCCCATCTTACTTCCCGCGCATGCGCTCTATTATCTCAGGACACCCAGCGCCATCTTAGAGTCATAGCGATTCTGCGGCACTGAGTATTGCGTATCCACCTGATTATATGTGGATCATTAAGCGCATCATAACCGCGATTACGCAGTGTAAATAGGGAGATGTTTAAAGACCAGTCCTTTTCATAACATATAATATATATTATACCCAAAATTGCCCAAATCACTTCACCAGCATGGTGTCAGTGCAAACATTAGGCAATAAATTGGGAGAGTTATTTAATTATAATCCAAGCATGTCTTTAATATATATAAGGGAAACCAACATACAGTCACCGCCCTGGTGGGCTTTATACAGTTAAGTATGCTCAATTGCATACAAAGAGACAATTGTCCTTCTGTTCAGGTGACCAGCCTTATACCTCTAATAAAAATAAAATAAAACGCATGCAATGGACTTAATCAGAACAAAGTATATTTTAATTCAATTACTGAAAAGACTGGGATAAATTTCCAAGGAGGGATTTTGGCTATCACAATAGAGAAATTTACAGATGGAACTGCATGATTCACTTCCAAGTTGCAGCTTATGGATTCCTCCGTCCAAATCTACGGAATCAAGAAAAAAGAAAAAAAGAAAATTACTTAAAATAAAACACTTTCAAGATAATAAATATCAAATAGTGTTTATCCATTTACTATCAGTAGTGGATTAGGCTCTAATATACTAGGGGTTATATTTTACAGTAGGCTTTGAATTTTGTAATCCACGTTAAGGCCATTCGGTCTCAATGTATTTAGCTTATGGATCCATTCCATCTCTCTTTTTAATAACAGTTTCTGCCGGTCCCCTCCCCGTCTCTGCACTGGAATTGTGTCTATCAGACGGAACCTCAGATCTCTTTCTGTATGTCCCATTTCTATAAAATGTTTTGGGACAGGTAGATCTTTCCTTTTTTTCTTAATGGTATGTCGATGATGAGCAATACGTGTCTTAAAATCCCACGTCGTCTCTCCGACATACCATTTAGCGCAAGGACACTCTAGGAGGTAGACTACGTATTCCGACGAACAAGTCAAAAAATGCCTAATTTCAAACCGTTGCCCAGTTGTTGGATGCATGAAGTGTGAACCCTTAATCATTAGTTTGCAATTGATACATGACAAGCAAGGGTAACATCCCAACCTTCTAGTGCCCGTCAGATACTTCTGCCCATCCTTTTTCATAGAGCCAATGTCGGAGCGTATGAGTTTATCCCTCAGACATTGGTTCCGTCTATATGAGAACAGAGGTGGCTCATTAAATTCTTTCACATGTGGTAAACATTTACCCAGCATCTTCCAATGTTTCCGTATTACTTTCGCAACCTCCCCACTCTCCTCACTAAAAGTTGAGACAAACGGGACCCTTCTCAACTGTTCAGTGGGATTTTTTTCTGCCAAAATATCTGACCTAGCTAGTTGTACTACTTTATCTTTCTGCTCCCTCAATAGTTTTTTTGGATAACCTCTTGCAGAGAATTTAGTGACCATATCATTCAATGCCACTTCTTGATCTTCTTCTCTGTTTACTATCTTTTTTACTCTGGTCATTTGGCTAAATGGAATGGATTTCAGGGTGTTTTCTGGGTGCTGGCTGCTAAAATGTAGCAAATCATTCCTATCTGTCTCTTTTATGTACAGTTTGGTTATAAATTCATCATTCTGATACAGAACCTGTACATCCAAGAACTGTAATGAGGATTTTGAACAAACTAAGGTGAATTTTACCGTCTCATCAATCTCATTTAGATACCCATGGAATTGATGTAGGGCATCTTCTGTTCCTGTCCATATGAGGAAGACATCATCTATGTATCTCCACCATGTGGCGACAAAGTCATAATGGTGGGATACATAGATAAGGTCCTCCTCAATTACCCGCATAAATACATTTGCATAGGCTGGGGCCATACTGGCCCCCATTGCTGTACCTCTGCATTGAAGGAAGTAATCATCTCCAAATAAAAAATAATTGTTCTTAAGAACTAATTCCAGGAGGTCGAGTACCAAGCGACAAGCATCATCAGACATATTTGTTTCACTCAATTTTTTCTGTACAGCTGCCAACCCCCGTTCGTTATCTATGGACGTGTAAAGTGAGACCACGTCAAAGGACGCTAGTATCACTTCACCACTTACAGACAGGGTTTTTAACTTACGTAAAAAATCTCCAGTATCCTTTATGTATGAGTCAGCCCCTCTTGCCATAGGGTTTAATACCTTATCAAGGAAAATTCCTATATTGGAAAGAATTGAATTTGTACCGGAGACTATTGGGCGTCCCGGCGGGTCCACCAGAGACTTATGGATCTTTGGGAGTACATACAGTACTGGCGTAGTTGGATACTCAATTATCATAAAATCGAGGAGGTCCTGATCTATCAACCTCTTATTATATGCTTCTTTCAGGACCACCCCAATCCTACGTGCTATTTCGAATTTTGGATCCCTATCCAGTCTCCGGTAGACCCCCGGGTCGTCCAACTGCCTCCTAATCTCTTTAATATACCTGACCCTGTCCATGACGACAACCGCCCCTCCCTTATCTGCTTTCTTTATTATGATGCTGTCGTCATGGGCAAGGTCATTAAGAGCTACCATTTCCTGAGTTTTTATATTGGGCTTTCTAAAGCCTACATTACTCTTGACCTTCAGTAAGTCAACTTCCCTAGTGACAGCTGCCACAAAAGACTCAATTACTGTAGAGCTAACTGGTGGCATAAATTTACTTTTCTTTTTTATACCTAAACATGTCATATCAAAATCACAGGTCGCTATTTTAGATTTATTTTCCTTGGTACTGAACCACTCCTTCAATTTTAGTGATCTAAAAAAACTTTGCAGGTCTAGTGATAGTTGGAAAAAATCAGTAAATGCATTTGGACCAAAACCACATTTATTGCACATTTTTTACCTTTATAATCTGGAAGTGAAGTATGGAGATTAATAATGAGCCTGGGACTTTAAGTTACACAGTGGAGGATGAAGACCGCATATTTAAGGGGATTGATGTGGATGCAGTTTTTTTGAGTGTACCATCTGTTGTTGATTTGAAACAGAAGTATGAGAATTTAGCTAAGAAGACACTAACAACACAACTGCATCTATCCACTATGTCGGAATACTTTAAGGCTAAAATGATACCACGAGGCCTGCGGTCTAATGTGAGACCAAATTTAATGTTTGGAGATTCATTTTTCTGCTCTCAATTCTGTAAGATCTCAAACAAATATGGTATGGATCTATTATTAGTGAATATTGACTTTTTACAACATGAATTGAAAAGAGTATTAGGTGAACATGGCGCAATAGAAGCAAAATTAAAGGATATTCTAAAGGAGGAGGATTTGTTGAAATTCAAAGAGCAAGTTAATACACGTATAACCAAACTACGCTCAGAATTGGAGGAAGGCAAAAGGAGGAAGTGGTTAAGAGATACAGAGGACTATTCTAATGGAAATGTATATAACTGGCAACGTGAAGGTGTAGGGAAATGGCGAAATACAGGTGGTAAAAATCCTAATCTGCTTTGTACATGTGGAAAGGTTTATTTTATAATGGACTTTGTTCATAGATACAGAACCAAGGAACAACGAAGGAAAAGAAGAGGAGGAAGGAGACACTACCGGCGGCAAAAAAGACAAGCGGGGAAAAGGGAAGCAACAGAGGAAACCACCGTTGAAAACATAAAAGAGGACTTGGTAGTAAACCTTTCAAGTAAGATACTGACAGAAATGCAGATATCTGTTTTGAACAAGGGATTGGGTTTTGGTCCAAATGCATTTACTGATTTTTTCCAACTATCACTAGACCTGCAAAGTTTTTTTAGATCACTAAAATTGAAGGAGTGGTTCAGTACCAAGGAAAATAAATCTAAAATAGCGACCTGTGATTTTGATATGACATGTTTAGGTATAAAAAAGAAAAGTAAATTTATGCCACCAGTTAGCTCTACAGTAATTGAGTCTTTTGTGGCAGCTGTCACTAGGGAAGTTGACTTACTGAAGGTCAAGAGTAATGTAGGCTTTAGAAAGCCCAATATAAAAACTCAGGAAATGGTAGCTCTTAATGACCTTGCCCATGACGACAGCATCATAATAAAGAAAGCAGATAAGGGAGGGGCGGTTGTCGTCATGGACAGGGTCAGGTATATTAAAGAGATTAGGAGGCAGTTGGACGACCCGGGGGTCTACCGGAGACTGGATAGGGATCCAAAATTCGAAATAGCACGTAGGATTGGGGTGGTCCTGAAAGAAGCATATAATAAGAGGTTGATAGATCAGGACCTCCTCGATTTTATGATAATTGAGTATCCAACTACGCCAGTACTGTATGTACTCCCAAAGATCCATAAGTCTCTGGTGGACCCGCCGGGACGCCCAATAGTCTCCGGTACAAATTCAATTCTTTCCAATATAGGAATTTTCCTTGATAAGGTATTAAACCCTATGGCAAGAGGGGCTGACTCATACATAAAGGATACTGGAGATTTTTTACGTAAGTTAAAAACCCTGTCTGTAAGTGGTGAAGTGATACTAGCGTCCTTTGACGTGGTCTCACTTTACACGTCCATAGATAACGAACGGGGGTTGGCAGCTGTACAGAAAAAATTGAGTGAAACAAATATGTCTGATGATGCTTGTCGCTTGGTACTCGACCTCCTGGAATTAGTTCTTAAGAACAATTATTTTTTATTTGGAGATGATTACTTCCTTCAATGCAGAGGTACAGCAATGGGGGCCAGTATGGCCCCAGCCTATGCAAATGTATTTATGCGGGTAATTGAGGAGGACCTTATCTATGTATCCCACCATTATGACTTTGTCGCCACATGGTGGAGATACATAGATGATGTCTTCCTCATATGGACAGGAACAGAAGATGCCCTACATCAATTCCATGGGTATCTAAATGAGATTGATGAGACGGTAAAATTCACCTTAGTTTGTTCAAAATCCTCATTACAGTTCTTGGATGTACAGGTTCTGTATCAGAATGATGAATTTATAACCAAACTGTACATAAAAGAGACAGATAGGAATGATTTGCTACATTTTAGCAGCCAGCACCCAGAAAACACCCTGAAATCCATTCCATTTAGCCAAATGACCAGAGTAAAAAAGATAGTAAACAGAGAAGAAGATCAAGAAGTGGCATTGAATGATATGGTCACTAAATTCTCTGCAAGAGGTTATCCAAAAAAACTATTGAGGGAGCAGAAAGATAAAGTAGTACAACTAGCTAGGTCAGATATTTTGGCAGAAAAAAATCCCACTGAACAGTTGAGAAGGGTCCCGTTTGTCTCAACTTTTAGTGAGGAGAGTGGGGAGGTTGCGAAAGTAATACGGAAACATTGGAAGATGCTGGGTAAATGTTTACCACATGTGAAAGAATTTAATGAGCCACCTCTGTTCTCATATAGACGGAACCAATGTCTGAGGGATAAACTCATACGCTCCGACATTGGCTCTATGAAAAAGGATGGGCAGAAGTATCTGACGGGCACTAGAAGGTTGGGATGTTACCCTTGCTTGTCATGTATCAATTGCAAACTAATGATTAAGGGTTCACACTTCATGCATCCAACAACTGGGCAACGGTTTGAAATTAGGCATTTTTTGACTTGTTCGTCGGAATACGTAGTCTACCTCCTAGAGTGTCCTTGCGCTAAATGGTATGTCGGAGAGACGACGTGGGATTTTAAGACACGTATTGCTCATCATCGACATACCATTAAGAAAAAAAGGAAAGATCTACCTGTCCCAAAACATTTTATAGAAATGGGACATACAGAAAGAGATCTGAGGTTCCGTCTGATAGACACAATTCCAGTGCAGAGACGGGGAGGGGACCGGCAGAAACTGTTATTAAAAAGAGAGATGGAATGGATCCATAAGCTAAATACATTGAGACCGAATGGCCTTAACGTGGATTACAAAATTCAAAGCCTACTGTAAAATATAACCCCTAGTATATTAGAGCCTAATCCACTACTGATAGTAAATGGATAAACACTATTTGATATTTATTATCTTGAAAGTGTTTTATTTTAAGTAATTTTCTTTTTTTCTTTTTTCTTGATTCCGTAGATTTGGACGGAGGAATCCATAAGCTGCAACTTGGAAGTGAATCATGCAGTTCCATCTGTAAATTTCTCTATTGTGATAGCCAAAATCCCTCCTTGGAAATTTATCCCAGTCTTTTCAGTAATTGAATTAAAATATACTTTGTTCTGATTAAGTCCATTGCATGCGTTTTATTTTATTTTTATTAGAGGTATAAGGCTGGTCACCTGAACAGAAGGACAATTGTCTCTTTGTATGCAATTGAGCATACTTAACTGTATAAAGCCCACCAGGGCGGTGACTGTATGTTGGTTTCCCTTATATATATTAAAGACATGCTTGGATTATAATTAAATAACTCTCCCAATTTATTGCCTAATGTTTGCACTGACACCATGCTGGTGAAGTGATTTGGGCAATTTTGGGTATAATATATATTATATGTTATGAAAAGGACTGGTCTTTAAACATCTCCCTATTTACACTGCGTAATCGCGGTTATGATGCGCTTAATGATCCACATATAATCAGGTGGATACGCAATACTCAGTGCCGCAGAATCGCTATGACTCTAAGATGGCGCTGGGTGTCCTGAGATAATAGAGCGCATGCGCGGGAAGTAAGATGGGAGTAGGAGCTTCATATGCGGTACTACGCAGTCGCAGTGGGTGTATCAAGGATCCCAACATGCATTGCGGACTCGCGAGACTTGAGACGGGAGATTCACTGAGGGGAGATTTGGTTTTTTTCACAATGAGCATGCGCAGTGGTTTAGCATGGACGCCAGGATCGCAATGGCGGAATTCACAATGTACAGTTGTAGTATGGAGTCCTCTGATCACAAGATAAGTGTCACCTGGGTCTTGATTGTAATAATTAAGATAGAATACTGTGTATTATCATGAAAATTGAGTTTTATACCATATGTAGAAGGTTATAGCACTGTATGCACTAGATTGTACACTTGTTAGCACTATGTATACTTAATATTATACTTGTATATGGAATTTTTTGCACAACACTGTATTAATTAGATGATTGTGAGCCCCTGAGATGGGAGCTATATATATGTGAGCACTGCATTTGTTTATCACTGCTTGACAAAGGCAAGGAGCCGAAACGTTGCAGTCCTAGGGCTAATAAAACCCTTTTGGATCTTATGAAGGAAGTGCTGCCTTTCATTTTTCATCTATATATATATATAGATATACATATATAGATTAAGAATAAAATATATATATATATATATATATATTGTATATTAATCTATATATGTATATGTATATATATATATCTATTTATATATATCTAATATATATAGATATGTGATATATATATATCTATACATTATAATAAATTGTAATATATAATATACATAATTTTTTAAAGTTAATAATATATATAATATATTTTTTGGATATATTTTTAGGATATTATTTATAAAATATATTGTATATATTGATATTAAATAGATTATTGATCTATATGATACACAATTATATAAATCTTTTTCAGCCTTATATTAAATTTTGGTCTGAAATTATGCCAGTGCCTCAATATTTAATGTATATAAGCTTTGTAAAAAACATTAGTCATCTATATGTAAATAATGTTCCTTACTTCATTAACTTCTTTGGTGACTTATTTGATTATAATTTTATTCTTGCCTTTGAGACCTTTCACAATACCTTTTTATCAGGAATTTGTGGGAAAAATAATCGCTTCTGCACGTTCCGCATAATGGCTCACGTGTGGCATAAATGCGCCATTCAAATGTATTTTTCCTTTTAATTTGCAGTAATTTGTGGAACTTGCACAACTTGCGGCGCGGTGGCGGTTTGTGCCATGCAAAGTATAGGTGCAGTTGCGCCAAATGCAGTTTTGAACTTATGGTAGGTGTGGCCGCAAAAAAAAAAACCCGGTCAGCTGAGTTTTTTTTCACAGCCGCACCTGCTGCAAGTGCAAAATTGCAATTGCTGCACCTGCTGCAAGTAAGTCTATACTTTGCATGGCAAAAAACGCAAGCGCACCATAAGTGTAACGGTAATGTGGCTAACGCGGCAGATGTGGTTCTTTTACTGCATCTCCTGCAAATTACGAAAAATGCTGATGTTATTTTTTTGGATATATTTTTATGATATAATTTATATATAAAAATATATTGGATATAATAACAATTATCAATATAAATATTACTACTTTGACTATATTGCTATGCAGAATGTATATTGATTGCTTCCTTAAATAATATACTGTAGCTATTATTGCATACATTTTGCTGTAGTGTGCTCAATATGAGCTCTGACAAACCAAAAAGCTCTGTTAGAGCTAAGAATGCTGCACGCCAGCGCAAGAAGCGTGAGCAGGAAGATCCGGAAAAAAGATGTCTCCGTTTGGTTAAGCTCAAGGAGGATATGAATAAAAGAATTGCAAAGGAGTCTGCTGAAAAAAGAAGCAGTCGGTTGGCCAAAAAAGCTGAGGTGGAACGAAAAAGACGCAAAAAACAACAGGTGAAGGTGCAAGGAGAAGCATCTACCTCTGATATGGCGTCTATATCTGTGTCTCCAACACCTTTGGAAACTCAACTGCCTACAACATCTGGCCGCAAAAAAAAAAAGGTGAAGGTGCAAGGAAAACCATCTACCTCTGATATGGCGTCTATATCTGTGTCTCCAACACTTTTGGAAACTCAACTGCCTACAACATCTGGCACGGGTAAAGTGAAGTGCAAAGGTTCTTCTAAAACAAGAACAGACAAGACTGCTTCTGCCATCACAAGACACAAATTGGCTAAAGTCAAGCGTTTACAAATTATGTCACCTACCTCAAAACAACGCCGTTTGGCCCATTTGGCTGCCTCACAGCGTCAATTACGCCAAAAAAAAAACCTCAGGAATAAGTCTTCAGTCACTACTTCTTTTCTTGAATGTGTTGAAACTTCTACACAGCTACGCCTTATTTTTTTAGGCATCTACAAAAAACGTCATCGGTTGCTCACTTCACCAACGTCATTAATCCCTATTGGCTTTACTGATGATGATAGCAGTATTTTAGAACATACCTGTGGGCCCATGAATGTGTTATGTGAACATTGTGAAGCACAACATTTTGAGGCTGAAAGGCCATCTGATGGACAGTTCTCCCTTTGTTGTCACAAGGGTAAAGTTAAGGTACCATTACCTCAGTACCCTGAGCTCTTCACTACTTTACTAAAAGGAGACAGCCCATATAGTAAAAATCTCATGGAGAATATCAGGAGCATTAATAGTTCCTTTGCATTTGCTTCGATGGGTGCAAGTGTTTCGCAACCACCTGGACACGGTCCTTATTGTTTCCGGATTCACGGCCAAATTTACCATAGAACTGGAACTCTCCACCCCGCTGAAGGTCAAGTTCCAGCATATGCACAGCTCTATATTTTGGATAGTGCTACTGCTACTGAACAACGCCTACAGTCTCCAGAAAATCTCAAGTGTAATCCAGCCTTGATGACAATTATTGCTGAGCAATTGGAAGGTATTAATCCCTTTGTTTCAGCCTACAAAATGTTACGGCAAGTGGAGGAAGAGGAAGAACAGAAAGCATTTGAACATGGCACAAAAATGCCTAATATCATCATGGCAATTAAACAAGACAGAGAGCAAGACCCAAGACGGTATAACAACCCTACTGTCCATGAAGTTGCAGTCATCTTTGAAAATGCTGATGGAGAGCCACCATTTAATAGAGACATTTTAATACATCTAAAACCAGACACAAATAATCCGTTGGCCCCCAAAACACAGCAAATAAGTATTTTACACAGTAATTTGGATGCATTACTGTATCCATTGTTTTTCCCTCATGGAGAGCAAGGGTGGCATGAATCACTCATACACCAAGGCCAAAATCCTCGCAGGGTAACACAGCTGCAGTATTACTGTTATTTGCTGTCAGTACGGGCAGAATTCAATCCTGTCCTTAATGGAGGAAAACTGACACAGCAGTACTTGGTGGATGCCTATGTTAAGATCGAGGCCAATCGTTTAAATTTTATACGACAACACCAGAAAGATTTGAAGGTGGAAGATTATTGTCTCCTTCAAGAACATTTGCTGAGAAAATCCGTAGAAAAAGGAATCCCCATTGGCAAAACCGTAATTTTACCATCTTCCTTTGAGGGAAGTCCCCGAAACATGCAGCAGAGGTATCAAGATGCCATGGCGATTGTAACTAAATTTGGAAGACCAGATCTTTTTATAACGATGACCTGCAATCCAAAATGGAGTGAAATTGTAACCAATTTACAGCCATGGCAGCGTGCTGAACATCGCCCGGATTTAGTGGCACGTGTATTCAGGATTAAACTTGAAGCCCTTTTGAAAGATATTAATTCTGGATTATTTGGCAAGGTTTGTGCTATGGTTCATGTGATAGAATTTCAAAAGCGAGGCCTACCACATGCTCACATTCTAATTATTCTGGATGCCAACTCAAAACTAAGAACTGAGGTGGAAGTGGACAATACTGTTTGGGCTGAAATTCCTGATCCATCACATTACCCTCTGCTCCATCAAATTGTCATGCAACACATGATCCATGGCCCCTGTGGACAACACAATCCCAATTCTCCATGTATGGAGAATGGAAAGTGTAAAAAAAATTTTCCAAAACAGTTTCAAACAAAAACTGTTATACCTGAGGATGCATATCCAAGTTATCAAAGAAACGAAGGACCTTCTTTTCCACACCATTCCAAGATGATTGATAATTCTTGGGTGGTTCCATATAACCCTTTCCTTCTATTAAAATATAAGTGCCATATCAATGTGGAAGTATGTGCTTCCATTCAGAGCGTAAAATACCTCTTCAAATATGTGTACAAAGGTCATGACAAAGCCAATGTGGAAATTTGTGAAACCAACATCAGACACGATGAAACTCATAAATTCATGGATTCCAGATATGTCAGTGCACCAGAGGCAGCTTGGCGAATCTTTGCTTTTCAAATGCATAGACAATCTCACAGCATTAGTCGTCTTGCAGTACATCTGCCTCATTCACAATCACTTTTTTTTCACGAGGGTGATTCTGCGGACAACATCAGTTATTCAATGGACAGACAATCAACACTCATGGCCTACTTTACCCTCAATGAGAATGATCCCAAAGCTCGGGAGTACTTATATCGTCAAATTCCTGAGCATTATGTTTGGAAAGAAGGTGCATGGGAAGTTAGAAGGAGAAGAGGTGCTTCAGTCATTGGTAGGCTCTACACTGTTAGTATTCAAGAACAAGAACGTTATTTTTTAAGGCTGTTGTTACTCCATGTTAAAGGAGCTACAAGTTTTGATAACCTTAAGACTGTTAAGGAAGTCACATACCCAACGTTTAAAGAGGCGGCATTAGCCCTTGGATTGCTCTTCGATGACAGTGTTTGGAGAAAAACTTTATTGGATGCCTGTGTTCTCAATATGCCTGCACAGCTCCGTGAAATGTTTGCGTATATATGTGTCTTTGGTCCTCCTAATCATCCTCTGGAGTTGTGGCAAGAATTTAAACAACACTTCGTTCAAGATTACTGCCATGCCTACCACCCTGACACTGATGATTGTGAACATTGTGAAGGATACGCCATGACTGATGTTGAACATGTTTTAAAATTTCATGCTAAACATTTCATTGATTTTAATCTGCCACGCCCAAAAAGAAAACCACACATTCGTCCTCAATACAACAAAGAAGAAGAGTTAGTAAGAGCACATGAAATGAAAGCCACCTTAAATGATCAACAACGTTTGGCCTATACTGCAATCCATAAAGCTTTAGAGGATACAAGTGATAAGCCAAAGTGCTTTTTCCTTGACGGTCCCGGTGGAAGTGGGAAAACATATCTGTATCATCTATTGATTCATGAACTGAGAGGAGAAGGAGAAGTTGTCTCACCTGCAGCCAGTACAGGGATTGCTGCTAATCTATTGCAAGGAGGAAGAACTATCCATTCACTGTATGGCATACCAATACCAATTAATGAGACATCCGTTTCAAGAATCAAAAATGATACTGATGCGGCCCAACATTTGAAGACTACCAAACTCTTCATCATCGATGAGTCTACTATGTTGTCAAAATACGCTTTGCATGTAATTGATCAATTATTACGGGATGTCATGACAACTGATGTCTTCAACAAAAATAAATTACCCTTTGGAGGGAAAGTCATTGTTCTGGGAGGAGACTTTCGGCAGTGTCTTCCTATCATCTCCCACGGAACAAGGACAGACATTGTAGAGAGCTGCATTAAATATTCACGACAATGGCAGCTTTTCAATCAATTGCCGCTCATTAACAACATGCGCTCCATTGATTCTGAATATAGCAATTGGTTAATTCAATTGGGAAATGGAGAATTGTCCAATGATTACAACCTTGGTGATGATGTCATTGAGATCCCGCAAGACATGATCTGCACTGGCTCTTTAATCTTGGACATATTTGGTGAAAACATTGTCATTGATGTGAATAATGATGAAAGTATTCAGAATGCTGCATCACATGCCATTCTTTGTCCCAAAAATGACGCTGTGGATTTGATCAATTCAAAAGTGATGGATTGTATTCCTGGAGAATACATGGAATATATGAGCCATGATTCCATTGATCCAGATGAGACGGAAAATCCTGAACAATATCCTGTGGAATTTCTAAATTCTCTAACACCAACAGGAATGCCTTCTCATCTCCTGAAATTAAAAGTTGGTACAATTATAATGCTTTTGCGTAATTTTAACAGCAGAAAAGGACTTTGCAACGGGACTCGGATGATTATTATTGCTTTGTTTGACAACTTGATACAAGCAAAAGTAATTTCTGGCTCGGATGAAGGAAATGTAGTCTTCATTCCAAGAATTGATCTCTGTCCATCAGAGACTGGATTGCCTTTCAAACTAAGACGTCGGCAATTTCCCGTGAAGCCTGCCTTTGCCATGACCATAAATAAATCTCAAGGACAAACTTTGGAGAAAGTGGGGATTTATTTGCCAGAACCTGTTTTTGGCCATGGACAATTATATGTGGCTTTCTCACGTGTGAAGAGACGATGCAATGTGAAGGTGAAAGTGGTGGATTCATGCATTCAAGGGAAATTGGTGCCTAACTGTGAGAAAGTCTTCACCAAAAATATTGTCTATCGGAATATTTTGGGATGAACTTTTGCATATTTTATATTTTTACCTTTTCTATTAAAAAAAAAAAAAAAAAAAAAAAAAATTAGTTTAGTCTTTTCAATTTCAGTTTTTTATGTGCATAGTTTATACAATGTTTGTGGAAAAACACATTTTAGATTTCATTGGAGATGTGTATCATTCTGATTTTATCACAGGGTGATAGAAACCACTATTTAAAGCTCCAGTACACTACGTGCTGAGAGATTTGATTCTTATTCTTTAAAGGGAGAGGTTTTTGTGAACAGCTAAGAGACGGGTGGGACGGCTGTTCACACACATCTCATTACCAAGGTGTGTTCCACATGTTTAGATAGATAGGGACAAACATAAATTATTAATTAGATTCTACCACGACATTTTTCTTAGATTTTTTCACTTTGTTGAGGAATATACTAAATGATAATAATTGTACATGAAGGACTTATCAAGAACATACTTGCTGTAATTTTCATAATTGCATATATGTAATTTGTACTTAATTTGCAGTTTGTGCAGACAACATAGTTGTGGCAGTGTCATCCACATCAACTGCAGTCACCTGTGGTTAGTTAGTGGATGCATCTTATGCACCTGCTGAAGCTATGTTAACTCCATTTACTGTAGGTTAATTACAAGTTTTTTTGTTATTGCACGGATATTGCTGCAAGTCTGTAGTTGGTAACTCCTTCTGTATCAATTTACAAAATTTTATTATTTACATCACAATCCTCAAAAAATCTAAGAAAAATCCAGCAATTAAAAATATCTAAATTATATCAATTCGGATTTAGTTAGAGTAGGTCCCACCAGGCGTAAGGGCATCTTGACGCGATTGGTGGGCTGACACAAAGTGGCTGATACATATATTAGTACTGTTAATTCATCAATTCAAAAAATTGACATATTAAGAAGTATTGGTACTTTGTGTTCTAAGACCCTTACAACATAATAGTTCAATTTTCCTTAAATGATATCAACCATACTAATATATGTAGTTGGTGTAAAGATGTCATTGGAATAATTGGATTATTATTTGA
This sequence comes from Allobates femoralis, assembly GCA_033576535.1. Classification (NCBI taxonomy): domain Eukaryota; kingdom Metazoa; phylum Chordata; class Amphibia; order Anura; family Aromobatidae; genus Allobates; species Allobates femoralis. The sequence continues at coordinate 370,842,813 of JARQOC010000002.1, forward strand.
AAATCTAAAAAAAACATTAAAAATATTCTAGACACCCGATGCATTTGCATCGGGCTCACAGCTAGTCATGAAATAAATTCCTATCTATTATAATAAAACCCTAAGGCAACTTCCGTCAGGATTTAACGGTATACTACGTCACATCCTGCCTGAAGTTGCCTGTACATCACCCTGGGTTTTCCAATACGGCCTCCCATTGCCGGGAGCGGGGCTTCCAAAGCCTCATTCCCGCCATCGGTACAAGCGCCAGCGGAACCCCCCAGCCCCCGGCCCCCTCCGTTCTCACCCCTGCTTGGTGTTAGTGATGATAGCTGAAGACTCCAGGAATAGACACGTCCTGGAGCGCTCCAAGCACAGTCTATTCCTGGAGTCTTCAGCTATCATCGCTAACGCCAGGCTGTGGTGAGAATGGAGGGGGAGGGGGCGAGACAGAGGCACACAGGGAGACACAGAGGCGCACAGGGGGACATAGAGGCGCACAGGGGGACGCAGAGGTGCACAGGGGGACGCAGAGGTGCACAGGGGGACACAGAGGCGCACAGGAGGACACAGAGGCGCACAGGGGGACACAGAGGTGCACAGGGGACAAAGAGGCGCACAGGGGGACACAGAGGTGCACAGGGGAACACAGGCACACAGGGGGACACAAAGGCGCACAGAGGCACGCAGGGGGACACAGGGGCACACAGCAGGAAACAGAGGTGCACAGGGGGACACAGAGGTGCACAGGGGGACACAGAGGCACAGGGGGACACAGAGGCATAGGGGGACACAGAGGCGCACAGGGGGACACAGAGGCGCACAGGGGGACACAGAGGTGCACAGGGGGACACAGGCGCACAGGGGGACACAGGCGCACAGGGGGACACAGAGGCGCACAGGGGGACACAGAGGTGAACAGGGGGACACAGGCGCACAGGGAGACACAGAGGCGCACAGGGGGACACAGATACAGGGGTACAGGCAGACAGCCGCTGTACACAGGAGAGACAGAGACAGTGTACACGGGAGAGACGGCGCACATAGGAGACGGCGCACATAGGAGACAGAGACGGCACACACAGGGGAGACAGTGCACACACGAGACACAGTCGGCACACAAGGGGGAGACGCCGCACACGTGGGGGGACAGCACTGACAGAAGAAAAAGGCACAAGGGACAGAATCCACAGAGGGAAGACAGAACACAGGGGAAGACAGGCACAGAGACAGTGCACAGACACCACTCTACTGATGCGATAGCATCGGGTCAACATCTATCTATTATATAATTGTCTAAGGGTTTTTTGAGCGTGTCTGTCGCCGAAATCGCGCGCCACACAGAGGTAGCGGCGACCAATGAGCGCAGACTATGCAAATAGGTGCAAGAATTCATAGGTGCGAGGATGGAGCCAGCGGGGGGAAACTGATGGAGCTGGCGGGGAGGTCAAGATGGTGCCGGCTGGGGGCAGGATAGTGGCAGGGGGGGGGCAGGATGGTGGGGGTGGCAGAATGGAGCTGGCAGGGGAGGCAGGATGGAGCCAGCAGGGGGGGTAAAGGATGGAGCCGGCAGGAAAGGGCAGATTAGAGCCGCCGGGACGGGGGGCAGGATGGTGGCAGCGGGGGGGGGGGGGCAGGATGTGAGGATACTCACCCATCCACCTCCGTCTTGTAGCTCCCATGGCAGGACCTGTAGTTGCCTGGGAAACTGATCAGCTTATCGGTTTCCCAGGCAACGACAGGATCAAAAGGCCTGTAGGTCCTAGAAGACGGAGGTGGAGCGAGCCGGCGGACAGGTGAGTATCCTGAATACGTATTTTTTTACTTTTACTGTGGAGGAGCGGGGGCCGCAGGGAGCGGAATATCGCCATATACCATAGTGCTGCTATACATGTACTGTAATGTACCGCCATATACCATAGCGCTGCTATACATGTACTGTAATGTACCGCCATATACCATAGCGCTGCTATACATGTACTGTAATTTACCGCCATATACTATAGTGCTGCTATACATGTACTGTAATGTACCGCCATATACTATAGTGCTGCTACACATGTACTGTAATGTATCACCATATACCATAGTGCTGCTATACATGTACTGTAATGATCCGCCATATACCATAGCGCTGCTATACATGTAATGTAATGTACCGCCATAAACCAAAGCACTGCTATACATGTAATGTAATGTACTGCCATATACCATAGTGCTGCTATACATGTACTGTAATGTACCGTCATATACTCTAGTGCTGCTATACATGTACTGTAATGTACCGCCATATACCATAGCGCTGTTATACATGTACTGTAATGAACCGCCATATACTATAGTGCTGCTATACATGTAGAGTCATGGCCAAAAGTTTTGAGAATGACACCAAAATTATATTTTCACATGATCTGCTGCCTTCTGGTTTTTATTTGTGTTTCTCTGATGTTTATATCACATACGGAAATATAATTGAAATCATATTATGAGTACCAAAAGGTTATATTGACAGTTAGAATGAGTTAATGCAGCAAGTCAATATTTGCAGTTTGACCCTTCTTCTTCAGGACCTCTGCAATTCTCCCTGGCATGCTCTCAATCAACTTCTGGACCAGATCCTGACTGATAGCAGTCCATTCTTGCATAATCAATGCTTGCATTTTGCCAGAATTTGTTGGTTTTTGTTTGTCCACCCATCTCTTGATGATTGACCACAAGTTCTCAATGGGATTAAGATCTGGGGAGTTTCCAGGCCATGGACCCAAAATCTCTATGTTTTGTTCCCTGAGCCATTTAGTTATCACCTTTGCTTTATGGCAAGGTGCTACATCATGCTGGAAAAGGCATTGTTGGGCGCCAAACTGCTCTTGGATGGTTGGGAGAAGTTGCTCTTGGAGGACATTCTGGTACCATTCTTTATTCATGGCTGTGTTTTTAGGCAAGACTGTGAGTGAGCCGATTCCCTTGGCTGAGAAGCAACCCCACACATGAATGGTTTCAGGATGCTTAACAGTTGGCATGAGACAAGACTAGTGGTAGCGCTCACCTCTTCTTCTCCGAATAAGCTGTTTTCCAGATGTCCCAAACAATCGAAAAGGGGATTCATCAGAGAAAATGACTTTACCCCAGTCCTCAGCAGTCCACTCCCTGTACCTTTTGCAGAATATCAGTCGGTCCCTGATGTTTTTTTCTGGAGAGAAGTGGCTTCTTTGCTGCCCTCCTTGAAACCAGGCCTTGCTCAAAGAGTCTCCGCCTCACAGTGCGTGCAGAAGCACTCACACCAGCCTGCTGCCATTCCTGAGCAAGCTCAGCACTGCTGGTAGTCTGATCCCGCCGCTGAAACAGTTTTAACATATGGTCCTGACGCTTGCTGGTCTTTCTTGGGCGCCCTGGAGCCTTTTTGACAACAATGGAAGCTCTCTCCTTGAAGTTCTTGATGATGCGATAGATTGTTGACTGAGGTGCAATCTTTCTAGCTGCGATACTCTTCCCTGTTAGGCCATTTTTGTGAAGTGCAATGATGACTGCACGTGTTTCTTTAGAGATAACCATGGTTAACTGAAGAGAAACAATGATACCAAGCACCAGCCTCCTTTTAAAGTGTCCAGTGGTGTCATTCTTACTTAATCATGACTGATTGATCACCAGCCCTGTCCTCATCAACACCCACACCTGTGTTAATGGAACATGCACTAAAACGAAGTTAGCTGCTCCTTTTAAGGCAGGACTGCAATGATGTTGAAATGTGTTTTGGGGAGTAAAGTTCATTTTCTAGGCAAATATTGACTTTGCAAGTAATTGCTGTTAAGCTGATCACTCTTTATGACATTCTGGAGTATATGCAAATTGCCATTAGAAAAACTGAAGAAGTAGACTTTGTTAAAATTAATATTTGTATCATTCTCAAAACGTTTGGCCATGACTGTACTGTAATGTACCACCATATACTATAGTGCTGATATATATATATATATATATATATATATATATATATATATATATATATATGTATAGATATATATGTAGTTCACTCACGTTGACTGAACAAGTTCTGTCATTCACAGCATGTCAACTACATACATATTCTAGAATATCAGATGCGCTAGAATCGGGCCACCATCTAGTAAATAAGATGAGATAAGGGAAAGGAGAAGAAGAAAGGGAAAAATGTTTTTGTTGATGTAAACAATGATCAGAATTACAAGTAAACGGAGTAGGGCAAGGGAGTACATTAATCCTAGTCATATTTGTACAATTACAGGAAAGATAACTACTAATGAATTAACTTACTGCTCTTTCATCTACAAAATATATCCAGTGCACTAATTTGCCTCTGATTGTGATTCAGTTGTGTAGCTTCCCAGTGGTGGAGACCCAGCCTAGGTGTTTGCTGGTGGTGTTGACCCAGTGCAAGAGATAATAGAGAGTAGCAATCCAGCACAGGAGTCTACTGTCAGTGGATGGTTCGCTAAGTAGTACACCAACATTAGTGACCCAGCCCAGTAGCTCATTAGCAATAGGGATCCAGTTAGGAGGTTAGCCAGTGGTCACAAGCCAGCTTAATATTTCACCCTCGATTTTGCCCCAGCCAAGTAGTTCACTGGCGGTAAGAACCTAGCCAAACATTTCACAAGTGGTTACAACAAAAAACAATAGTTCTCTAGTTGTGGCAAACCAGTTCAGTAGTTTACCTGTGGATGCGATACAGCCCATTAATTTTCCAGTAATGGTGATCCAACCAGTTAGTTCGTTGATAGTGCCAAATCAGTATTGGTGGTGTAAACCCATCCCAGTAATTCACTAGTAAAGGCAATCTACCCCGGTGGTTTACCTGTGTTAACAATCCAGCTGAGTACTTCAATACCAATGGCATTCCAGCCCATTACATTGCTGATGCTGGAAATCAAGCACAACAGGTTAATGGTTACTTCCCTCCAAAACCATTTAGCGATATGTTCTTTCGTCTTTTTCTCTTCATATTTCTTTCCTTCCACGTGATCTTTCCAGAGGTAAAATCCTAATAAAATAAACTGAAAAGCAGGCTGATTAGAAAGGAGGTGCAGTTGCTTGCCGGTGTCTATGAAGACTGAGATTCTGAGCTTTCACAGTGGAATTTATTGGCCCTGTGATGTCATCAACCATTATAATGTCACTAGATGGCGGCCCGATTCTAAAGAATCGGGTAGTCTAGAATCCATATATAGTTTATTTACTAATAGGGGAGTGCGGTGAAATTAATTGTGTGTATACGGTGGCTCAGTGGTTAGCACTGTATGGTGGCTCAGTGGTTAGCACTGAATGGTGGCTCAGTGGTTAGCACTGTATGGTGGCTCAGTGGTTAGCACTGTATGGTGGCTTAGTGGTTAGCACTGTATGGTGGCTCAGTGGTTAGCACTGTATATGGTGTCTCAGTGGTTAGCACTGTATATGGTGGCTCAGTGGTTAGCACTGTAGATGGTGGCTCAGTGGTTAGCACTGTATATGATGGCTCAGTGGTTAGCACTGTATATGGTGGCTCAGTGGTTAGCACTGTATATGGTGGCTTAGTGGATAGCACTGTATGGTGGCTCAGTGGTTAGCACTGTATGGTGGCTCAGTGGTCAGCACAGGATGGAGGCTCAGTGGTCAGCACAGGATGGAGTGGTCAGCGCAGAATGGAGGCTCAGTGGTCAGCGCAGGATGGAGGCTCAGTGGTCAGCACAGGATGGAGGCTCAGTGGTCAGCACAGGATGGAGTGGTGAGCGCAGGATGGAGGCTCAGTGGTCAGCACAGGATGGAGTGGTCAGCGCAGGATGGAGGCTCAGTGGTCAGCACAGGATGAAGGCTCAGTGGTCAGCACAGGATGGAGGCTCAGTGGTCAGCACAGGATGGAGGCTCAGTGGTTAGCATAGGATGGAGGCTCAGTGGTCAGCACAGGATGGAGGCTCAGTGGTCAGCGCAGGATGGAGGCTCAGTGGTCAGCAGGATGGAGGCTCAGTGGTCAGCACAGGATGGAGGCTGAGTGGTCAGCGCAGGATGTAGGTCAGTGGTCAGCACAGGATGGAGGCTCAGTGGTCAGCACAGGATGGAGGCTCAGTGGTCAGCAGCAGGATGAGGTCAGTGGTCAGCCAGGATGGAGGCTCAGTGGTCAGCACAGGATGGAGGCTCAGTGGTCAGCGCAGGATGGAGGCAGGTGGTCAGCGCAGGATGGAGGCTAGTGGTCAGCAGCAGGATGGAGGCTCAGTGGTCAGCACAGGATGGAGGCAGTGGTCAGACAGGATGGAGGCTCAGTGGTCAGCACAGGATGGAGGCTCAGTGGTCAGCACAGGATGGGCTCAGTGGTCAGCCAGGATGGAGGCTCAGTGGTAGCACAGGATGGAGGCAGAGTGGTCAGACAGGATGGAGGCAGGGTCTAGCGCAGGATGGAGGCTCAGTGGTCAGCGAGGATGGAGGTTAGTGGTCAGCGCAGGATGGAGGCTCAGTGGTCAGCACAGGATGGAGTGGTCAGCACAGGATTGGAGCAGTGGTCAGCACAGGATGGAGGCTCAGTGGTCAGCACAGGATGGAGGCTCAGTGGTCAGCACAGGATGGAGGCTCAGTGGTCAGCAGCAGGATGGAGGCTCAGTGGTCAGCACAGTGGATGGAGCAGGGAGTAGTGGTCAGCGACAGGATGGAGGCTAGTAGTGGTCAGCACAGGATGAGGCTCAGTGGTCAGCACAGGATGGAGGCTCAGTGGTCAGCACAGGATGGAGGCTCAGTGTAGTCAGCACAGGATGAGGTCAGTGGTCAGCGAGGATGGAGGCTCAGTGGTCAGCACAGGATGGAGGCTCAGTGGTCAGCGCGAGGATGGAGAGCTCAGGTGGTCAGCGCAGGATGGAGGCTCAGTGGTCAGCGCAGGATGGAGGCTGGTTAGCACAGGATGAGGTCAGTGGTCAGCACAGGATGGAGGCTCAGTGGTCAGCACAGGATGGAGACTCAGTGGTCAGCCAGGATGAGGCTCAGTGGTCAGCGCAGGTTGGAGGCTCAGTGGTAGCACAGAATGGAGGCGAGGATCAGCCAGGATGGAGGCAGAGTGGTAGCGCAGGATGGAGGCTCAGTGGTCAGCGAGGATGGAGGTTAGTGGTCAGCCAGGATGGAGGCTCAGTGGTCAGCACAGGATGGAGGTGGTCAGCACAGGATGGAGTGGTCAGCCAGGATGGAGGCTGAGTGGTCAGCACAGGATGGAGTGGTCAGGTGAGTGTCAGCAGGATGGAGGCTCAGTGGTCAGCACAGGATGGAGTGGTCAGCACAGGTGGTGGTCAGCCAGGATGGAGGCTCAGTGGTCAGCACAGGATGGAGGCTAGTGGTCAGCAGATGGAGGCTAGTGGTCAGCACAGGATGGAGGCTCAGTGGTCAGCACAGGATGGAGTGGTCAGCGAGGAGGGGTCAGTGGTCAGCACAGGATGGAGGCTCAGTGGTCAGCACAGGATGGAGGCTCAGTGGTCAGCACAGGATGGAGGCTCAGTGGTCACAGGGATGAGTAGAGGAGTTCAGTGGTCAGCAGGATGGAGGCTCAGTGGTCAGCACAGGATGGAGGCTCAGTGAGTGAGCGCAGGATGGAGGCTCAGTGGTCAGCAGGGATGGAGGTAGTGTCAATGGGCTGGTAGCAAGAGGGGTATGGTAGAGGATGGAGTCAGTGGTCGCCGGATGGCGTGGTCAGCAAGGAATGTGTCAGCAATGGACTCAGTGGACACAGGATGGGGCAGTGTAGCCAGGATGGAGTGTCGCGGATGAGCTCAGTGTAGCAGGATGGAGGTAGGGTCAGCAGGATGGTGGTCAGCGGATGGGTTGTGGTCAGCCAGGATGGAGGTAGTGGTCGCAGGATGGGGTCTGTGGGGGATGAGGAGGGTAGCGGAGGAGAGTGGTCAGAAGGATTGGTCAGCAGGATAGTGTCGCACAGGATAGGTCTGTCAAGGATGGAGTCATGGTCACAGATGGAGTCATGGTAGACAGAGGGTCAGTGCAGGATGGAGGCAGTGGTCAGCGGGATGGAGGCAGAGTGGTCAGCGCAGGATGGAGGTAGTGGTCAGCCAGGATGGAGGTCAGTGGTCAGCACAGGATGGAGGCTCAGTGGTCAGCACAGGATGGAGGCTCAGTGGTCACACAGGATGGAGGTCAGTGGTCAGCACAGGATGGAGGCTCAGTGGTCAGCACAGGATGGAGGCTCAGTGGTCAGACGAGGATGGTGAGGCTCAGTGGTCAGCACAGGATGGAGGTGAGTGGTCAGCCAGGATGGAGGCTCATGGTGCACAGGATGGAGGCTCAGTGTCAGCAAGGATGGAGCTCAGTGGTCAGCACAGATGGAGGCTAGTGTCGAGGATGGTGGTCAGCACGGATGGAGGCTCAGTGGTCAGCACAGGATGGAGGCTCAGTGGTCAGCACAGGATGGAGCTAGTGGTCAGCACAGGATGGAGGCTCAGTGGTCAGCACAGGATGGAGGCCAGTGTAGCAAGATGAGTGTCAGCGCAGGATGGAGGTCAGTGGTCAGCACAGGATGGAGTCAGTGGTCAGACAGATGAGGTCAGTGTGACGCAGGATGAGGCTCAGTGGTCAGCGCGGGATGGAGGCAGAGTGGTCAGCACAGGATGGAGGCTGAGTGGTCAGCGTAGGATGTAGGCTCAGTGGTCAGCACAGGATGGAGGCTCAGTGGTCAGCACAGGATGGAGGCTCAGTGGTCAGCAGAGGATGGAGGCTCAGTGGTTAGCACAGGATGGAAGTCAGTGGTCAGCGCAGATGGAGGCAGAGTGGTCAGCGCGGGATGGAGGCAGAGTGGTCAGCGCAGGATGGAGGCTGAGTTGTCAGCACAGGATGGAGGCTCAGTGATCAGCACAGGATGGAGGCTCAGTGGTCAGCACAGGATGGAGTGGTCAGCGCAGGATGGAGGCTCAGTGGTCAGCACAGGATGGAGGCTCAGTGGTCAGCACATGATGGAGGCTCAGTGGTCAGCACAGGATGGAGGCTCAGTGGTCAGCACGGGATGGAGGCAGAGTGATCAGCGCAGGATGGAGGCTCAGTGGTCAGCAGAGGATGGAGGTTAAGTGGTCAGCGCAGGATGGAGGCTCAGTGGTCAGCACAGGATGGAGTGGTCAGCACAGGATGGAGTGGTCAGCACAGAATGGATGCTGAGTGGTCAGCACAGGATGGAGGTTCAGTGGTCAGCACAGGATGGAGTGGTCAGCGCAGGATGGAGTCTCAGTGGTCCACACAGGATGGAGGCTCAGTGGTCAGCACAGGACGGAGGCAGAGTGGTCAGCGCAGGATGGAGGCTGAGTGGTCAGCGCAGGATGGAGTCTCAGTGGTCAGCACAGGATGGAGGCTCAGTGGTCATCACAGGACGGAGGCAGAGTGGTCAGCGCAGGATGGAGGCTCGGTGGTCAGGCCAGGACGGAGGCTCGGTGAACAGGCCAGGACATAGTCTTGGTGGTCAGGCCAGGATGTAGGCTCGGTGGTGAGGGCAGGATTGAGGCTCAGTGGTCAGCGCAGGATGGAGGCTCAGTGGTCAGCGCGGGATGGAGGCAGAGTGGTCAGCGCGGGATGGAGGCTGAGTGGTCAGCGCACGATGGAGGCTCAGTGGTCAGCGCAGGATGGAGTCTCAGTGGTCAGCACAGGATGGAGGCTCAGTGGTCAGCATGGGATGGAAGCAGAGTGGTCAGCGCAGGATGGAGGCTGAGTGGTCAGCGCAGGATGGAGGCTCAGTGGTGAGGCCAGGACGGAGTCTCGGTGGTCAGGCCAGGATGTAGGCTCGGTGGTGAGGGCAGGATGGAGGCTCAGTGGTCAGCGCAGGATGGAGGCTCAGTGGTGAGCGCAGGATGGAGGCTGAGTGGTCAGCGCAGGATGGAGGCTCAGTGGTCAGGTCAGGATGGAGGCTCAATGGTCAGGCCAGGACCGAGGCTGGGTGGTCAGGCCAAGACGGAGTCTCGGTGGTCAGCCCAGGATGGAGGCTCAGTGGTGAGGGCAGGATGGAGGCTCGGTTGTCAGCGCAAGGGAGGTGGGCGGAGCCAGACGGGTGCGGGGGGAAAGTGGGTGGAGCCTGGCGGGATCGCCAGGAAGTAGGCGGAGCTTGGCGGGAGCCCCGCGAGGTGGGCGGAGCCATGCGGGAGCCCCGCGAGGTGGGCGGAGCCATGCGGGAGACCCGCAAGGTGGGCGGAGCCAAGCAGGACCGTCAGAGCCAAGCAGGATCGGCGGAGCCAAGCGGGAGCGGCGCAACAGGATGGCGGTCGGGTAAGTATACCGGAGACTGGTAGTCTGCATGAGAGTATGAGTGTGTGTGTGAGTGTATGTGGGGGGGAGGGGTACGATAGTGTTGTGTCAGGGGTGTACGTGTGTGTGGACGTGGCGTGGGTTGGAGGGGTGAGTGGAGTAGTCTGGGTCGCCAGGGTACTCCCGCTTAGGGCGGCCATGTTGGTCCACCCTGAGCGGGTGTATCTTGGAGACAAAGTTACGGAAGTGTGTGCAAAGTGACGGAAGTGACGTCACAAATCTCTTGTGGTTTTATATATTAGATTGTCTGTCTGAGCTGTGGTGTATTATGATAAGTAAGTTACAATTTCAAGTAAGATTTATTTATATAAAATTTTAATTTTCCAATAGTTTTTAAAACCACCTTGACTACAGTAGAACGAGCATTTCCATTATACAGTACTTGAAAAAAACAGTATATCATGAAATAAATTCTTATAAATAAGAAGAGGTAAGGGAAAGGAGAAGAAGAAAGGGAAAAATGATTTTATTGATGTAAACAATGATCAGAATTACAAGTAAACGGAGTAGGGCAAGGGAGTACATTCATCCTAGTCATATTTGTAGAAGTAAAGGAAGGATAACTGCTAATGAATTAACATATTGCTATTTCATCTACAATATATATCCAGTGTACTAATTTGCCTCTGATTGTGATCCAGTTGTGTAGCTTCCCAGTTGTGGAGACCCAGCCTGGGTGTTTGCTGGTGGTGTTGACCCAGTGCAAGAGATAATAGAGAGTTGCAATCCAGCACAGGAGTCTACTGGCAGTGGCTGGTTCGCTAAGTAGTACACCAACATTAGTGACCCAGCCCAGTAGCTCATTAGGGTTCCAGTTAGGAGGTTAGCCAGTGGTCACAAGCCAGCTTAATATTTCGCCATCGGTTTTTCCCCAGCCAAGTAGTTCACTGGCGGTGAGAACCCAGCCAAACAGTTCACAAGTGGTTACAACCCAAACCAATAGTTCCCTAGTTGTGGCTAACCAGCTTAGTAGTTTGCCTGTGGATGCCACAAAGCCCACTAATTTTCCAGTAATGGTGATCCAACCAGTTAGTTCGTTGATAGTGCCAAACCAGTCCAAGAGATTGATAGTATTGGTATACCAGCCCAGAAAATTATCAGTTGTGGCAATCAAAACAAGTATTGTACTGGTGGTGGAAACCCAGACCAGTTTTTTTTTTACTAGTGGTGGCAATACAGACAAGTATGGTACTGGTGGTGTAAACCCATCCCAGTAATTCACTAGTAAAGGCAATCTACCCCGGTGGTTTACCTGTGTTAACAATCCAGCTGAATCCTTCAATACCAATGGCATTCCAGCCCATTACATTGCTGATCCTGGAAATCAAGCACAACAGGTTAATGGTTACTTCCCTCCAAAACCATTTAGCGATATGTTCTTTCGTCTTTTTCTCTTCATATTTCTTTCCTTCCACGTGATCTTTCCAGAGGTTAAATCCTAATAAAATAAACTGAAAAACAGGCTGATTACAAAGGAGGTGCAGTCGCTTGCCGGTGTCTCTGAAGACTGAGATTCTGAGCTTTCACAGTGGAATTTATTGACCCTGTGATGTCATCAACCACTATGATGTCATTGTCTGTCTGAGCTGTGGTGTATTATGATAAGTAGGTTACAATTTCAAGTAAGATTTATTTATATAAATTTTTTATTTTCCAATAGTTTTCCAAACCATCTTGACTACAGTAAAATGAGCATTGCCATTATACAGTACTTGAAAAAAAACAGTATATCATGAATAACTTATAAACATATAAACAAGGGAAAGGAAAGAAGAAGAAGCGAAACATTTTTTTTTATGTAAACTATGATCAGAATTACAAGTAAACGAAGTAGGGCAAGGGAGTACATTCATCTATTATATAATTACGAATGGGTTTTTTGCCCCTTTTGAGTCCGCTCACGCTGCGAGTCAGTGTCGTCATGTGGATACGCCCAAAGCATTGGCTGCGCAGCGGCCATTGCGAGCAGTTCTAAGGCGACTCGCTATGCCCGCGCAGCGGGCATGGCGAGTCGCCTTAGCAGCGCGAAGCATTGGCTGCGAAGCGGCCATTGCGAGTCAGAGGCTCGCTCTGCTAGAATCCCGATGCATGTGCATCGGGCACCCAGCTAGTCTAATATATAAAAGCCTAAGGCCACTTCCGTCACTTTCGCCACGACTTCCGTAACTGTGTCCTGGCCAAAGTGACGTCACCACAAAGCTACACCCGTCCTGGGTGCAACAACATGGCGGCGGTAAGCGGAGTGAGACTCAGGCAGCCCCGCCACGCTTACGGCCGCCCCTACCCTGTCCAAAACACACACCACGGGCGGGAGACGACCAGCTAATGCCAGTCGTCTCCCGGGTGCCTTGCGCACGCTCCGGCTGGTTTACAGCTGCAGGCTCCTCCCCCTCACTTCCGGCGCCAAGCCCTGCCGACGCCTCACCTCACAGCTGCCGCGTCCCCATACATCGGCTGTCTCCACGGCGATCCCCTTAGCTCAGCTGCAGGTACTATCCAGCGTGGGTGGAGGTGTAATCTGGTGGTTCAGGAGAGCCGGATGCCAATGCTCACTGCTACAGGCTTTGCCTGATGCTGGGCTATCCACCTAAAACACGGGCTCTCCTGCAGCTGCATCAAAACTGAAATGTGTCCAGCCGTAGGGGCAGCTCTGCTGAGGCTGCAGATGCTCCGGTTCGTATCTTGCAGCAAGGATGGCTTTCATGTGCCACACTTGCCAGGGGGAAACACAGTTAAGCATCCTTCCTGCTTCTCCACTATCTTGGACTCCCAGGTAGAAGAAGTTAATCCTGCAGCACTGCTCTCATTGTTCTGAGCAGGACTGAAGCAGTAACTTCTTCCAGGGCAATACCCTGCTATTAATAGGACAATACAAGGCTGTCTACTCTGCGGCCAGCCACAACCCATCCCGTAAAAGCCAGCTAAAACCCTGTCACCACATCACCGTACCTCCTGTCACCAGTCACACTGCATACTGTGAGCAGTTACAGGTAAAAACGTTAGCTCAGACCACTGCTCTGTTAAAACATGACATTTCATTTTGTATTAAAAATAATTGATGATTTCTAATATATAAGCTCCAGCGCCACCTCTCCTGACCCCTCCAGCGCCACCTCTCCTCACCCCTCCAGCGCCACCTCTCCTCACCCCTCCAGCGCCACCTCTCCTCACCCTTCCAGCGCCACCTCCCCTAACCCCTTCAGCCGGACCTCTCCTCACCCCTCCTACCCACAGAGCCGCCTCTATGCTCTGCTGCCCACAGAGCCGCCTCTATGCCCTGCTACCCACAGAGCCGCCTCTGTGCCCTGCTACCCACAGAGCCGCCTCTGATTGATTGGATCCCTCAAAATTGATTCATTAATATTTAGGGTTCATAATATTAAAAATTCTTGATAACATAGTAAAATTAATAGTAAAGATAATATAACACTAATAATGATTATTGACATTTCAATAATTATCTTACTTCAGTAGTATAATCAGTAATATAATGTGGAGTCATGTTATGGTAAGCCATGAACTGTAAAACCATTATTGTAATTATACTTTCCTGTTCTAATGGAAGCACTCGAATGGATCTGTCGTCACTCGGCGTCTTCTCATCTTCATCTGATGATTCTCTCCGATATAAACAAAGTCTCTTTGATAATAACGCTTTTGAAAGGAGTTATTGCATATAGATATTGCACAGTTCTTTATTATAAAGTCCATATTTTATTAGCGTTCATTTGGTAGGAAAGCAATGTCTGTGATGTGACCGGTGCAGTGTTGGCTGGACTTACTCTGGTCACTTCTGGAATCCTCCGCGCTGCCTCTTATCACTTCTGGATCAGGTGATGTCTTTGGTCAGCATAGCAAGAGTTGAAGTTGATAGCTGGTAACCATACACAGAACAGTCCTTAATGCACAGAATAGGTCACACAATATATCAGTGTAGTGAAACTTTACACTGGATCACAACAAACCTTGGAATTGGCACAACCCCTTTGGCATTGTGGGGTCATCATCATCCTCTGCAATCCTGGTCAGCACTGTGAGAATGAATGAGTTTACGAACAAATGAATGAATGAATGTGATGATACAGTCTTTATATGACTTTGTGAGAACAGTCTGTTATTGAATGAAAAATTTAAACTCCTGGATTATGGTTTTCTTCTTGCAACTTTTAAAAGTCAATTATTATAAAAATAATGTAAAGTCTTTCTTTATTAAAATGGTACAGTCTCTACTGTTATTCTGGAATCTTGATTGAAGTCTTCTTTCCCTATTCTATACCAAATGTTGGCAATTTTCCTAACCAATGATATCATAGCATACCATAGCAATCAATAATTCTCATATAGTTATCAAAATATAAGTCTATCATATCATTATTATCAAAATATGAATATCTCATATCATAATCAAAATATAAATATAATTGTTGTTCATAATAATAGTACAATACTATATAATAATACATTATTAATCATGTGTTTCATTTACTATGGCTTATGTAATGGGTGTAATTCCCCCTTTCAACCTGTAGGTGTCAGTATATTTTGATATGTCAAATTTACATTTTTATTTAATCATTGCCCATTTAAACATATATATATATTTTTTTTTTCTCATATGAACATATATATGTATGTGTGTATCTTAGAATCTTTGTTATTACCCAAATTTTATCATTTAAACATATATATGTACCGTATTTTTCGCTTTATAAGACGCACCTGATTATAAGACGCACCCCCAAATTTGGTGAAGCAAAAGAGAAAAAAATTATTTTTAATGTTAAATGGGGTCCATCTTATAAGGTCAGTGTCCGTCTTACAAATCATATGGGGTATATGTCTCTTATAGCCCCCTCTTCCTGGTACATGGTCCTCTTCCTGGGATATAGCTCCCCCATACTAGATATGGCCCCCTTATTCTGGTTATGGCTGGCACACATCCCCCAGGGCTGACATACGTCTCCCGGGGCTCTCACACATCCACTAGGGATGGCACATGCCCCCAAGGGCTGGCACATTCCCCCCAGGGCTCTCAAACATCCCCCAGGGCTGGCACATGCCCCCCAGGGCTGGTACACGTCCCTCAGGGCTGGCACATGCCCCAAGGGCTGGCACCTCCACCCCAGGGCTGGCACCTCCGCCCCAGGGCTGGCACCTCCGCCTCAGGGCTGGCACATGTCCCCCTGGGCAGGCACACATCCCCCTGGGCAGGCACACATCCCCCTGGGCAGGCACGCTTCCCCCTGGGCAGGCACATGCCCCCCAGGGCTGGCACATGCCACCCCAGGGCTGGCACATACGCCCCAGGGCTGACACGTCCGCCCCAGAGCTGGCATACGTCCCCCAGGGCCGGCACATGCCCCCCAGGGCTCTCACACATCCACTAGGGATGGCACATGCCCCCAAGGGCTGGCACATTCCCCCCAGGGCTCTCAAACATCCCCCCCAGGGCTGGCACATGCCCCCCAGGGCTGGTACACGTCCCTCAGGGCTGGCATTTGTCCCCAGGGCTGGCACACGTCCCCCTGGGCAGGCACACGTCCCCCTGGGCAGGCACACGTCCCCCTGGGCAGGCACACGTCCCCCTGGGCAGGCACACGCCCCCCAGGGCTGGCACCTCCGCCCCAGGGCTGGCACATGCCCCCCAGGGCTGGCACATGCCCCCCAGGGCTGGCACACATCCCCCTGGGCTGGCACACTTGTCCCCCAGGGCTGGCACACTTGTCCCCCAGGGCTGGCACACTTGTCCCCCAGGGCTGGCACACTTGTCCCCCAGGGCTGGCACATGGCCCCCCTTGCTGCTGGGCAGAAAATAACAAACATTTTATACTTACCTCTCCATCGCTTGCCTCAGTCTTCAGTGCCTCTCTCCCTGACTGCCGCAATCTCCCTCCGAGGTCCCGGAGAAGCCGGTCATGTGATCGGGTGCACACTGATGACATCACCGCACTGCAGTCATCAGTGTGCACCCGATCACATGACCGGCTTCTCCGGGACCTCGGAGGGAGATTGCGGCAGTCAGGGAGAGAGGCACTGAAGACTGAGGCAAGCGCTGGAGAGGTAAGTATAAAATGTTTGTTATTTTTTGCACAGCAGCAAGGGGGGCCATGTACCAGGATGGGAGGGACTGCAGGAACATTTAATATGCCCTGCACCCCTGTCCATACCTCGGTGCTAGCTTCAGCACCGAGGTGATGGACAGCGGCAGTGCAGTGAATATTAAATGAGTTAATGAGCGGGGGTCACGTGACCTCCCGCTGCCTCCTACAGCCCGCAGCCTGCCCGCCCCAGCCCCCGGACACACTCTAGAGCTGCCCCCACTCTCCCCTGCACCGTATGTTCGCTTTTTAAGACGCACCCCCCACTTTCCCCCAAAATTTGGGGGAACAAAAGTGCGTCTTAAAAAGCGAAAAATACGGTATATATTTGTTTCTCCATTTGAATATATATATATTCTATATATATTAAACTAACAATACCAATAATGTAAGACCATGAATTAAACTAAATTAACAGATTAAACCATTAAATGAAATAATTTCCATAATGAAATGGAACTTTCCTTTTTTGTGTATATGAATAACCTTCCCTTCTCAAATAATATAATATTGTTATTATAGACATTACTCTCTTAAAATACTCATATGTTCTTCTTAATTAAAAAATATTATGACATTTTGATTTATATGTCAAAACTTAACAAAAATCTAATTAAAAATTCATAATAAAAATATTCATAATGACAAACATGAAAGTTTTCATAATAAAAAATCA
The DNA here is from genome assembly GCA_033576535.1 of Allobates femoralis. Classification (NCBI taxonomy): domain Eukaryota; kingdom Metazoa; phylum Chordata; class Amphibia; order Anura; family Aromobatidae; genus Allobates; species Allobates femoralis. The sequence goes on from JARQOC010000002.1 coordinate 370,859,844, forward strand.
AAATAAGTAAAAAATGAAAAATTGAAAGAATATTCATATTAAAAATAGAAATATTCAAAACTAATAAAATAAAAAATAAAACAACAACCAAAATGATAATAAAATGAAAACCTAAAATTGTGATCAATAAAAATTGTTAAAAAGAATGATAAAAATCAAAAGTCAAAATAAAATAGAATTAAAATAAGATAGGGCCTTTGATTGTATGATTGACAGATTTATAGTACTGATAATGTATACCCTTAATATGTTCATACATTTCTGATCACTCATCTGCCCCACTATTGAATTATCAAAATAATTTAATAATTTTCCTAATACCTTTTATTTAAATATATATTTCTATAAATTATTATTATAATTAATAATATAATTTCACTTTATTATCTCTAATAACTGATCATTGTATCTTGTTGCTGTTTCTCATTTGTCAAATCTGTGGAAAATATATTGAAAATGTATTACTCAGATATAATAATGTCATTATTTATAAAAAATCTATTTTCCCTTCATATCCTGAGATATGACTTAATGAAAACATTCTTATATAAAACCAAATTAAAGATAATTATTTTTTAAACCTTTGGATACATTTCCATTATCAGTCTTATATCATGTATCTGTGAGAAAATAAAATATTCACCTACTTGTGTTTAATTTAAACCATAGTTTAAAAAAGAAAATGTTTATCTATGACTGGATCCATTATCTATAAAAAATATAAAGTCTTATAAATTTAACCCTAGAACGCATACCCATAGAAATCTACACATTCACGCACCTGGGGCCTTTTAGGCCCGTTTTCAATTATCATGGAATAACTAAAAAAAATACTTTTCAAAGTTTATTGCAAAGTAAGGATGCATTCCTACTAGCGCTGGAGTCCGCCAGGACGGGATTCCGTAATGGATCTGACCTCCTGGTGACCCCAGCTAAGGCTGGCGGACGCATACCTGGGGCCTCGCAGGCCTGCCAGGTTACCTGTTTTCTATTTTCTGTAAAATTACTTTAGTTAGATTTTTGAAACTCTAGGTATTCCTCAGGTATATAGTTGTTAGTAATTTCCAGTTGTTCATATATTTTTATGCTATAGGCATTTCGGTATAACAACCTTTTTTTGGGACTACCCCATATTCATGCACCTGGGGCTTTTTAGGCTTGTGTGCAAATAACATGGAATAACTCAAATAAATATACTTTTCAAAATTTATTTTACAATTGCAAAGTAAGGATGCATTCCCAGTAGCGCTGGGGTCCGCCAGGAGGGGATCCGTAATGGATCTGACCTTCTGGTGACCCCAGCTAAGGCTGGCGGAATGACTGTGCCATTGTAATTTTAGATGTCAGTAAACTAAAAAGAAAAAAAGAAAAAGATTACAATCAGGCTTGTGCATTGTAAACAGTATGTGATAAGACTCTTTGTTAGGGTCCCAGCACACCAAGCGATATAAAGCAGGTAAAGTGCAGCCCCCCTCCTCTTACCTCCAACAGATCACTTTCTTGTAGTGCAGTAGAAGCCTCTGGTTTTGGAGCTCAGAATGTTTCTATTTCCAGACAAAAGAAAGCTGACTTCTTCCTCCAAAGCTCCAGCAATTAGGACAAAAAGACCTGTGGTGAGGTCAGAGACACATGACTTTGTGAGGGAGCCTCCCTTCCAAGATCACATGACCATGTTGTCATGCAGAATCCACACTCTTCCCAGAGTCATAAAAGTTTTTCCCCAGCAACAATACAGACAAAAAGACTGAATATCACATGTAAACCTAGTACGGGCCTAAAAGGCCCCAGGTGCGTGAATATGGGGTAGTCCCAAAAAAAGGTTGTTATACTGAAATGTCTGTAACATAAAAATATATGAATAATTGGAAATTACTAACAACTATGTACCTGAGGATTACCTAGATTTTCAAAATTCAAACTAAAGTACTTTTACAGAAAATAGAAAACAAGTAACCTGGCGGGCCTGCGAGGCCCCAGGTATGCGTTCTAGGGTTAAAAGATATCAAATAGTTATTCTAATAATGTGAATGAATTAGCTTGATGTGTTTACTTAATTATTTCAAACGTGAAAATGTATTTACTGTAAGTCATTTTTGAGTTCTTTTTCCTAAAACCCAACTTTTCATATACACTCAACTTTCCTGCTACATCTGCACACGTCAATCACTCGAGAGGCCTCACACTCACACACACTCTTCACCTGCTATGTCGGCTCAGCTATTCTGCTCACATACATTCCTGTGTTTCTAACAAGGACACTTCTCACTAAATATTACATATAACACAGACCTTGACACAAGTCATTACTACAAACCTATCTTTTTTTCTCACTGAGAGCGATCTTGATGTATCATAAAACAAATTGTTCCTTTATATTTCCAGTTTAAAACATATCTTAACAAATCATATACCGGTATATTAGACACACACACATGTAAGTTATGACACGTAACTTTTTACTTCTGAAGAATGTAGTTGAGGATGATCTTGTGTGCTTCAGCTTCGTCTGATCGGACGTAGCAGCTGTCAATGTCACATTGACAAGATGGCATGTAAAAGGTTAATTTCACAGCACACAGCAAACATCATTACATTAGTTACAGTACATGCATTACTCAAGAACTAAATATTAATAGTTGAAATATACTTATTCTTTCCCATGTAAAAAGAAAAATATTATTAATTTTTATAAGGAGGGGATACATGTTCCACCATCTTGACTTGAACTTCTTGAAAATATAAAAATAATATTAATAACAAATAACACCATTTTTATATAATTATATATATTGATTACAAAACTTCTAATTATTATTTTTTCTTTAAACAGAGGGAATAATATCCATATTCATACATATATATACAGTATACTAATCAATTTACATATACCGTATATACTCGCGTATAAGCCGAGTTTTTCAGCCCAAAAATTGGGCTGAAAAGTACCCCCCTCGGCTTATACGCGAGTCAGTGCTGTATACCGATGTATACATCGGTACATACCGATGTATACATCGGTATACAGCAGCCCCCGCATCCCCAGTAATGCAGAGCCCCCCCAGCGTCTCTCCGGTCACCTGTAAAGCAAACTATATTTATCAGTGTCCCGCTCGCACCCGCTCGCAGCTGCCGTCCGCGATCCTGCATCTTCATGCGACTCCTTCCTGTTTCTGTGCGCGTCGCCGGCAATGACGTCATTCCCTGCGACGCGCACAGGAAACAGGAAGGAGTCGCATGAAGATGGAGGATCGCGATGTCGGCAGCGGCGGGCGCGGACAGCGGGCACTGATAAGTATAGTTTGCTTTACAGGTGACCGGAGTCAGGCTGGGGGGCCCTGCATTACTGGGGCTGCCTGTATACTACCGCTGGGGCTGCTATATACCTCTGGGGCCCTGTATACTAACACTGGGGCTGTATGTACTACCACTGGGGCTGTATATACCTCTGGGGCCCTGTATACTACCACTGGGGCTGCTATATACCTCTGGGGCCCTGTATACTACCGCTGGGGCTGCTATATACCTCTGGGGCCCTGTATACTATCACTGGGGCTGTATATACTACCACTGGGGCTGTATATACCTCTGGGGCCCTGTATACTACCACTGGGGCTGCTATATACCTCTGGGGCCCTGTATACTACCGCTGGGGCTGCTATATACCTCTGGGGCCCTGTATACTAACACTGGGGCTGTATATACTACCACTGGGGCTGTATATACCTCTGGGGCCCTGTATACTACCACTGGGGCTGCTATATACCTCTGGGGCCCTGTATACTACCACTGGGGCTGCTATATACCTCTGGGGCCCTGTATACTAACACTGGGGCTGTATATACAACCACTGGGGCTGTATATACTACCACTGGGGCTGTATATACCTCTGGGGCCCTGTATACTACCACTGGGGCTGTATATACTACCACTGGGGCTGTATATACTACTGGGGCTGCGTGTATACTACCACTGGGGCTGCTGTATCTACCTCTGGGACTGGTGTATACCACACTGCTGGGGGCTGTATACTTGTGCTAGGGTCCACCCTCGGCTTATACACGAGTCAATAGATTTTCACAGGTTTTGGGGGCAAAAGTAGGGGGGTCAGCTTATAGAGAGACATGATTCCCCTGCCCTATGTTTAGAATTGTCCAGCAGTGGGGGACCACCAAGCCTGGCTGAAGTATTCTGACATTTTGGAGTGTCAAAATGATTAATAATTAACTCCTGTGAAGAATGATTTAACGACATTCGGATCAAATTATAATAATTGTAAGAAATGTGAATTTTCCTACGTATTTCATACATTTTGTCATGAAAACCATTTGGTTTGGACAGATTTGAAAAAGAACTAGCAGCCATTTTGTTGTAGCCTGATTTGTTTGATTTTACATAATATTTCCTGTCCTGACATTTCCTGCCAGCATCCAACAATTTTGTACATTCATAGAGATTTGATCTCTGTGACGCCATGGCAAGTATTCTGGGGGGTATAAATTTAAATTTACCTATAAAGCCTTGAATTATATTTTTCTGGTTACCATCCCCGACAACAGCATTGTAAACTCGTCTATATATTGACATAAAATTATATGTCAATTCTTTTTGCCCAATTTGTAAAGTTCTTAATATCTTCAGATCTGGACTTTCTTTTGTTTTACAAAAGATAAGATCTTTCAATCTACAAACATCTGAGCCCTCATGTGATTGAGAAACATAAGATGAATTTCTTAACTCAAGTCTCCTTAGATATAAATCAGGTAACCACATTTTGAACAATTGGTTTTTCTCATCATTGGAAAGACTATATTTTTCAGCAAAATTCTCGAATACCTCTGAATTTCTTGCTACGTGAAGGCCAGGGTTATACACGGGAATCATTTTACTTAATTTCAGCAGATTTTTTCTAATTTTAAGCTGAAGTATTTTGTCTATTTTTGGTGACTGACCTTCACCACTCCCCTGAGCTACGTCTCCTTCTGTAAGAGAAAAGAAAGAGAAAGGGGCGCAATAGTGCGGTTACCAGGGGGCTTTTTTTAGCGTGGCGTACTAATAGGTGGCCACTCACCTTATTGGGTTGTGCTGTCCCCGCACAACCCAGTAATACATTTGATAAGGCGCCCTTCACAGGCTCTAGCTCATCCGCACACCGCGTGCTCCGGGGGCTCCGAGCATCCGGTCACGTCACCGCAGGTCCTTAAGTTAAAGCTCCTGTTGCCAGGTGACGCCAGGTCCTCACGTTAAGCTGCACTCTGCGCCTAGCTGCTGCCCGCCGCTTTACCCTCAGAGAGGGATTTATATTAGAAGGTAAAAAAACTATAAGCGGTCTAATTGGAGGCGCTCAGGCACAAAGGCAGCAGGCACTGGGATGTTTTTTCAACAGACCTTTATTCAGGCTCCCCTCCTACTCCACAACATGTTTCGATAGATTCTCTATCTTCCTCAGGTGGTCCACCTGAGGAAGATAGAGAATCTATCGAAACATGTTGTGGAGTAGGAGGGGAGCCTGAATAAAGGTCTGTTGAAAAAACATCCCAGTGCCTGCTGCCTTTGTGCCTGAGCGCCTCCAATTAGACCGCTTATAGTTTTTTTACCTTCTACGTCTCCTTCTGTGGCTCCTCCTATCTCATTTTCTACTACTCCTCCTTTGGCTATTCCCACTTCATTTTCTACGTCAGTTAAGCTGACTCCTCCCACTTGTCTGACTACCTCATTTTTTTCCTTGTTTCCTCCCCCTTCTACCATGTCTGTTCCTGACTCATCTTAAAGGTCATCTATACTGAGCACATGGTCATTAGTCAAATGGCGTTCGCCATCTTGGGGAAAAACTTCTATAGTGACCTTGTCACGATCCTGTGATTTCAATGTTACAAAATCATGAAACACATTAACCATTTTTAAAATGTTGCGTATCTTACCCTTATCTTTCTTTAAAGACATTACTCGTGAATCTAATGTTACATTTGCAAACTGACATTCTGCATACAATTTTAGCCATATATTTAGTAAATCAAGACTATCTACAGAACTAAAAACTAAGTCACTATGCTTTGCATATGAAATTATTAGATCCATTGTCTTACCTTAAAAAGGATCCTGCTCGTCGCTTCTCTGTGTCTTCTTGCAGGCACTTGTAGTCCGTCCTTTCTCAGTCTTGCTTGAAAGATAGTCCTTACTTTAGAAGATTAAAAAAACTCATCCGACTTCGCTGTGTGGTTCCAACAGGATTCACACTTCACTTCTAATGGTCCTTTGCTCTGAAGATTTATGACGGTCTTGCCACTTGTCAAATTCCTGAGCTTGTACAACAGCTGTTAGACTCAACCCAGTCCCCCTTGTACAAGACAGAGGAATATGACAAAAAATAGCACAAAAGAAGAGAAAAAAAAATGAAACGAAAAAACAAGAATGTCCGTCAAAAAATCACATCAGAGGCGACTGGAGGCTCGCCAATGTTAAATACCGCTATATGTGCATAATTATCGTGCTTATCGTCATATACTTTATTAGTGAGAAAAGACTGAAAAATATGTATAAAAATTATCTTTTCAGTTTAATTGGTATTAAAATAGCCAATAATTAAGCTTATTAAAGTATAGTGTTCAGATAGTTACAAAAAGATAATCTATGTATTCTTCTTGGTGGCGATCCACGGGTATGGGGTCATCCATCTCACCAAGGCATATATTTCCTGTCCAGCATGATGAATCTGTTACGTTGTCTTCGGATGGTCAGCCTGGAGTGCAGAGTCCCCCGCAGGGAGCGCCCACACCCATGGTACAGCTCATTCTTATTGAGTGACAGCGACATACATTATTACTATACATGGATACTTCTAGACACTTCTGGGATGATGCAATCTCTAGCTATATGTATAGCCTGTATATATTGCAGCTATGTATGGTGTGAGGCACTGCCGGCATGATCCGCATGGCCGGGGTACATCACATGTAGGATCAGAGAATGATCCTGTGCACACTGGCCGGTTTTCCTGTGATGATAACACTGTGTGAACCAACCTGAACACAATGAGGTTTCATGAGCCTAATGAGCGGCAGTGAGAGTGGGATGAGATCGAGGAGTCCATGAGGAATAGGATGTAATGAGTGAGTGCTGACAACCCGGAACACAGGGAGTTAACCTGAGCTGTGTGACAGGCTGATTAACAGCAGCTGAGGGGGTGTGTCCATGTGGGAGTGGCTGGCACGATAAGAGCCGGCCACCTGAGTGATTGAGAGATGGATTCTGGAGGCTGAGATAGATCCTGGAAGCTGAGATTGATTCTGGAGGCTGAGATTGATTCTGGAAGCTGAGATTGATTCAGATGGAAGCTGAGACCAGCCAAGTGCAGAGCAGTCTAGAGGCTCTGAGTACATGATGGGAGCATGCTAGCTCCATGCCGGTGCCGAGGTCCGTGGTCGTGTCCGCACCTGGAGGGGGAAGCCGTGGCTGAACCTGGGGGATACTGGTCCGGGCGTGGGGTGAAACACGCCCGGGAAAGGAGCCTGTGGGGATGCCTGGTGGAACCTGTGACACAGGTAGCGAGACCCGGATCCGTGCCCGGTAAAAGGCAGTTCCCGAGCGATAGTGTGAACTGTGCACCTTGTGTGTGTAAATCATGTTAGGCGAGTATAGACCGCCCTGGGGACCGACTCAGTGGAGTCCGTTAAAGGTCCTGATGAACTGGAATGTATGTAGCCCTTGGAGGCAATTGTATGTAGAATGCCAGGCGGGCATAGACCGCCTTTGGGTCCGAGTCAGAGTGCTCAGTTAAAGGACCTGATGAAACAATGTGTTTAACTATGTGTATGAGGGCTTAAGTAATGGCCCTGAATGAGAGATGATGACCTATGTAAGACCCATGTATGTGGAGAGACAGTGACCCAGCTGGTATGGATGATGTTGGAGGCGTTCCGTCCTTGGGACGAGAGGGAGGCTTGCCCTGCTGCATGCAGAGGGTACCTGATCCCTCAACCACGACCTCTAATGGTGTGGGTGTGCCTGTGGTGCCAGAGACAGGGGTAATAGGGCTCCTAGTAGGTATCGGATGTGGTTCCCGTGTACTATGGTTTGCCAATCCCTGTAATGGGCCATGGAGGGGCCACAGTCCATGGATGTGGGCTGTGAGCAGGTGTGTGATCCATGGACGTTTGAATGATGGATCACATACGGTGTGTAAGGTCCCGGTCAGGCAGGATTCCTGACTACGGGTGAATGTATATCATCATGCTTGGGTGACTAAAGCCAGGCGGCAGGTACCGCCATTGGGACCCACAGGGCCCGTTGAGGAGTATGTAACGAAGGTCAGAAGCAGGGGTTAGAAGGGCTCCCGTACTGGGTAACGCGTGGTTAGGCCGGAGGCCGCAGCCCCACGGGTTACTAGGGTTTGCCAATCCCTGTTATGAACCCGGAAGGGTCATCATCGTACTGTAACTTATGTATAGTGTAAGTAGGCCGGAGGCCGTAGCCACCATGGGAGCTGTTAGTAGAGCTCCAATGGGGACAGAGATGGTGCAGGTCCCAGGTTACTATAAAACGTTATGTGCAATATAAGTGTTATGTGATGTTAAATGTAAATGTATGGTGTATTTATGTAAAGTGTTGTTAATCAATGTGAGATGTATCAAACATGCTACCCGGGTTATGTGATTAATATGTGAAAATAAACGGGTAGACATTGGTTAACCTTATAAACACGTGTTCTTGTCGTTTTGCAAGCGGAGTCCCCGGTTGCTACCTCACAATGGCCATATCACGTGTACAGTCCATGTCAGCAATCAGTATATACGTTACAAAAATCAGCAGATCAATATATGAATAAATTAATATACTATTACTTAGACAATTATACCTAGTATTTAAAGTAAATATTAATGAAAGTATTCATTTTCTTACACCTGCTAGCCACAGAGCCGCCTCTATGCCCTGCTACCCACAGAGCCGCCTCAATGCCCTGCTACCCACAGACCCGTCTCTATACCCTGCTACCCACAGAGCCGCCTCTATACCCTGCTACCCACAGAGCCGCCTCTATACCCTGCTACCCACAGAGCAGCCTCTATACCCTGCTACCCACAGAGCCGCCTCTATACCCTGCTACCCACAGAGCTGCCTCTATACCCTGCTACCCACAGACCTGTCTCTATACTCTGCTACCCACAGAGCCTTCTGTATACTCTGCTACCCACAGAGCCGCCTCTATACCCTGCTACCCACAGAGCCGCCTCTATACCCTGCTACCCACAGAGCCGCCTCTATACCCTGCTACCACAGAGCCGCCTCTATACCCTGCTACCCACAGAGCCGCCTCTATACCCTGCTACCCACAGAGCCGCCTCTATACTCTGCTACCCACAGAGCCGCCTCTATACTCTGCTACCCACAGAGCCGCCTCTATACTCTGCTACCCACAGAGCCTTCTGTATACTCTGCTACCCACAGAGCCGCCTCTATAACCCTGTTACCCACAGAGCCGCCTCTATACCCTGCTACCCACAGAGCCGCCTCTATACCCTAGTACCCACACAGCCGCCTCTATACCCTAGTACCCACACAGCCGCCTCTATACCCTGCTACCCACAGAGCCGCCTCTATACCCTGCTACCCACAGAGCCGCCTCTATACCCTGCTACCCACAGAGCCACCTCAATACCCTGCTACCCACAGAGCCGCCTCAATACCCTGCTACCCACAGAGCCACCTCTATACCCTGCTACCCACAGAGTCGCCTCTAAACCCTGCTACCCACAGAGCCGCCTCTATACTCTGCTACCCACAGAGCCGCCTCTATTCTCTGCTACCCACAGAGCCGCCTCTATTCTCTGCTACCCACAGAGCCGCCTCTATACTCTGCTACCCACAGAGCCGCCTCTATACTCTGCTACCCACAGAGCCGCCTCTATACTCTGCTACCCACAGAGCCGCCTCTATACTCTGCTACCCACAGAGCCACCTCTATACCGTGCTACCCACAGAGCCGCCTCTATACCCTGCTACCCACAGAGCCGCCTCTATACCCTGCTACCCACAGAGCCGCCTCTATACCCTGCTACCCACAGAGCCGCCTCTATACCGTGCTACCCACAGAGCCGCCTCTATACCCTGCTACCCACAGAGCCGCCTCTATACCCTGCTACCCACAGAGCCGCCTCTATACCCTGCTACCCACAGAGCCGCCTCTATACCCTGCTACCCACAGAGCCACCTCTATACCCTGCTACCCACAGAGCCGCCTCTATACCCTGCTACCCACAGAGCCGCCTCTATACCCTGCTACCCACAGAGCCGCCTCTATACCCTGCTGCCCACAGAGCCGCCTCTATACCCTGCTGCCCACAGAGCCGCCTCTATACCTGCTACCCACAGAGCCGCCTCATACCCTGCTACCCACAGAGCCCCTCTATACCCTGCTACCCACAGAGTCGCCTCTATAACTCTGCTACCCACAGAGCCGCCTCTATACCTGCTACCCACAGAGCCGCCTCTATTCTCTGCTACCCACAGAGCCGCCTCTATACTCTGCTACCCACAGAGCCGCCTCTATACTCTGCTACCCACAGAGCCGCCTCTATACTCTGCTACCCACAGAGCCGCCTCTATACTCTGCTACCCACAGAGCCGCCTCTATACCTGCTACCCACAGAGCCCCTCTATACCGTGCTACCCACAGAGCCGCCTCTATACCCTGCTACCCACAGAGCCGCCTCTTATACCCTGCTACCCACAGAGCCGCCTCTATACCCTGCTACCCACAGAGCCGCCTCTATACCTGCTACCCACAGAGCCGCCTCTATACCCTGCTACCCACAGAGCCGCCTCTATACCCTGCTACCCACAGAGCCGCCTCTATACCCTGCTACCCACAGAGCCGCCTCTATACCCTGCTGCCCACAGAGCCGCCTCTATACCCTGCTACCCACAGAGCCGCCTCTATACCTGCTACCCACAGAGCCGTCTGTATACTCTGCTACCCACAGAGCCTCTGTATACTCTGCTACCCACAGAGCCGTCTCTATACCCTGCTACCCACAGAGCCGCCTCTATACCCTACTACTCCACAGAGCCGCCTCTATACCTGCTACCCACAGAGCCGCTCTTATACCTGCTACCCACGAGCCGCCTTCTATACCCTGCTACTCACAGAGCCGCCTCTATACCCTGCTACCCACAGAGCCGCCTCTATACCCTGTACCCACAGAGCCGCCTCTATACCCTGCTACCCACAGAGCCGCCTCTATACCCTGCTCCCACAGAGCCGCCTTATACCCTGCTACCCACAGAGCCGCCATCTCTAATACTCTGCTACCCACAGACCGCCTCTATACTCTGCTACCCACAGAGCCTTCTGTATACTCTGCTACCCACAGAAGCCTTCTCTATACTCTGCTACCCACAGAGCCCGCCTCTATAACCCTACTACTCACAGAGCCGCTCTATAACCCTGCTACCCACAGAGCCGCCTCTATACCCTCTACCACAGAGCCGCCTCTATACCCTGCTACCCACAGAGCCGCCTCTATACCCTGCTACCCACAGAGCCGCCTCTATACCCTGCTACCCACAGAGCCGCCTCTATACCCTGCTTCCCACAGAGCCGCCTATATACCTGCTACCCACTTACCCTCTCTATACTCTGCTACCCACAGAGCCGCCTCTATACTCTGCTACCCACAGACCCGTCTGTATACTCTGCTACCCACAGAGCCTTCTGTATACTCTGCTACCCACAGAGCCCGTCTTATACCTCTACTCCACAGAGCCTCTGTACCTGCTACCCACAGAGCCGCCTCTATACCCTGCCACCCACAGAGCCGCCTCTATACCCTGCTACCCACAGAGCCGCCTCTATACCCTGCTACCCACAAACCGCCTCTATACCTGCTACCCACAGAGCCGCCTCTATACCCTGCTACCCACAGAGCCGCCTCTATACCCTGCTACCCACAGAGCCGCCTCTATACCCTGCTACCCACAGAGCCGCCTCTATACCCTGCTTCCCACAGAGCCGCCTATATACTCTGCTACCCACTTACCCGTCTCTATACTCTGCTACCCACAGACCCGTCTCTATACTCTGCTACCCACAGAGCCGCCTGTATACACACAATTAATTGCATCAGGCCCCTGACCACTGCACTCTGCCCCTGACCACTGCACTCTGCCATGAAGCAGACTACGAGCCACTGAGCCTCCGTACACTCTGCTAACCACTGAGCCGCCGTAAAGTCTGCTAACCACTCAGACCCCTTATACCCTGCTAACCATAGACTAGAATACCCGATTCTTTAGAATCGGGCCACCATCTAGTCCTAGTCATATTTGAACAAGTACAGGAAGGATAACTACTAGAGATGAGCGAGTATGCTTGTCACTACTCGGTACTCGCACGAATATCACAGTACTCGGGCTACTCGGCGAGTACCGAGTAATCTCGCGATACTCTTGCTGTGCTCGGGGTCCACCTCCCTGCATGTTGGTGCTCTTTTCAGAGCCAGCCCTCATGCAGGGATTGGCTGACAGACACTGTAATGTCACAGCCATGTTGCTTGTGGCATTACAGTGATTGGCTGGCCGCACAGCGTGATCAGGTCTTTAGAAGGCCTGACCACGCTGTGCTCGTCACTCTGCGCCATTAGACAGTCAGTGTAGGGAGAGCTGCAGCTGATTGAGGGACAGATTTGTGGCCTTTCAGCTAGTGTAGGCACAGGGCTGCCAGTCTATTTACCACAACAGTCCTTCTGAGGACTACTAGAGCAGTATACAGGCAGGCAGGGAGGCAGGGTATCTACCAAACTTCGCTGTGCCAGTATAACAGCCTGCATCGCATCTGGGGCTAGTTTCCTGGCTAATCCATCCAAAAACCGTGCTTTTAGGGATTTATTTAGCTCACTATAGACAGGAGTAGGTTTTAGCTCAAATTAGGGTACACCAAAAGCCTTGTGCTAAAAACCAACTCTTCTCTGCACTAATTTAGCATCTAATTGCTGCTACTGTAGGTTGCAGTGTTAATTAGGGTACACCAAAAGCCTTGTGCTAAAAATCTACTCTTCTCTGCACTAATTTAGAATCTAATTGCTGCTAATGTAGGTTGCAGCGTTAATTAGGGTACACCAAAAGCCTTGTGCTAAAAACCAACTCTTCTCTGCACTAATTTAGCATCTAATTGCTGCTACTGTAGGTTGCAGCGTTAATTAGGGTACACCAAAAGCCTTGTGCTAAAAAACAACTCTTCTCTGCAACTAATTTAGCATCTAATTGCTGCTACTGTAGGTTGCAGCATTAATTAGGGTACACCAAAAGCCTTGTGCTAAAAAACAACTCTTCTCTGCACTGATTTAGCATCAAATTGCTGCGACTGTAGGTTGCAGCGTTAATTAGAGTACACCAAAAGCCTCGTGCTAAAAACCTACTCTTGTCTGCACTAAATGTGCATCTAAGGGCTTTTACTTTAGGTTGCGCCATTAATTAGGGTACACCAAAAGCCTTGTGCTAAATACCTACTCTTGTCTGTTCTAAATTTGCATCTCAGTGCTGCTACTTTCTGTTGCAGCATAAATTAGGATACGCCAAAAGACACGCTATTGTAGTCAGCGTTTGTGTCTGATTAGTCCACCTGCAGGGTCTTAATTTCAAAACTTAGGGTCGTGCTAAAAACATACTCTTGTCTGCACTATATTTGCATCTAAGTGCTGCTCCTCTAGGTTGCAGCATTAATTAAGGTACACCAAAAGCCTTGTGCTAAAAACATACTCTTGTCTGCACTAAATTTGCATCTCAGTGCTGCTTCAGTCTGTTGCAGCGTAAATTAGGATACGCCAAAAGACACGCTATTGTAGTCAGCGTTTGTGTCTGACTAGTACACCTGCAGAGCCTTAATTTCAAAACTTAGGGTCGTTCTGAAAACTTACTCTTGTCTGCACTAAATTTGCATCTAAGTGCTGCTACTGTAGGTTGCAGTGTTAATTAGGGTACACCAAAAGCCTTGTGCTAAAAATCTACTCTTCTCTGCACTAATTTAGAATCTAATTGCTGCTAATGTAGGTTGTAGCGTTAATTAGGGTACACCAAAAGCCTTGTGCTAAAACAACTCTTCTCTGCACTAATTTAGCATCTAATTGCTGCTACTGTAGGTTGCAGCGTTAATTAGGGTACACCAAAAGCCTTGTGCTAAAAAACAACTCTTCTCTACACAATTTAGCATCTAATTGCTGCAACTGTAGGTTACAGCGTTAATTAGGGTACACCAAAAGCCTTGTGCTAAAAAACAATCTTCTCTGCACTAATTTAGCATCTAATGGCTGCTACTGTAGGTTGCAGCATTAATTAGGGTACACCAAAAGCCTTGTGCTAAAAAACAACTCTTCTCTGCACTAATTTAGAATCTAATTGCTGCTACTGTAGGTTGCAGCGTTAATTAGGCTACACCAAAAGCCTTGTGCTAAAAAAGCAACTCTTCTCTGCACTGATTTAGCATCAAATTGCTGCGACTGTAGGTTGCAGCGTTAATTAGAGTACACCAAAAGCCTCGTGCTAAAAACCTACTCTTGTCTGCACTAAATGTGCATCTAAGGGCTTTTACTTTAGGTTGCGCCATTATTTAGGGTACGCCAAAAGCCTTGTGGTAAATACCTACTCTTGTCTGCTCTAAATTTGCATCTCAGTGCTGCTACTTTCTGTTGCAGCATAAATTAGGATACGCCAAAAGACACGCTATTGTAGTCAGCGTTTGTGTCTGATTAGTCCACCTGCAGGGCCTTAATTTCAAAATTTAGGGTCTTGCTAAAAATATACTCTTGTCTGTGTCGAGCCCATAGGGACGAGGGTACTCGGTACCGGACCGTGTCTGCTTCAGGGGGATTTCTCGGGGTCCTGGTCCAGACCCTGGCAACTAAAAGGGTGTATTTACAGGGGATGTCAGTCGTGACGCCACCCACTGTGTGCGGCTAGTAATGGGGCCGCCGCTGCTGCAGAACCTCCAGGATGATGTAATAGCAGAGGAGATGGAATAGTTCCCATGGGCAGAACTGGGTTCCCTGGGGTAGTGTTGGTAAAGTCTATAATGGAGGTGAATAGTGGAGACGGGTTAAGGATCACACACTCACGTTTTGTAGTTTCCAAAGCTTTACTGCAATGTTATTGGAGATTGTTCACGGAGTCTGTAGGGGCCGGGTTTTCCTCCCACCCTGTCCGGGTCATCAGCTTCCTTGTGCTGCGCTGTGTGTGTCCTGGCTGCTGTGTCTAGCTGAGCTGCTGGGACTGTCTCACTCTCTCTCTGTTCTGCTGGTACCACTTGGCTAGGTAACTTGAGTCTTCTGTGCTGTACTGACCCCTCTGTGTTGCTTTGCTCTGGTACTGTGGTTGTCTAGAGACCCCACTACTCCTGGATTCACTGTGCTGTGGGTGACAGACACAGTGCCGGATCCGGTGTCCGTTCTGTGCGCTCTTCTGGGGCGAGTGAAGGTGGCACTCAAGCTCCTAGATGTGTCTCTCTGCTTGTAGTTCTCCTTTTCCTCAGACCCTCACTAGGCCTGGAATCTGTGAGCAGAATGCAGAGAAGCTTAGCACAGCTCCTTTGACACTGCAGGCTCTCTCAGTTCTCCCAGGAACTGAAAATCAACTCACTTCCTCATGAGCTGGAGTATTTAAGAGAGCAGGTTCTGCTCCCCCTCCTGGCCCAGAGGTGCTAGTGTAAGTCAGTGTGTTGTGGGGAGGGAATCCGTGTGATGTTACTGTGGCACATTAACCCATGAGGTGCCACATCTGCACTAAATTTGCATCTCAGTGCTGCTACTTTCTGTTGCAGCGTAAATTAGGATACACCAAAAGATACGCTATTGTAGTCAGCGTTTGTGTCTGACTAGTCCACCTGCAGGGCCTTAATTTCAAAACTTAGGGTCGTGCTAAAAACGTACTCTTGTCTGCATTCATTTAAAATTTCTGTGCGGCAGCAGTTTTTTGTAGCCCCAAGTAGTCTACGCCAAAACACGGTATACGCGTCAGCGTTTGTGTCTGACCGTTCAAGCTGCCGAGATTAAAACGCTCTAATCTGTAATCTCACTGTCCAGCTACAAACCAACTCTTGTCTGCATTCATTACCATTTTTGTGTGGCAGGAGGGGGTTGTAGCTACAATTTGTATCCGCAAAAACACTCAGTATACTTGTGTCAGCGTTTGTGTCTGACCAGTATAGCTGCTGTAATTTAATCTTCAATCTCAGTATCCAGGTCAAAAACAACTGGTCAGCATTTTCAGTTGACAGGCGGGTGCGTTTATCTTTAATGATTCCACCTGCGGCAATAAAAACACGCTCTGACAAAACGCTATCGGCAGGGCAGGACTTCCAAGGCGTAGAGGGACAATTATTGCCACGTGTCCAGTTTGGATCCCCAATAATTAGAAGGCACAGAGGAATCTAAGAGCACTTTCGTACGATCGGCAAGGTACTCCTTCAGCATCTTTACAAACTTTGCAGTCCTTGTGACAGTACCCTGCACCTGAGGGCCTGTGCTATGGGAGGGGCTAAGAAAACTGTCCCAGATCTTTGAGAGTTTTCCCCTACCTCTGCAGGATTTCATTTCTGCCTCTCTCGGCCGGACACCTTGGTTGTCCACCAAACCGCGACCTCTGCCGCAAGCGTTTTCAGAAGTGAAATTTTTGACTAATTCTGCAACTAGGGCCTTCTGGTACTGCAGCATTTTTGTAGACCTCTCCGCCTCTGGAATTATCATTATTATTATTTATTCATTTATATAGCGCAATTAATTCCATGGCACGTTGCATACATGAGTAATGCTGTCTCTCTTGAAGCTCACAATCTAAACATCCTATCAGTATGTCTTTACAATGTGGGAGGAAACCGGAGTACCCGGAGGAAACCCACACAAACACGGGAAAGCATACAAACTCCTTGCAGATGTTGTCCTTTGTGTCCTTGGTGGGAATTGAACCCAGGACCTCAAGCCAAAGTGCTGCAAAGGCTGCAGTGCTAACCACTTGAGCCACCGTATAAGAGAAATAAAGTTCTCCTTGTAGCGTTGATCTAAAAGTGTCACCAACCAGTAATGAGTGTCCGCTTAGATGTTGATAACGCGAGGGTCACAAGACAGGCAGCATCACATAAAGTCAGCCATGTGCATAACACTGTTAACAGGCAAGACTTCAGGTCCTCAACAACAGGATGATTGACCATGCTGTCTTCATCATCCTCCTCTCCCCTGTACTCTGGCCATCCGACGGTAAGATGGTTGTGCATGTATTACCGTCAATTTCGCATGAAAGTAGCTCCATTTCTTTATCCGCCTCCTCCTCGTAATAGTCCTCCAATGCACTTTGGGATGAGATGAGGCTGTGCTGTGTGTAATCACCCCGTACTGTTTATTGCTCCAAGTCATTGTGCAATGCATCGTTTTTGATTTTGAGCAGACAGCATTTTATAAGACAGAGAAGCGGGATGGTGAAGCTAATTATGGCATCATTGCCCCTCACCATCTTGGTGAAGTCCTCAAAGTTTTGGCGGACGGTACATACGTCGGACACCCATGTCCACTCCTGAGTTCTTATGTGTGGAGTTTGAACCATATACCGACGGCCTAGTTGATGCTGGTATTCAACAACTGCCCTCATCTGCTCACAAATCCTGACCAACATGTGCAGTGTGGAATTCCAATGCGTGGGGACATCACAGACAAGTCTGTGATACTGAATGTGCAAACGCTGCTGAAAGCTGGCAAGGGCGGCTGAAGCAGAAGGTGACTTTCTAAATTGGGCACACAGGCGGCGTACTTTTACGACAGATCAGACAGCTCCGGGTAGTATTTAATATACCGCTGAACCACGAGGTTGACCACATGGTTGACCACTCCCTTCTTCTCCAGATACTGTAATCCCTCGGCATCACCCACCTTGCCCTCTCTTGGATCTCCTCATACCTAGCGTAACGGACCTTCAGCGTCTTCCACTCCCACACCTCCTCCTCACCCTACCCCCTTTCTCTCGGAGTTCCCCAAGGTTAGGTCCTGGGACCCCTACTTTTCTCCATATACACTCTCGGCCTAGGGCAACTCATTGAGTCCCACGGCGTCCAGTACCACCTCTACGGCGACGACACCCTAATCTACCTGTCCGGCCCTGACATCACCTCCCTACTCTCCAAAATCCCACAATGCCTTTCCGCCATATCACCCTTCTTCTCTGCTGCTTCCTTAAACTCAACATGGACAAAACTGAATTCATAGTCTTGACCCCAAGAAATTCCCCCCCACTTCCCAACCTATCCATCTGCGTCAACAGCTGCGCCCTCTCCCCAGTCCCCCAAGCCAAGTGCCTCGGGGTAATCCTTGACTCCTCCCTATCCTTCAAGCCCCACATCGAGGTCCTCACCACATCCCTCCGGCTCCAGCTCAAGAACATCTCACGGATCCGGTCCTTCCTCACCCACGACACCGCTAAAACACTCATTCATGCTCTTATCATCTCCCGCCTTGACTACTTCAACCTCCTTCTCAATGGCCTCACGGCTAACTCCCTCACAGCTCTCCAGTCTATCCTCAATTCCGCTGCCCGACTAATGTACCTGTCCTCTTGCTACTCCCCTGTCTCCCCCCTCTCCCAAGCCCTTCACTGGCTCCCCACCTCCAAGAGATCCCAATTCAAAACACTAACCATGGCGTACAAAGCCATACACAACCTGGCCCCACCATACATCTCCGACCTGGTCTCCCGATACCTACCCTCACGCAACCTCCGCTTCTCCCAAGAACTCCTCCTCTGCTCCCCCCTCATCACCTCTTTGCACAACCGAGTCCAGGACTTCTCCCGGGCATTTGCCTTACTCTGGAACTCCCTGCCCGAACACGTCAGACACTCTCCTACCCTGACAAGCTTAAAGTGTCACCTGAAGACTCACCTATTCCGTCAAGCCTACAACCTGCCATGAGACCCAGGCGACCGCCCCATACCTGATATTCCCCCATCCTACTGTATCCCAACCCGCCCCTCGTAGACTGTGAGCCCTCGTGGACAGGGCCCCTGCCCCTCCTGTACCTGTACGTCCTGATCGCCTATATTTAGTGTACTTGTTCTTGTCTCCCTTATCCTAATATAAAGCTCCATGGAACCTAATGGCGCTATATACATAAATAATAATAATAATAAAATGGGCCACGCATGAAACATGTGTCAGCTCGCCTCGCCACAGAGCCGCCACCAGGTTCTGGGCATTGTCACACACGACCATGCCTAGCTGTAGGTTCTGCGGTGTGAGACAGTCATCTGCCTGCTGTTTCAGTGCTTTCCACAACTCTTCAGGATTGTGGGGTTTGTCACCTACGCATATTAGCTTCAGCACAGCCTGTTGCCGCTTAGCCAAGGCACTGCTGCAGTGCATCCAGCTTTGGACTGGTGTAGAGGGTGAAGTGAAGGAGGAGGAGGGTGAGGATCATGAAGTTCCGGAGCTGTACACTGTGGGTGAAACCCTGACTGAGTTAGGGCCTGCAATCCTTCGTGTCCGAAGAACGTGTTCCGTCCCAAGCTCAGACTGGGTCCCGGCTTCCAGAATATTAACATAGTGTGCCGTCAGAGAGATGTACCGGCCCTGCCCGCAAGCATTTGTTCACGTGTCCGTGGTTAGGTGGACTTTGCCTGAAACTGCGTTGTTAAGGGCACGTATGATGTTTTGTGACACGTGCTTATGTAATGCGGGGACGGCACACCAGGAAAAATAGTGTCGGCTAGGGACGAGTAACGTGGGACAGCCCCCGCCATCTGGTTGTGGAATGCTTCTGTCTCCACCAGCCTAAAAGGCAACATTTCCAGCGCAAGCAGTCGCGAAATGTGTGCATTTAGAACTGTGGCATGTGCGGCGTTCGCAACGTATTTGCGCCTGCGTCCCAAAGATTGGGGTATGGATAACTGAACGCTGCGCTGGGACAAAGACGTGGCTGATGATGGTGCTGCTTCTGCTTGTGCAAGTACAGGTGAAGGACAGGAGGCATCTTCACCAGCAGTATGGACAGGGGATTGGCTTGCACGCACAACAGTGGAAGACGCAGCGGTGTCACCCGCAGACAGTGCTCCTGTACTCCTCTGTACATCCCACAAAGTCGGGTGCTTTGCTGCCATGTGCCTGATCATGCTGTTGGTGGTCAGGCTGCTAGTTTTGCTACTCCTGCTGATGCTGGCATGGCAGGTGTTGCAAATGGCCTTTTTCGAATTATCTGCAGACACCTTAAAAAACAGCCAGACTCGGGAAGACCTAGCAGTTGAACTGGCAACATCACTCGTGTTGTTGTTCCGGGGAACGGTTGCCTGCCTTCTGCCTGCGGACACCACCCTGCTTCTTCCGGCCTGTTGTGATGCTACGCCTAACTCCCCCTGTGCACTGCTGTCCTTGCTCTGCATGTACTCCTGCCAGGTTGGGTCAGTTACTGGATCATCCACCACGTCATCTTCCACTTCCGCACCTTGGTCCTACTCCTGACTTTGTGGCAATTGTGTCTCATCATCGGCCACCTTTTGTTGAGTCACGTTCCTACCGTTGCCTTCGTGAGACCATGGCTGCTTAAATATTTGGGCATCAGTACATACGATCTCCTCATGACCCACTTCAACTGGAGCTGGAGAGAGGCCAGAATCTATGAATGGATAGTGAACAGCTCTTCAGAGTGTCCAAGTGTGGGATCAGGTATGTCCGGGTACGGGCACTCGGCATGGTGGGAGGAAGGAGGATGAGCGTGTGGAATGTGCAGTCCAGTCTCACGGCTACGCACACTTGACCGTGTGGAAGACAGGCTGCTTGTGGTGGTGCAAAACTGACTGAAAGCATTATCCGCTATCCAACTAACAACCTGTTTTCACTGGTCTTGGTTTAATAGTGGTGTACTGCTGTGGTCCCCTACAAATTGGGACAAGAAAGGTCGAGCGAGATAATGTTGGCGTTTGTCGTGGCGCAATTCCAGCTTGCACATGGCCTCAGTCTCTGTATGCACCACCATCACGTCCAGTACCACCGGCCTTGCGCACTTTCAATGTTGTGCTGCCTGTATACAGGTAAATGAAGGTGTCCAATATATGGTTTTTAGCTGGACACTGAGATGACAGATTAGAGATTACATTACAGCAGGTATACCGGTCAGTCACAAACGCTGAGATGGGTATACTGAGTGTTTTGGCGTATACAAATTGGAGCTACAACCCCCTCCTGCCTCAAAAAAGGGTAAATGAAGGCAGACAGGCTGACTCTGATCAAGATGAACAAGGGTTGTATTGGGCCCGACTTCACCACACCACCACCAAATAATAGTATAATGTAAAATTTATGCCGGTAAATTGCCATGCACCTCCGCACACCCACACATGGGTACACACTTCATTACTTTGGTTACTTGCTGTTTTGCTCCTCCTTCTCCTCATCCGCCACCATCAAATGATCAGTGCGACTGTAGTTCTTGATGCCACGAAAACTTAATTTTTTTTACATCATATTTATGATGATGATGACCCTCACTGTTCAAATGTTAGGCAGTACTTTCATGTACACCCCCCAGAGGTAAATGTTTAAGTCCATGAAAACAGAATGGGCATTACAAGAACAGTAGACCCGCTCCTTTTTAATGGGAACGATATTTAGAGGCTCTCCTCCATTTCAAGGGCCTCAGAATTTTTGGCTTCCCTGCCTAGGGCAATACTAAAAAAGACACACTGGCTTACAATGGGCACATTTTTTAAAAAAGGCCTCATGCACGCCTCTATGCAGGGGCATATTGGTGTCTCCAAATTATGGCTTCCCTGCCTAGGGCAATAGTAAAAAAGACCAACTTGCTTCCAATGGCCACATTTTTTAAAAAGGGCCTCATGCACGCCTCTATCCAGGGGCATATTGGTGTCTCCAATTTATGGCTTCCCTGCGTAGGGCAATAATACAGCAGATACACTTGCTTACAATGGGCACATTTTTTGCAAAAGCCCTCATGCACGCCTCTATGCAGGGGCATATTGGTGTCTCCAATTTATGGCTTCCCTGCCTAGGGCAATACTACAGCAGATACACTTGCTTACAATGGGCACATTTTTTGAAAAAGCCCTCATGCACGCCTCTATCCAGGGGCATATTGGTGTCTCCAATTTATGGCTTCCCTGCGTAGGGCAATAATACAGCAGATACACTTGCTTACAATGGGCACATTTTTTGCAAAAGCCCTCATGCACGCCTCTATACAGGGGCATCTTGGTGCTTCCATACCTTTGGCTTCCCTGCCTAGGGCAATAGTAAAAAAGACCCACTTGCTTCCAATGCCCACATTTTTTAAAAAGGGCCTCATGCACGCCTCTATCCAGGGGCATATTGGTGTCTCCAATTTATGGCTTCCCTGCCCTAGGGCAATGCTATAAAACACACACTTCCTTATGATGGGCACATTATTTAAAAAGGCCTTCATTTACGTTTTTTCCCAGGGACATGGGAGTGCCAGACAATTTAAAAAAAAAAATCTTTGATATAATCCAAAAAAGTAACATACACCAACTCTGTCTCACAAGGGGGTATGAGCCCTTAATATTTTTTCCATGAAAATCCATTTTGGTTTCATTTTGTAACGTTTTCTTGACAGTCTGTAAAAGTGGCGTAATAGTCTGACAACATTGTTAACATCAGTGACCTTGGGGTCTGAAATGCTTCCAGGGGTCTTCCCCATGCTGTTCCCATGTCATTTCAGCACTCTTCTGATACTTTTGTGACATTTTTAGGCTATTTCCATGCTGCCGGGGGTCATGTCAGAAAAATACTCGGGTCTCCCATAGGATAACACTGGGCTTGGTGCTCGGGCCGAGTACACGAGTATTTTGGGATGCTCGGCCCGAGCTTCGAGCACCCGAGCATTTTAGTACTCGCTCATCACTAATAACTACTAATGAATTCACGTATTGCTCTCCCATCTACAATATATATCCAGTGCACTAATTTGCCTCTGATTGTGATCCAGTTTTTTAGCTTCCCAGTGGTGGAGACCCAGCCTGGGTGTTTGCTGGTGGTGATGACCCAGTGCAAGAGATAATAGAGAGTTGCAATCCAGCACAGGAGTCTACTGGCAGTGGCTGGCTAGCTAAGTAGTACACCAACATTAGTGACCCATCCCAGTAGCTCATTAGCAATTGGAACCCAGTTAGGAGGTTAGCCAGTGGTCACAAGCCAGCTTAATATTTAGCCATCGGTTTAGTCCGAGCCAAGTAGTTCTCTGGCGGTAAGAACTTAGTCAAACAGTTCACAAGTGGTTACAACCCAAACCAATAGTTCCCTAGTTGTGGCTTACCAGCTCAGTAGTTTGCCTGTGGGTACCACAAAGCCCATTAATTTTTCAGTAATGGTGATCCAACCAGTTAGTTCGTTGATAGTGCCAAACAAGTCCAAGAGATTGATAGTATTGGTATCCCAGCCCAGAAAATTATCAGTAGTGGCAATCAAAACCAGTATTGTACTGGTGGGGGAAATCCAGACCATTTTTTTTTACTAGTGGTGGCAATACAGACCACTATGGTACTGGTGGGGGCAACCCATCCCAGTAATTCACTAGTAAAGGCAATCTACCCCGGTGGTTTACCTGTGTTAACAATCCAGCTGAGTACTTCAATACCAATGGCATTCCAGCCCATTACTTTGCTGATGCTGGAAATCAAGCACAACAGGTTGATGGTTACTTCCCTTCAAAACCTTTTGGCAATATATTATTTCATCTTTTTCTCTTCATATTTCTTTCCTTCCACGTGATCTAGCTAAGTAGTACACCAACATTAGTGACCCAGCCCAGTAGCTCATTAGCAATAGGGATCCAGTTAGGAAGTTAGCCAGTGGTCACAAGCTAGCTTAATATTTCACCATCAGTTTTGCCCCAGCCAAGCAGTTAACTGGCGGTGAGAACCTAGCCTAACAGTTCACAAGTGGTTACAACCTAAACCAATATTTCCCTAATTGAGGCAAACCAGCTTAGTAGTTTGCCTTTGGATGCGACACATCCCATTAATTTTCCAGTAATGTTGATGCATCCAGTTAGTTCGTTGATAGTGCCAGACCGGAGATCCAAGATGGCCACCATTCAAGGAGGGTGCACAACATAGAGCTCCGCACCACAGCCCGCAATCTGTGCCATCCAAGCACAGGAGACCGGTGAGGAGGCACTGGAAGACCGTGGAGCAACTCCCCTGACTCAAGGGATCCCTGCAGATCCTGAATTGTATCGCTCCGAGCCCAGTGGGTGCCCCTCAGGTGGGTTCAATGTGGTCCCCCCCTTCCCCGCTTGCTTGGAGGTCTGAGTGCGCTCCATACCCAGAGTTGAGCCTGGTCCCTGGTGGTCAGAAGCGCGGCGCCTGGAGGGAGCTGCCGCGATCCTCTGCGCGCCCCTGGAAGAGGGGAGAGAGGTACCAGCGGATTTATAACCGGAGGGAGCCGCACGGCCGCCGGAACAGGGCTGCTTCCGGCCGTCATTAGGGAGAGACCGCTCCCACCAGATAGGCTCCAGACCCCCCGAGATAGCACAAGCTTTATACATCTAGCACCTGCCTGGGAGTGGGGCCTGCAGGGTGAGAAAGGGAATAAAGGACGGCTGATGCAGGGAGAAGAAAGGAGAGCACAAATTACAGTGCCAAAACTGAATTCCCCACCTGCAGGGCCACAGCAACCAGAGGGAGGATCAGAGTGCACAGAGAGCTAAGCTTTTACACACACAAGTGAAGCTGAGACTTATAGGTGGATATGATACGCTGCCCTGCATATGTGCAGATATTACAAGACCCCATAAGTGACTTGCACGAGATCCATCAGCTACAGGGGCCAAAAGCCTATACACAATTTACAACTAACTACAATCAGCTGGGATATTGTCTCCCTTACAGACTGCCTTGTGTGTATAACTACTGGGGACTTGGTGGTTAACATGACCAAAAAGGTGCATTTAACACTGCATTAATCTCCAGATTCCCTATTAGGTCTGCTGACCTATACCATCCTTTGCAAGCAGAGGGGGCTGGTGGACTGCCCAATTTTCTATTCCTGGGGGATTTCTTGTTTAACCGTCAGAAAGAGGAGAACTACAATATATCAGCCTATACGCACCCCACAGAACTTGGCAATTGCATCACGCTGGTCCCTCAGCTTACTAAACAACAGATCTATTGAGCCTTACTCCCTGGACTAAAATATCCCGTCTTCTGGATCCCCACCACAAGTAACGTTACTAGACTTTTTAGCGTAAACCCGAATTTTAATATGTGAGAATCCCATGATACAATAGGGGGTCTGGCGGAGAACAAGAGACAGACGCATTTCAAACCCTATATCGCTTCACAATGGTAAAATCCACTACTAAATCGGCTAATCTCTCTACCAAATCCACTATCAGTTCCACTCAGGCGGATCTAGATAATTTCTTAAAGAAAAAAGTAGGCATGTCGTCCTTGTCCAGAACGTCCAGACAACTTTTAATTGAAGAGAGCGTGAGGCCGGAACAGGAAAGCGACTGTGAGGGAGAAGAAGACGGCAATGACCTTCCGATTACCAGATCGTACCTTAAAAAAATATTACACACAGCCCTGGAACCACTAATTAAAGAAATGGCGGACATTAAGCAAGATTTGGCACACATGGGTTGCAGAGTCGAGACCCTAGAAACATCTAATACAACAGTGATCAAACAATCTAACTCAACCCTCTCTGGCCTCCAACATCATGAAGATCACATCAATAAAATTTATACGATATTGGAGGACCATGAGAATAGAGACAGACGCAACAATTTGCACCTAAAAGGGGTACCCGAATCAATAAATCAAGATGCCCTGGCACCAACTATCATAGACACTTTCCGCTCAATATTATTGCCGGATGATCCTACCGATATGGAATTAGTAAGAATGCATAGAGCACTGCGTCCAAAACCGCCACCAGAAGAACCCCCAAGAGACGTTGTGTGCCGTTTCTTGGATTACAGGACAAGGGATCTGGTCATGAAAAGAGCTAGAGAGAGAGCTAATGTCACCTGTAGTGGCTCAAAGATTCAGATCTACCAGGATCTCTCTCCAATAAACTTAGCCAAACGTCGTCTTCTGAAACCACTTACAACAATCTTCCATCAGAGACACTACCAGTATAGATGGCTGTTTCCCTTTAGCATATCTGTCACGGCCAATGAAAAAAGACTCCAAGGTAGAACATCGGCTGATATTAAGAAGATCTGCCAAGAGCTTGGCATCGAGCTGGAGCATTATCCCAATCTGGAAGAGGTGGGAGACGCTTACCAGCTGAAATCACTCCAACAACCACTACCTTGGCATATGAACTTGACACCTAAATCCCAGAAGTCAAAGCGTAAATCATCCAAGATGGCTGAGGCACGAGAAGGAGAAACCCCAAATGGATGATAGCCTACTGGGACCTAAGCATCTCATCTCACTGAGAAAATCATAACCGAGACTTTATAAGGTCTTGCGGTCTCTCGACATTACAGCATATGTAAAAAACATAGTTTGATACCACAATATGTGTTCCTTTGTTCTTCCCCTACCCCTGACAATGATTAGCATCCTAAAGTAAAGCTGAGATGTGAGTGTCCAGAATGAGGGACAAAACTCAAAACACCTCATGGAAGAGGTGGAGAACTGTCTTACTGGATTGTCTTGATGTTCTGAGGGACGTTCTATTCCCTCAACCATTTATTAACAACACCGGAATGTGTTGGTTCTTGTTGTTGGTTTTATTTGAGCACAGTCTTTCTTATTTTTGAATATTCTGTTGTAAATATCTAAGGCATGATAGCCTTATAGTGATAACTTATGACTTAACGAAAAACCTTCTCTGTTGGTCTCCCCACAATGACCAACCCCTCGCATAAGTGAGGAATGAATGGGACAGAGATGAGTCTGATTGTTAAGACTCCTTGTTCCATACAAATGTTAAACTGTAAGACATTTATATATGCATTTCATTTGTATTTTCAGGAAAAAATATTTCTGTTTTTCTTCTCCTTCCCTAATCCTTCCAAGCTATCCCCGTTTTGGAACTCAGCGAGAGGGTCTCCTATACAACAACTACACCCATCCAACCAACCGCCATGACTACTAACCGTAAGTTATACCATATGATATCACACAACATGCATACATGGCCTTAACTCCCCAATTCCTAGGTCACAGACATTGCATTTCTTCAGGAAAGCTGGTTATGATGTCCTACTCTTGCAAGAAACGCATTTTCTAGAAGCAAAAACACCTAACTTTGAAAAAAACTACTATAACGCCTGGTTCCACGCGTGCACGCCTCAGAAGAGGGCAAGAGGAGTAGCGATAGTGTTAGCAAAAAATGTGCCCTTTTTACTTATAGATAAATTGGTGGACCCATGAGGGCCGATATATACTCATAAAGGGTCTATTAGAAGACACTCTGGTCACACTGGGAAGTTTATATGCTCCTAATAAAAAACATGAATCCTGGATGAGAAAGATCCAACATAAACTTTTATTATTCGCAGAAGGCCCAACTATGATAGGTGGCGACATAAACATTGCATGGAACCTTTATTAGACACATCATCTGGGAAAAGTAATATCCCATGGCGAGATTTAGCACGAATTAGGTCCTCCCTTCATACAGCAAATTTAATAGATGTGTGACGCTATTTCCACCCGAAGGACAGAACATACACATATTATTCCCATCCACACAACAATTACCATCGGCTAGATTATTTATTTATATCTAAAACTCTACTTTCAACTTGTAAAACGAAACCTCCCAGCATTGTACTCGGACCATGCAGTAGTGTCTAGAACCTGAGGTGTGGAAAAACCTTGCCGAACTCTAGGACCTGGAGGCTTAATGAATCTCTCCTGAGCATGAAAGATATTAAAACTAAAATACAATCAGCTATTAAGGATTACTTCCTAACTAATAACACTCCAGATATGGACCCCACTATAATCTGGGAGGCTCACAAGGCGATATTAAGAGGCATAATAATATCATTGGCATCATATCAAAATAAACAGAGGAAACTAGAAACAGAGACATTATATAGGGAAATAATAGACCTAGAGACTCAACATCAGAAATCACTGGCTCAACCTACCATGCTAAAACTAACTCTGAATGTAGACAACGCCTTAAAGATCTGCTTAATAAAAAATCAGCGTAAATATTTTACTAATTGGAGGAACCGTCTTTTAGTACACGGTGACAAGGCTTCCAAATTTATGATCTCATTGATCAAGAGGCGACAGTCACGGACATTTATACAAAAGGTTAAGACTGAGTCGGGCCACCTAACGCAAAACTACGAACAAATCACAGCAGAATTCCTGACATTCTATTAAAAATCTGTACCAATTAAGACAGCACAAACCGAGACAGTCTTAAATCAAAGGAAGTCTGAAATTGATTCCTTCCTTTACTCCCTATCTTTACCAAAATTAGATGAGAATCAGCAGACGTGGCTGATGAGGCCCTTTGAGCCTGAGGAACTCCAGTCCATCCTGTCGAGGGACCAGACAGGCAAATCCCGGGGCCAGACGGATTCCCGTCCTTTATTATAAGACATTCTATCCAGATCTGAACTCGCATTTAATGAAAATGTGCAACGCAGTTTTAAATGGAAGTTCTCTCCCCTTCCAATCCCTTGAAGCACATGTCACGCTTCTGCATAAAGAAGGTAAAGACACAACGCTCTGTAGGAGTTACAGGCCTATCTCCTTGCTAAATGTAGATTTGAAAATTTATGCTAGCTTAATAGCAAGACGTCTGACGGGCCTGCTACACAAATGATTACATTAGAGCAAACAGGGTTTGTGCAGGGAAGAGAGGGGAGAGGCAATGCGAGCAGGATCCTACATTTAATGCTATGCAAAACTCCATAATAAACCAATGGTCCTGCCGAGTAGGGATGCTGAGAAGGCCTTCGACAGGGTGGACTGGACATTCCTTCATAGCACACTGGCTGCTTTTCATATCCCGCCCCTCTTAATAGAAGCTATATTCAAAATGTACTCCGCACCATAAGCAAAACTGAAAATTAATAATATGCTCTCAGACTCTTTCCTGATACAAAACGGTACGAGGCAGGGATGTCCTCTGTCACCCCTACTATTTGTTCTAGTGATCGAACCGTTACTGTGAAGCATCCAGATGAACAAAGAAATTAAAGGAGTCCAACTTTACAAAATACACCACAAGTCAGTTGCATTTGCGGATGATCTGTTGGTGATCCTGTCTGATCCAGATAGGTGTATCCCTGCCTTTATACAAACTCTTGAAAAATATGGCCAACTCTCTAACTATAAAATTAATCTGTCCAAATCAGAAGCACTTAGCCTAAATATTCCCAAATCCACCATTAACAAATATAGACGTATATATCCCTTTACATGGCCAAATAAGTATATCACATATCTAGGTATCAAAATAGGTCATACAGTTAAAGATCTCCTCACTCTCAACATAGAACCAACACTAGGAAAAGCTATTGAGACAGTCAAATCATGGAGAACCCCCTATCTATCATGGATTGGGAGGAAAAACTTACTCAAAAGTATAATACTACCCAAATTCTTGTACCTATTTCAAATGCTCCCGATACATATACCAAAAAGAATTTTAAACAAAATACATAACTTTATATTAAACTTCATTTGGAACAACAAAAAAACACAAATTAAGTTTCAGACACTTGCATTACCAAGGAATAAGGGGGGTATGGGGGCACCAGATATTCATAAATATTATAGAGCAGCCATGCTGACTAGAATCATAGATTGGATCAGGAGGCCAGCACACAAACTACCAGACCTACACAGCAAGTCGACTTCGAACATAAACGTTTTCACAAGAGCCGTTGCAGAAGTATGGAAAAAAGAACACAACATGCTTCTACCCCCATTGACCCCCATCCTAAACCTGCAAGACCTTGTTGGCCAACTCTCAGTGAAACCCCCAATAACTAACTCTGCAGATCAAAGATGGTTAGTGTCTACTCCCATTCCAATTGACCACTTAATATTGGAGGGAGCACTCCTTTCATATGAGAAGATACAGCAATCTGATTACTTACCAACTATCTCATTCATTCAATATGGTAATCTGAAAGCTTATGTCCACAAACATCTGAAGGACATGAACTTTTCTAGACCTCTAACATTATTTGAACAATTATGTACACAGGCACAAACACCTAATAAGGTGTTATCCCTGCTGTATAAACAATTAATACTAGACAATGCACATGTTAAGAGAGACTTTTTGGGCCTCTGGGTAGAGACCTCCAGATTGAGTTTTTAGACCAACAAATTAAACAAATTTATAGAAGATCTCATGGTCCCTCTCCCTGTGTAAAACTACAGGAAATTCCAACAAAGTGGTAATGAGGTGGTATCGTACCCCTGTATTGTTAAATAAATGGCACCCCCCGACGTCGGACTCCTGCTGGAGATGCAATTTTGCTTTAGGAACATATCTACACATATGGTGCAATGCCCTCTTATACAAGAGCACTGGAGGACGGTGTCGGGGTGCTTACAGACGTTCTACAACGCAAAGTAGGACGCCTCTATCAGCACTGCTAAATCTATCTATTTGGCCAAAAGAACCATTCATATCTAGATTAGCTTCCAACATTATAACCGCCTGTAGGCTTCCTATTTCTGCTCACTGGAACTCGAGCAGGATCCCAACTAGGTCTCAATTAATTAAAGAAATAGATACTGTATACCATACAGCAGAAGTCGCAGCTTTCTCGTTCAGTTCTTACGAATCCTTCGAGAAAACGTGGACACCATGGACATACTACAGAACGACCCAGAATTCATAAGGAATTCTATAATTGAATGCCTTATAAAGTGGAGAAACCCTCTCGCGGACCCCTTTCCTAAGGTTCCCTAACCCCCCTATCACCTACCCTCATACCTAATCCTTTCCGAGTTCTATCCCTATCACTTCTATATATTTCTGTTTTTCAAAATGTTGTTACTATTTAGGTTCCTTATAAGAAAAAAAAACAAAACAGTGGAAGATAGTACACTATAAGATATATAGTAAAAATGCTTGTATGTTATTGATACCTTTTGTTGAAACTAATGTATTCATTTCCCTATGTGAGGGATTGATTTATTGGATGTACACCTTTACTGCTTAATAAAAAGAACATTAAAAGAAAAGAAAAACCAGTCCAAGAGATTGATAGTATTGGTATCCCAGGTTATCAGTAATGGCAATCAAAACCAGTATTGTACTGGTGGGGGAAATCCAGACCAGTTTTTTTTTACTAGTGGTGGCAATACAGACAAGTATGGTACGGGTGGTGGAAACCCATTCCAGTAATTCACTAGTAAAGGCAATCTACCCCGGTGGTTTACCTGTGTTAACAATCCAGCTGAGTACTTCAATACCAATGGCATTCCAGCACATTACATTGCTGATGCTGGAAATCAAACACAACAGGTTGATGGTTACTTCCCCCAAAACCATTTAGCGATATGTTCTTTTGTCTTTTTCTCTTCATATTTCTTTCCTTCAACGTGAATTTTCCAGAGGTAAAATAATAATAAAATAAACTGAAAAACAGGCTGATTACAAAGGAGGTGCAGTCGCTTGCCGGTGTCTCTGAAGACTGAGATTCTGAGCTTTCATAGCGGAATTTATTGACCCTGTGATGTCATCAACCATTATGATGTCATTGTCTGAGCTGTGGTGTATTATGATAAGTAGGTTACAATTTCAAGCAAGATTTATTTATATAAAATTTTAATTTTCCATTAGTTTTGAAAACCATCTTGACTACAGTAGAACGAGCATTGCCATTATACAGTACTTGAAAAAACAGTATATCATGAAATAAATTCTTATAATAAGAAGAGGTAAGGGAAAGGAGAAAAAGAAAGTGAAAAATGTTTTATTGATGTAAACAATGATCGGAATTACAAGTAAACGGAGTAAGGCAAGGGAGTACATTCATCCTAGTCATATTTGTACAAGTAAAGGAAGGATAACTACTAATGAATTAACATATTGCACTCTCATCTACAATATATATCCAGTGCACTAATTTGCCTCTGATTGTGATCCAGTTTTGTAGCTTACCAGTGGTGGAGACCCAGCCTGGGTGTTTGCTGGTGGTGTTGACCCAGTGCAAGAGATAATAGAGAGTTGCAAATCCATCACAGGAGTCTACTGGCAGTGGCTGGCTAGCTAAGTAGTACACCAACATTAGTGACGCAGCCCAGTAGCTCATTAGCAATAGGGATCCAGTTAGGAGGTTAGCCATTGGTCACAAGCCAGCTTAATATTTGGCCATCATGTTGTTGCCCCAGCCAAACAGTTCACAAGTGGTTACAACCCAAACCAATGGTTCCCTAGTTGTGGCTAACCAGCTCAGTAGTTTGCCTGTGGATGCCACAAAGCCCAGTAATTTTCAGTAATAGTGATCCAACCAGTTAGTTCATTGATAGTGCCAAACCAGTCCAGGAGATTGATAACATTGGTATTCCAGCACAGAAAATGATCAGTTGTGGCAATCAAAACCAGTATTGTACTGGTGGGGGAAATCCAGACCAGTTTTTTTTACTAGTGGTGGCAATACAGACAAGTATGATACTGCTGGGGGCAACCCATCCCAGTAATTCACTAGTAAAGGCAATCTACCCCGGTGGTTTACCTGTGTTAACAATCCAGCCGAGTACTTCAATACCAATGGCATTCCAGCCTATTACATTGCTGATGCTGGAAATCAAGCACAACTGGTTAATGGTTACTTCCCTACAAAACCATTTTGCGATACGTTCATTCGTCTTTTTCTCTTCATATTTCTTTCCTTCCACGTGATCTTTGCAGAGGTAAATTCCTAAAAAAATAAACTGAAAAACAGGCTGATTACAAAGGAGGTGCAGTCGCTTGCCGGTGTCTCTGAAGACTGAGATTCTGAGCTTTCACAGTGGAATTTATAGGTCCTGTGATGTCACCAACCATTATGATGTCGTTGTCTGTCGGAGCTGTGGTGTATTATGATAAGTAGGTTACAATTTCAAGTAAGATTTATTTATATAAAATTTTAATTTTCCAATACTTTTCAAAACCATCTTGACTACATTAGAACGAGCATTGCCATTATACAGTCTTGAAAAAAACAGTATATCATTAAATAAATTCTTATAAATAAGAAGAGGTAAGGGAAAGGAGAAGAAGAAAGGGAAAAATGATTTTATTGATGTAAACAATAGGGATGGGCGAATCTATTCGCTAGGACTCGTTACTCGGCGAGTAGTAAGGGACTCGCAGGACTCGGTACTCTGCGAGTTTCCCAGCGATTACTCACACAGCAACGAGTCCAATGCAAATCAATATCAATCCTAGTTTTGTCAGAGACTCTGACAAAACTAGGATTGCCTTTGACTTGCATTGGTCTGATTACTGTGCGAGTAATCTCTGGGAAACTCGCAAAGTAACTGCTGTTACTTTGCGAGCCGAGTCCAGCTGTCTGCTCTGTGTGCAGGCTGCCGCAGCTCCAGGGTCCTAGAGCCCGCCTTCTCACAGAGATGATGTAGCAGAGCTGCGATTGTTCTCAGTCTGCTCATTCCCTGTGCATAGACATCTACATCTATGCACAGGGGATGTAGCAGACAGGACATCGCGTTTTGGACTACGTCGGACGGAAGAGGATTTTTTTAATTAAAGATGGAGTCCCTAATGGCTTTTTTTTTTTATTTCTAATAAAAAATTTTCTCTGTGTTGTGTTTTTTTAACCCTTTATTGGAGATTCTTAGTGGCTGGGTCAAACGTGGCCTGACATTAAGAATCTCGGGCTTAATACCAGCTTGTATAACAAAGCTGGTATTAACCCCTTTATTACCCAGCGTGCCACCGCCACCAGGGCCGCTGGAAAAGCGGGGTTCAGCGCCAGAGGATGGTGCTTCAATGCACGTGCCATCTTCTGGGGCGGCTGCGGGCTGCAATTTGCAGCGGGGGTTTGCCCAGAAAGCTTGGGCCTCTCTGCGCTGCGGATTCCAGCCCCCAGCTGCTTAGCTGTACCTGGATAGACATAGAAATTGCGCGGAGCCCCACGCATTTTTTTTTTATTATTTCATAAAATTCATGAAATAATAAAAAAAGGGCTCCCCTATATTCTTGTATCTGGCCAGGTACAAATAGGCACCTGGGGGTTGGGGGCAGCCCGTCGCTGCCTGCTGGATCCGGCTGGTTCCAGAAATACGGCGAAGCCCACGTGAAATTTTATTCTGACAAATCCATAAAACAATGTAAATAAAAGGGACTGCATCTTTATTAACCCCTGGACCATGGGCGAGGGGTTAATAAAGATGCAGTCCCTTTTTTAGGATTGTTTTATTGATTTTTCAGAAAAACAATTACATGGGCTTCGCCGTATTTCTGGAACCATCCGGATCCAGCAGGCAGCGACGGGCTGCCCCCAACCCCCAGGTACCTATTTGTACCTGGCCAGACACAAGAATATAGGGGAGCCCTTTTTTTTATTATTTCATGAATTTCATGAAATAATTAAAAAAAATGCGTGGGGCTCCGCGCAATTTCTATGTCTAGCCAGGTACAGCTAAGCAGCTGGGGGCTGGAATCCGCAGCGCAGGGAGGCCCAATCTTTCTGGGCACCCCCCGCTGCAAATTGCAGCCCGCAGCCACCCCAGAAGATGGCACGTTCATTGAAGCGCCATCCTCTGGCGTTGATCCCCGCTCTTCCAGCGGCCCTGGTGGCGGTGGCATGCTGGGTAATAAAGAGGTTAGGGCCAGCTTTGTATTATCAGCTGGCCCTAAGCCCGAAATTTATGGCGGTCACGCCAATATTAGACATGACCGCCATGAATTTCTATTAAATTGTTTTAAAAAAAACACAACACAGAGAAAATTTTTTATTAGAAATAAAAAAAAAAGCCATTAGGGACTCCATCTTTAATTAAAAAAATCCTCTTCCGTCCGACGCAGTCCAAAACGCGATGTCCTCTCTGCTACATCCCTTTGCATAGATATAGATGTCTATGCACAGGGATGAACAGACTGAGAACAATCTCAGCTCTGCTACATCAGGCAGCAGGCGGGCTCTAGGACCCTGGAGCTTCGGCAGCCTGTACAGAACAGACAGCCTGACTCCTTACTGTGCGAGTTTCCCAGCAATTACTTGCACAGTAAACGAGTCCAATGCAAGTCAATGCCAATCCTAGTTTTGTCAGAGTCTCTGACAAAACTAGGATTGCTTCAAGCTGAAGCTTCCGAGACACATCTGTGATTTGTAAATCGCACACTACTCGCTATTACTCGCTTCCCCATTCATTAACATTGGACTCGCTAGACTCGCAACGAGTAGCGAGTCCCGGGCTCGGACTCGCTAGAGTGAAGCGATTCCGAGTAATTTAGGACTCGCCCATCACTAGTAAACAATGATCAGAATTACAAGTAAACAAAGTAGGGCAAGGGAGTACATTCATCCTGGTCATATTTGAACAAGTACAGGAAGGATAACTACTAATGACTTAACATATTGCTCTCTCAACTACAATATATATCCAGTGCACTAATTTGCCTATGATTGTGATCCAGTTTTGTAGCTTCCCAGTTGTGGAGACCCAGCCTGGGTGTTTGCTGGTGGTGTTGACCCAGTGCTAGAGATAATAGAGAGTAGCAATCCAGCACAGGAGTGTACTGGCAGTGGCTGGCTAGCTAAGTATTGCACCAACATTAGTGACCCAGCCCAGTAGCTCACCAGCAATAGGGTCCCAATTAGGAGGTTAGCCAGTGGTCACAAGCCAGCTTAATATTTAGCCATCGGTTTTGTCCCAGCCAAGTAATTCTCTGGCGGTAAGAACCCAGCCAAACAGTTCACAAGTGTTTACAACCCAAACCAATAGTTCCCTAGTTGTGGCTAACCAGCTTAGTAGTTTGCCTGTGGATGCCACAAAGACCATTAATTTTCCAGTAATGGTGATCCAACCAGTTAGTTTGTTGATAGTGCCAAACCAGTCCAAGACATTGATAGTATTGGTATCCCAGCCCACAAAATTATCAGTAGTGGCAATCAAAACCAGTATTGTACTGGTGGGGGAAATCCAGCCCAGATTTTTTTACTAAGTGTGGCAATACAGACAAGTATGGTACTGGTGGTGGAAACGCATCCCAGTAATTCACTAGTAAAGGCAATCTACCCCGGTGGTTTACCTGTGTTAACAATCCAGCTGAGTACTTCAATACCAATGGCATTCCAGCCCATTACATTGCTGACGCTAGAAATCAAGCACAACAGGTTGATGGTTACTTCCCTCCAAAACCATTTGGCGATATGTTCTTTCATCTTTTTCTCTTCATATTTCTTTCCTTCCACGTGATCTTTTCAGAGGTTAAATCCTAATAAAATAAACTGAAAAACAGGCTGATTAGAAAGGAGGTGCAGTCGCTTGCCGGTGTCTTTGAAGACTGATATTCTGAGCTTTCACAGTGGAATTTATTGACCATGTGATATCATCAACCATTATGATTTCATTGTCTGAGCTGTGGTGTATTATGATAAGTAGGTTACAATTTCAAGTAAGATTTATTTATATAAAATTTTAATTTTCCAATAGTTTTCAAAACCACCTTGACTACTGTAGAACAAGCATTGCCATTATACAATACTTGGAAAAACCAGTATATCATGAAATAAATTCTTATAAATAAGAAGAGATAAGGGAAAGGAGAAGAAGAAAGCGAAAAATGTTTTTAATGATGTAAACAATGATCAGAATTACAAGTAAATGACGTAGGGCAAGTAGGTACATTCATCCTTGTTATATTTGAACACGTACAGGAAAGATAACTACGAATGAATTCACATATTGCTCTCTCATCTACAATATATATCCAGTGCACTAATTTGCCTATGATTATGATCCAGTTTTGCAGCTTACCAGTGGTGGAGACCCAGCCTGGGTGTTTGCTGGTGGTGTTGACCCAGTGCAAGAGATAATAGAGAGTTGCAATCCAGCACAGGAGTGTACTGGCAGTGGCTGGCTAGCTAAGTAGTACACCAACATTAGTGACCCAGCCCAGTAGCTCATTATCAATAGGGATCCAGTTAGGAGGTTAGCCAGTAGTCACAAGCCAGCTTAATATTTAGCCATCGGTTTAGTCCCAGCCAAGTAGTTCTCTGGCGGTAAGAACTTAGTCAAACAGTTCACAAGTGGTTACAACCCAAACCAATAGTTCCCTAGTTGTGTTTTACCAGCTCAGTAGTTTGCCTGTGGGTACCACAAAGCCCATTAATTTTTCAGTAATGGTGATCCAACCAGTTAGTTCGTTGATAGTGCCAAACCAGTCCAAGAGATTGATAGTATTGGTATCCCAGTCCAGAAAATTATCAGTAGTGGCAATCAAAACCAGTATTGTACTGGTGGGGGAAATCCAGACCATTTTTTTTTTACTAGTGGTGGCAATACAGACCACTATGGTACTGGTGGGGGCAACGCATCCCAGTAATTCACTAGTAAAGGCAATCTACCCCGGTGGTTTACCTGTGTTAACAATCCAGCTGAGTACTTCAATACCAATGGCATTCCAGCCCATTACTTTGCTGATGCTGGAAATCAAGCACAACAGGTTGATGGTTACTTCCCTTCAAAACCTTTTGGCAATATATTATTTCGTCTTTTTCTCTTCATATTTCTTTACTTCCACGTGATCTTTCCAGATGTAAAATCCTAATAAAATAAACTTAAAAACAGGCTGATTGGAAAGGAGGTGCAGTCACTTGCTGGTGTCTCTGAAGACTGAGATTCTGAGCTTTCACAGTGGAATTTATTGACCCTGTGATGTCATTAACCATTATGATCTCATTGTCTGTCTGAGCTGTGGTGTATCATGATAATTAGGTTACAATTTCAAGTAAGATTTATTTATATAAAATTTTAATTTTCCAATAGTTTTCAAAACCATCTTGACTAAACTAGAACGAGCATTGCCACTATACAGTACTTGGAAAAACCAGTATATCATGAAATAAATTCTTATAAATAAGAAGAGGTAAGGGAAAGGAGAAGAAGAAAGGGAAAAATGTATTTATTGATGTAAACAATGATCAGAATTACAAGTAAACGAAGTAGGGCAAGGGAGTACATTCATACTAGTCATATTTGAACAAGTACAGGAAGGATAACGACTAATGAATTCACATACTGCTCTCTCATCTACAATATATATCCAGTGCACTAATTTGCCTCTTATTGTAATTCAGTTTTGTAGCTTCTCAGTGGTGGAGACCCAGCCTGGGTGTTTGATGGTGGTGTTGACCCAGTGCAAGAGATAATAGAGAGTTGCAATCCAGCACAGGAGTCTACTGGCAGTGGCTGGTTCGCTAAGTAGTACTCCAACATTAGTGACCCAGCCCAGTAGCTCATTAGCAATAGGAACCCAGTTAGGAGGTTAGCCAGTGGTCACAAGCCAGCTTAATATTTAGCCATCGGTTTTGCCCCAGCCAAGTAGTTCACTGGCGGTGAGAACCCAGCCAAACAGTTCACAAGTGGTTACAACCCAAACCAATAGTTCCCTAGTTGTGGCTAACAGGCTCAGTATTTTGCCTGTGGTGCGAAAAGCCCATTAATTTTCCAGTAATGGTGATCCAATCAGTTAGTTCATGGATAGTGCCAAACCAGTCCAAGAGATTGATAGTATTGGTATCCGGAGATCCAAGATGGCCACCGACTAGGAAGGCTGCACTTCCCACCGCTCCTAGTGTGCTCAGCAGCATCCAAGCCATCCAGCCTCACAGAGCCCTCAAATTGCCAGAGACACACCACCTACAGCTGCCAGCAACACCAAGGACCCCAGTGACCGGATCAAAAGACAGCTTGAGCCTTTTTCAGCTCTCTCCAGGTGGGTCCCACATGAGCCCCCGACCCCGCCATCTTGGGCCTTAGACAGCCCCATCACGCTCTTTGGCCACAAGCCCTGTTTGCCCGTGGCCCATCAGTCACCTGATAGTCACCGCCGGTGACTGAATGGGTAATCCGCCGCTGGAGAAAGGCGGGCGCTGGAGCGAGGAGCAGCGATTGACACTTGCTGTGTCTCCGGTTGGCCGCCGCCAGAGAGAGGGGCCGCTTTTTCCTTGCAGGCGCCTGGCCCCCAGCGGCTGTACAGGCTTGATGTGCATGGAGGTCACTAACAAAATTATAAGATCCATTATCTTATATTTATCACTAGCCGCATAATCTCACCTTACTTCTAAACCAGATAAAATATCTACGGCAATTTCACTCCACGCTTGGGTTTATTAATGCATGTAAATTTTTATTAATTTGATTCAAGTCCCACAAATAGATAAAATCATCCCTAAAACAACTCCAAGACTGTGTGGTTACAGTTACATATTTGCTTTTACTGGCTTATATACTACTAGATGGTGGCCCGATTCTAATGCATCGGGTATTCTAGACTATGTATGTAGTTTATTCATGAAGATCTAAGAATAATGCAAAGCGAAGCTGGGTTTAAATCCTGCGCCAATATCGCTGATTGGTTGCAACCAATATTGCGGGCGGACTGTCCCTGTTGCTGATTGGTCATGGGCGGCTGGCCTGTCCAATCAGCAACGCAGGATTTGCGTTAGACAGAAATAGACAATTATATAGTAGATACCTACAGCAGTACCGGTGTGCAGCGGTGCCAGTGTGCAGCGGTGCCGGAGTCCAAGAGGGGACAGTGGGCGGGTGCGGGCAGGAGGGGGCGCGGAAGAGCCGCCGGGGGTCGGGAAAGAGCGGCCGGATGCAGGAAAGAGTGGCCGGGTGCAGGGAGGAGGGTCGGGGAAGAGGGGTCGGGGAAGAGCGGCCGGGTGCGGGGAGGAGGGGGCCGGGGAAGAGCGGCCGGGTGCGGGGAGGAGGGGGCCCGGGGAAGAGCGGCCGTGTGCGGGGAGGAGGGGGCCCGGGGAAGAGCGGCCGTGTGCGGGGAGGAGGGGGCCTGGGAACGAGCGGCCGGGTGCGGGGAGGAGGGGGTCTAGGGAAGAGCGGCCGGGTGCGGGCAGGAGGGGACCCGGGGAAGAGTGGCCGGGTGCGGGCAGGAGGGGGCCCGGGGAAGAGCGGCAGTGTGCGGGAAGGAGGGGGCCCAGGGAAGAGCGGCCCAGTGGTTAGCACTGCGCGGTGGCTCAGTGGTTAGCACTTTATGCGGTGGCTCAGTGGTTAGCACTTTATGCGGTGGCTCAGTGATCAGCGCAGGGTGGAGGCAGGGTTGTCCGGAGGCGGCCACCAATGAGCACCCAATTTCGGCGTCAGACACGATTAGGAGATTATATAGTAGATAAACAGTACAATCAGGATTATGCCAGCATAAGATAAGTATAAAGTTTACATAAGATCATATATCTCCCTTTTCCCTTTCATGTCCTCACTTGAGGCCAGGGATACAAGAGGTACATTGTAATATTATCGTATACACATCTTATTTCACTATGCCCAAATCAAAATTGACTGCATACCGCACCACAGCTATGGAGGACCTAGAAGCCCTGATATATCTTTTGGAGTGTCCTTGCAAGTTTTGGTACGTGGGAGAGACGACCCTAGATGTTAAAACGCGTATCAATAACCATAGATATACCATACGGAAAAGGAACACAGAGTTGCCCGTACCTAAACACTTCACTGAAGTTGGACATGGTGAAAAACACCTAAAATTTAGAATCATAGACCATGTGCCACCATTGAGGAGAGGAGGAGATAGGGAGAAAAAGCTCAAATTGTTGGAGCTGGAGTGGATACATAGGTTGGGAACCTTGAGACCCCAGGGACTGAATATAGATTTTAAGATAGGCCCTGTACTTTAACTAAAGGTATAACCTCAAAAACTCATTACTGATGGTATATGTTGAATATAGTCGTGTATGTAGTTATATCTATAAGAAATAATATATTTCTATTTTTTATATTCTTTTAGATGAAAGTAAAAGAAGATTTTAACCTGAAGACTCATCCATCCATGTATGAAAATAAAAGGAGGGGGGTAATATATTTTTTACACTGTGGTTTGTGAGTGATCCACCAATCATAGTAGACAGGAAGAATCATTATTTGTTTTAAAATGTGGCGTTATAGTGACAAGATGGCATGGGTAGCCCCCGTTGATCAATCCAAGTCTATGTAAGGGACCTGAGCATGGGTTTTTTTTTCTCTCCTGTGTAAGGACTAGGGATGGGCGAGTCTACTCGCTAGGACTCGTTACTCGGCGAGTAGTAAGGGACTCACAGAACTCGGTACTCTGCTAGTTTCCCAGCGATTACTCGCACAGCAACGAGTCCAATGCAAATCAATATCAATCCTAGTTTTGTAAGAGACTCTGACAAAACTAGGATTGCCATTGACTTGCATTGGTCTGATTACTGTGCAAGTAATCCCAGGGAAACTCACAAAGTAACTGCTGTTACTTTGCGAGCCGAGTCCAGCTGTCTGCTCTGTGTGCAGGCTGCCGCAGCTCCAGGGTCCTAGAGCCTGCCTGCTCACAGAGATGATGTAGCAGAGCTGCGATTGTTCTCTGTCTGCTCATTCCCTGTGCATAGACATCTATATCTATGCACAGGGGATGTAGCAGAGAGGACATCGCGTTTTGGACTACGTCGGACGGAAGAGGATTTTTTTTCTGACAAATCCATAAAACAATGTAAATAAAAGGGACTGCATCTTTATTAACCCCTGGACCATGGGCGAGGGGTTAATAAAGATGCAGTCCCTTTTTTAGGATTGTTTTATTGATTTTTCAGAAAAAAAATTACATGGGCTTCGCCGTATTTCTGGAACCAGCCGGATCCAGCAGGCAGCGACGGGCTGCCCCCAACCCCCAGGTGCCTATTTGCACCTGGCCAGACACAAGAATATAGGGGAGCCCTTTTTTTTATTATTTCATGAATTTCATGAAATAATAAAAAAAAAATGCGTGGGGCTCCGCGCAATTTCTATGTCTAGCCAGGTACAGCTAAGCAGCTGGGGGCTGGAATCCGCAGCGCAGGGAGGCCCAAGCTTTCTGGGCACACCCCGCTGCAAATTGCAGCCCGCAGCCGCCCCAGAAGATGGCGCGTTCATTGAAGCACCTTCTTCTGGCGCTGAACCCCGCTCTTCCAGCGGCCCTGGTGGCGGTGGCACGCTGGGTAATAAAGAGGTTAGGGCCAGCTTTGTATTATCAGCTGGCCCTAAGCCCGAAATTTATGGCGGTCACGCCAATATTAGACATGACCGCCATGAATTTCTATTAAATTGTTTTAAAAAAACACAACACAGAGAAAAAATGTTATTAGAAATTAAAAAAAAGCCATTAGGGACTTCA
Organism: Allobates femoralis; assembly: GCA_033576535.1. Taxonomy (NCBI): domain Eukaryota; kingdom Metazoa; phylum Chordata; class Amphibia; order Anura; family Aromobatidae; genus Allobates; species Allobates femoralis. Next base: position 370,902,163 of record JARQOC010000002.1, read on the forward strand.
TCTTTAATGAAAAAAATCCTCTTCCGTCCGACATAGTCCAAAACGCGATGTCCTCTCTGCTACATCCCCTGTGCATAGATATAGATGTCTATGCACAGGGAATGAGCAGACTGAGAACAATCTCAGCACTGCTACATCATCTCTGTAAGCAGGCAGGCTCTAGGACCCTGGAGCTGCGGCAGACTGCACACAGAGCAGACAGCTGGACTCTTATCTGTGCGAGTTTCCTAGCGATTACTTGCACAGTTAAAGAGTCCAATGCAAGTCAATGCCAATCCTAGTTTTGTCAGAGTCTCTGACAAAACTAGGATTGCTTCAGGCTGAAGCTTCCGAGACACATCAGCGATTTGTAAATCGCACACTACTCGCTATTACTCGCTTCCCCATTCATTAACATTGGACTCGCTAGACTCGCAACGAGTAGCGAGTCCCGGGCTCGGACTCGCTAGAGTCAAGCGATTCCGAGTAATTTAGGACTCGCCCATCACTAGTAAGGACCTAGTAGACTGGAGCTGTGATATTGTTTGACCGTATAGGGTCATAATCATAGCCTGTTACTGTAGGGAGCGATGCCATAGGAAATAGTCAAGATACTATTTAGCCATAGGGTTAATGCAGTATGGGCAGAATCTGTCCCTTAACAAAGATGGAGGACAGAAGCCCAAACAGAAACAAACATCGTTACAATGCAGCGACGCTGTATGTATAATAAAAGCGCCGATTTAGTTATTGGCTGCGGTACCATGTGACCGCTCTAGCGGCGGATTGATTGGTGGAGAACTGCAAGTGACGTAACGTAGTGCAGCGATTGGTAGAGTACTGTGCATGCCCAGTGTACCCGGAAGACGCTGGTATCTGGGAGATAGCGCCATTAACGTGAGATGGGTGAGTCTGATGATATGAAACACATGCAGTAAATTTAAAACACTTGGAGGCACTTTATACATTAACTAGCTGGGTGCCCGATGCACATGCATCGGGATTCTAGAAGGGCGAGTCTCTGACTCGCAATGGCCGCTTAGCGGCCAATGCTTCGCGCTGCTAAGGCGACTCGCCATGCCCGCTGCGCGGGCATAGCGAGTCGCCTTAGAACTGCTCGCAATGGCCGCTGCGCGGCCAGTGCTTTGGGCGTATCCACATGACCACGCTGACTCGCATTGCGAGTCGACTCAGAAGGGGCAAAAAACCCATTCGCAATTATATAATAGACTAGCTGGGTGCCCGATGCACATGCATCGGGATTCTAGAAGGGCGAGTCTCTGACTCGCAATGGCCGCTTAGCGGCCAATGCTTCGCGCTGCTAAGGCGACTCGCCATGCCCGCTGCGCGGGCATAGCGAGTCGCCTTAGAACTGCTCGCAATGGCCGCTGCGCGGCCAATGCTTTGGGCGTATCCACATGACCACGCTGACTCGCAGCGCGAGTGGACTCAGAAGGGGCAAAAAAACCCATTCGCAATTATATAATAGACTAGCTGTGAGCCCGATGCAAATGCATCGGGATTCTAGAACGTACGTTAATTTGATTATAGTAGTTATAGCTGTTAGACTAATGCAAATGCATCAGTTGTCTAGAATATGTTTATTGCTTTTTTAAAGATTTTTAAATAATAATCCAATTATTCCAATGACATCTTTACAGCAACTACATATATTTGTATTGTTGATATCCTATAAGGAAAATTGAATAATTATGTTGTAAGGGTCTTAGAACACAAAGTAGCAATACTTCTTAATGCATCAATCATTAAAATTGATGAATTAATAACAGTAATAGGTGTATCAGCCAGTTTGTGTCAGCCCACCAATCGCGTCAAGATGCCCTTACGCCTGGTGAGTCCTAATCTAACTAAATCCGAATTGATATAATTTAGATATTTTTTATACCTGAATTTTTCTTAGATTTTTTGAGGATTGTGATGTAAATAATAAAATTTTGTAAATTGATACAGAAGGAGTTACCAGCTACAGACTTGCAGCAATATCCATGCAATAACAAAAAAACTTGTAGTTAACCTACGGTAAATGGAGTTAACGTAGCTTCAGCAGGTGCATAAGATGCATCGACTAACTAACCACAGGTGACTGCAGTTGATGTGGATGACACTGCCGCAACTATGTTGTCTGCACAAACCGCAAGTTAAGTACAAATTACATATATGCAATTATGAAAATTACAGCAAGTATGTTGTTGGTGAGTCCTTCATGATCAATTATTATCATTTAGTATATTCCTCAACAAAGTGAAAAAATCTAAGAAAAATGGTGTGGTAGAATCTAATTAATAATTTATGTTTGTCCCTATCTATCTAAACATGTGGAACACACCTTGCTAATGAGATGTGTGTGAACAGCCATCCCACCCGTCTCTTAGCTGTTCACAAAAACCTCTCCCTGTAAAGACTGACAATGAAATCTCTCAGCACATATAGTGCTGGAGCTTGAAATAGTGGTTTCTATCACCCACTGTAGAAATGTGGATGATACACATCTCTCATATTATTTTAAATGTGTGTTCACAAAAATATAGTAGAAATCAGTATATAAAAGAATAAAATGTGAAACAGTAAAATTTTTTTTTTTTTTTTTTTTTTTTTTTCAAAAGATAAATAAACAGAAGAATAGTCATAGGGAAGAGTTCAGTGCAAAATATTCTTGTAGACAATATTTTTGGTAAATACTTTGTCACTGTTAGGCAGCAATTTTCCTTGGATTGGAGTGTCCACCACTTTCACTTTTACATTGGATCGTCTTCTCACTCTTGAAAAAGCCACATACAATTGTCCATGTCCAAAAAACAGGTTCTGGCAAAAAAATCCCTACTTTCTCAAGTGTTTGTCCTTGGGATTTGTTTATTGTCATGGCAAAAGCTGGCTTCAGAGGAAATTGGCGACGTCTTAACTTAAAAGGCAAGCCGGTTTCTGATGGGCACAAATCAATCCTGGGAATGAAAACCACATTTCCTCCAGCAGACCCAGTAATGACTCTTGCTCGAATCATGTTGGCAAACAAACCGGTGACAATTAAGCGAGTCCCATTGCAAAGACCTTTTCTGCTGTTGAAGTTCCTCAAAAGCATTACAATGGTGCCAATTTTTAATTTCAGACGATGAGATGGCATCCCCGTGGGTGTAAGTGAATTTAAAAACTCAACAGGGTATTGCTCTGGGTCCTCTGTCTCGTCCGGATCAATGGAATCATCACTAATGTATTCTGTATACTCTCCAGCAATGCAATCCATGATCTTAGAGTTGACCTGATCCACATCATCATTTTTGGGGCAAAGAATGGCATGTGATGCTGCTGTATTAATGCTTTCATTGTCATTGACATCAATTACAATGTTTTCACCAAAAATGTCAAATATTAGTGAACCTGTGCAAATCATATCTTCAGGGATTTCTATAACATCATCTCCAAGGTTATAAGAATTGGTCAATTGTCCATTTCCCAGCTGAAGTATCCAATTGCTGTATTCTGGATCAACAGAGCGCATGTTGTCAAGTAGTGGCAATTGAGTGAAAATCTGCCATTGTCTGGAATATTTAATGCAGCTCTCTACGATATCAGTTCGTGTTCCATGAGGAATAATAGGAAGACACTGACGAAAGTCTCCTCCCAGAACAATGACTTTCCCTCCAAAGGGTGTTTTATTTTTCTTCGAGATATCTTTGGTCATAACATCCTTTAATAGTTGGTCAATGACATGCAGTGCGTATTTGGATAGCATAGTGGATTCATCAATAATGAAAAGTTTAGTATTCTTCAAATGGTGTGCAGCATCAGTATCATTTTTGATTCTTGAAACAGACGTTTCATTGATTGGAATAGGTATCCCGTAAAGTGAATGGATGGTTCTTCCTCCTTCCAATAAGTTGGCTGCAATCCCAGTACTGGCAGCAGGTGACACAGTTTCTCCTTCTCCTCTTATTTGACGAATTAACAAATCATACAAATATGTTTTCCCACTGCCACCTGGGCCATCAATGAAAAAACACTTAGCTTGCTGACTTGTATCCTGTAATGCTTCATTTATGGCATTATAGGCCAAAAGTTGTTGTTGATTTAAAGTTTCTTTCATTTCTTGGGCTCTTCTAAACTCCTCCTCTTTGTCGTATTGTGGTTGTAGTTGTTGTTTTCTTTTGGGGCGTGGTACATTAAAATCCGTAAAGCTTTTGCCATGAAATTTTAACACATTTTGAACATCTGTCATTGCATAGCCTTCACAATGCTCACAGTCCTCATTGTTAGGGTGATACGCACGGCAGTAGTCTTCAATAAAATCTTTTTTAAATTCTTGCCACAACTCCAATGGATGAGCAGGAGGACCAAAGATACATATGTAAGCAAACATATCCCGAAGCTGTGCAGGCATGTTTAGAACACAGCCATCCAGTAAGGTATTTCGCCAAACACTGTCATCCAAAAGTAATCCAAGGGTTATTGCTGCCTGTTTAAAAGTTGGGTACTCGACTTCATTAACGGTCTTAATGTGCTCAAAACTTGTTGCTCCTTTTACATGTAGTAACAACAACCGTAAATAGTAGCGTTCTTCATCTTTCATACTGACCGTATACATTCTTCCAATGACTGTTGTTCCACGTTTCTGCCTAATTTCCCATGCACCAGCTTTCCAGACATAGTGCTCAGGAATTTGGCGGTAGAAGTATTCATGAGCACGTGGGTCATTCTCATTCAGTTCAAAGTAGGCCATAAGAGTTGATTTTTTATGTGTCATGGCAGCAATGTTCTCAACAGAAGCATCTTCATGAAAATAAAGGGGTTGTGACTGTGGCAGATGTACGGCAAGGCGAACAATGCTGTGTGATTGTTTATGCATTGGATAGGCAAAAATTCTCCAAGCTGCCTCCGGTGCACTGACGTATCTTGAATCCATAAATTGGTGAGGTTCATCATGTTGTATGTTTGTTTGAGAAATTTCCAGATTGGCTTTATCATGCCCCTTGTAAACATATTTGAATAGATACTTGACACTTTGAATGGATGCACAGATTTCCACATTTATATGACACTTATACTTTAATAGTAAGAAAGGGTTATAGGGAACAACCCAAGAATTATCAACCATGTGAGAACGTTGTGTAAATGAAGGTCCTGCATTGCGTTGATAAGTTGGGTAGGCATCGTGTGCTATTAGAGTTTTTGGTTGGAAATCTTTTGGGAATCCTTTTTTACACTTTCCAATATCCATACATGGAGAATTGGGGTTGAATTGTCCACAGGGTCCATGAATCATATGTTGCATCACAATTTGATGGAGCACAGGATACTCGGATGGGTCAGGAATTTCTGCCCAAACAGTACGATCGACATCTACCTCAGTGCGTAATTTGGAATTGCTATCCAGAATGACCAAAATGTGAGCATGTGGTAGTCCTCGCTTTTGGAATTCTATTACATGAATCATTGCACAAATCTTGCCAAATAATCCACTGTTTATATCTTTTAATAGGGCTTCTAATTTTATTTTGAAGACACGGGCGACTAAATCCGGTCTGTGTTCCACCCTCTGCCATGGTTCTAAATTGTGGATAATCTCGCTCCATTTGGGATTACAGGTCATTGTTATAAAAAGATCTGGCCGTCCAAATTTTGTAACAATATCCATGGCATCTTGATACCTCTGCTGCATGTTTCTGGGACTGCCTTCAAACGACGATGGTAAAATGACCGTCTTGCCAATAGGAATTCCTTTTTCAAAAGATTTTCTTTGCAGATGTTCCTGTAGTACGCAATAGTCCTCCACTTTTAAGTCTTTTTGATGTTGACGTATAAAATTTAAGCGATTAGCCTCAATTTTTATATACGCATCTACTAAATACTGTTGCGTTAGTTTTCCACCATTTAAAATAGGATTGAACCCAGGACGTACAGATAGCAAATAACAGTAATACTGCAATTGTGTAATTCTCCGTGGATTTTCACCTTGATGCTTCAGTCCCTCATGCCAGCCTTGTTCTCCATGCGGAAAAAATAACGGATACAGTAAAGCATCTAAATTACTGTGGAGAATACTGACTTGCTGTGTTTTTGGAGCTAAAGGATTGTTTGGGTCAGGTTTCAGATGAATTAAAATGTCTCTATTGAAAGGTGGCTCTCCATCAGCATTTTCAAAGACCACAGCAACTTCATTAACAATTGGCTTATTATAACGTCTTGGGTCTTGTTCTCGATCCTGTTTAAGAGCCATGATGATATTAGGCATGACAGTACCATTTTCAATTGCCTTCTCCTGTTCCTCTTGTTCAACAAAACGTAACATTTTGTATGCGGAAACAAAAGGATTAATGCGATCTAATAAGTTAGCAATGAGCCGCATCAATTTAGGATGACATTTCTTATTTTCATCACACTGTAAACGTTGGTCATTAGCAGTGGCAGTATCTAAAATGTAGAGTTGGGCATAAGCAGGAGCTTGATCTGGAGCAGGATGTAGTGTTCCAGTACGGTGATAAATTTGGCCATGAATCCGGAAGCAATAAGGGCCATGTCCAGGTGGGGGAGCAATACTTGCACCCATAGAAGCAAAACCAAAGGAACTATTAATACTTCTGATGTTATCCATCATATTCCGACTGTATGGACTCTGACCTTTAAGAATACATTCCAACATCTCTGGATACTGAGGTAACGGAACCTTGACCTTCCCCTTGTGACAACAGAGAGTATACTGTTTATCCGATGGCATCTCATCCATGAAATGTCGAGCTTCACAATGGTTACATATGAATATCATACAGCCACAGGTATGTTCCACAATGCCAAAATCACTATCTGTAAATCCAGGTGGATATGAAGAGGGAGGTGTAGGTAGGTAAATACGATTTTCTTTCTGCAAACCGACATAGATGAGACGTTGAAGTAATAAAGCAGAAAAAGAGTCAGGATCCACTTGTGTAACAGTAGAAGACGTCTTTTTGCGGTGTTGACGACGGGAGGCACCACTTTTACGTAAGCGGCTCTGTTTGGATAGTGAAGACTCCTGAGCAATTTGTGCCTCCAAAGGAGTTTGTTGTTGTTCAAGGCGAAAACGTTTTGTGCGTGACGTCTCCTGAGCACAATGTTTACGCTTTGCTGTTGCTTTGCGCGGTGATGAAGCTTGAGGAATTGTGCTCCTTTCATCCGGTGAACTGCTAGAAAGAGCTAGAGCAAACTGTAGTACTGGTGAGCTTACAGTTGGATCAACAGACTGTAGTACTGATGAGGTTACTGTCTGATCAGCACACTGAGTTAGATCAGCAGAGTATTGTACAGGTGAGCTTGTAGTTTGATCAGCAGACTGTTGTACTGAGGAGGTTACTGTCTGATCAGCAGAGTGATGTACTGGTGGTGTCACTTTTTTTTTTTGACGGCGTTGATGTAGCTTCTGAGCATTTTTGGCCAACCGTAGTTGTTTTTGTTCCAGCGACTCCGTTGCAATGCGTTGCTTATACTCAGCTTTAGACTTATCCAAACGACATTGTCGCTCTTCTTCAGTTTCTTTAGCACGTGTCTTACGCATCCATGCGGCTTTGTACCCGCCAACATCCTTGCTAGTATCCTTTGAAGTCATGTTAGAACATACAAAGGTAATACTATGCTTGGAGATGTATAGGTACGCAAGAGCTTTTACAAAAGCTTTTTGGGAGAAAAGAATTCTTGAAAAGTATAGAATAATTATTAAGGAAAATAATAAGTTCCAGATAGACAATGAACATATTTAAATATCATGTTTTGTATGTCCTTATAATGTACCCTACAACGTATTACAAATATATAAACATGTTTCTCATTCATATCAATAATAGTAAGAGGTCACTGAATACTTAAGGACATTGAATGTGCATACATAATACCAATACCATAAATACCAATACCATCATCAAAACCATCATCAAAACCATCATCAAAACCATCATCAAAACCATCATCAATAACAATAATATTAGCAATAGCATTATTATTAGCATTAATAGCATAATTATAAGCATTAATAGCATAAATATTACCATTAATAGCATAATTATTACCATTAATAGCATAATTATTAGCATTAATAGCATAATTATTGGCATTAATAGCATAAATATTACCATTAATAGCATAATTATTAGCATTAATAGCATAAATATTAGTATTAATAGCATAATTATTAGCATTAATACCATAATTATTAGCATTAATAGCATAATTATTGGCATTAATAGCATAATTATTAGCATTAATAGCATAAATATTAGCATTAATAGCATAATTATTAGCATTAATAGCATAATTATTACCATTAATACCATAATTATTAGCATTAATAGCATAATTATTGGCATTAATAGCATAAATATTACCATTAATAGCATAATTATTAGCATTAATAGCATAATTATTAGCATTAATACCATAATTATTAGCATTAATAGCATAATTATTAGCATTAATAGGATAATTATTGGCATTAATAGCATAAATATTACCATTAATAGCATAATTATTAGCATTAATAGCATAAATATTAGCATTAATAGCATAATTATTAGCATTAATAGCATAATTATTACCATTAATAGCATAATTATTTGCATTAATACCATAATTATTAGCATAAATACCATAATTATTAGCATCAATAGCATAATTATTAGCATCAATAGCATAAATATTACCATTAATAGCATAATTATTACCATTAATAGCATAATTATTACCATTAATAACATAAATATTAGCATTAATAGCATAATTATTACCATTAATATCATAATTATTAGCATTAATAGCATAATTAGCATTAATACCATAATTATTAGCATTAATACCATAATTATTAGCATTAATAGCATAATTATTGGCATTAATAGCATAAATATTACCATTAATAGCATAATTATTAGCATTAATAGCATAAATATTAGCATTAATAGCATAATTATTAGCATTAATAGCATAATTATTAGCATTAATAGCATAATTACCATTAATAGCATAATTATTTGCATTAATACCATAATTATTAGCATTAATACCATAATTATTGGCATTAATAGCATAAATATTACCATTAATAGCATAATTATTAGCATTAATAGCATAAATATTAGCATTAATAGCATAATTATTAGCATTAATAGCATAATTATTACCATTAATAGCATAATTATTAGCATTAATACCATAATTATTGGCATTAATACCATAAATATTACCATTAATAGCATAATTATTACCATTAATAGCATAATTATTAGCATTAATACAATAATTATTGGCATTAATAGCATAATTATTACCATTAATAGCATAATTATTACCATTAATAGCATCATTATTAGCATTAATACCATAATTATTGGCATTAATAGCATAAATATTACCATTAATAGCATAATTATTACCATTAATAGCATAATTATTTGCATTAATACCATAATTATTAGCATTAATACCATAATTATTGGCATTAATAGCATAAATATTACCATTAATAGCATAATTATTACCATTAATAGCATAATTATTACCATTAATAGCATAAATATTAGCATTAATAGCATAATTATTACCATTAATAGCATAATTATTAGCATTAATAGCATTAATAATAGCATTATTAGCAATATTATTTGCATTAATACCATTATGATTACCATTAACAGCATCATTATTATTAATAGCATAATTATTACCATTAATAGCATAATTATTACCATTAATAGCATAAATATTAGCATTAATAGCATACATATTAGGATTAATAGGATTATTATTAACAGCAATATCATTAGTATTAGAATTTTTTTTTTAATTATTTTTTTAATATTTTATTTTTTTTTAAATTATTTTTTAATTTTTTTTTATTATTAAATTATTTTTTTATTTTAAAATGAAATTTTTTTTTTTTAATTATTATTTTTATTTAATTATTTTATATTTTTTATTTATTTTTTTATTATTTTTTAATTCTTTTTTAATTCTTTTTTTTATTATTAAATTTATTTATTTTTTTAAGTGAGAGTGAGACAGTTCTCATTGTGGTCCGCATTTTTTTCCCATTGACATACATTAGCGGTGTGTCGGCGATTTTATGGCCGGCCATCTGGTTCTATATGTCGGCCCTAAAATCGCGGACACACCGCTAATGCATGTCTATGGGCAGTCAGCTCGAATTCTGATTGGTCGGCGTTCAATCCGAAATCGGGCTGACTGCCCATAGACATGCATTAGCGGTGTGTCCGCGATTTTAGGGCCGACAAATAGAACCAGGTGGCCGGCTATAAAATCGCCGACACACCGGTAATGTATGTCAATGGGGAAAAAAAAAGGCGGACCTGAATGAGAACTGTGTCTCAGTCTGACTTAAAAAAATAAATAAATTAAATAATAAAAAAAAATAATTTAAAAATAATTAAAAAATAATAAAAAAATAATTAAAAAATAATAAATAATTAAATAAAAATAATAATAAAAAAAAAAAAAATGCAGACCTGAATGAGAACTGCGTCTCAGTCTGACTTAAAAAAAAAAAATAAATTAAATAATAAAAAAAATAATAAAAAAATAATTTAAAAATAATAAAAAAATGAGGGGCTCTTCTGATTGGCTGAGGGCAGTATACAGCGACCAATCAGAAGAGGGCCTCAGATAGAATGGCGGATTTTTCGTCCATTCTATGTTAATGAGAAGGAAGAAGACGTCGGAGGTGGAAGTTTGCGAAAAGAAGACAGAAGATCCCCGGGGCCGGACGAAGAGGCGGAGATGGCGGAAAGAAGAGAGAAGACCCCCGGGGCCGGAGGAAGAGGACGCCTGGCTGGACGGAGGACTTGTGGATCGGACGGACGATCAGATGACTTGAAGGCATGTAAGTGATCGACGGGGACGTTAGGTTAGGGGACGGCGGGGGCTTCGGGTGTAGGGCCTTAGGTGACAGCGGCGTTAGGTTAGGGGACTGCGGGGGCTTAGGGTGTAGGGCTTTAGCGAGAGGGGCAGGGGACAGCGGCGGGAGCTTAGGGGCGGCCGTGCCTTAGGGGATAGGCGGCGGGGCTTAGGGGGTATCGGCGGGGGCCTAGGGGGTAGGGGCTTAGCGTGTACGGGTGCGGCGGACTTAGGGGGTATCGGCGGGGGCCTAGGATGCTACGGGGGTTAGGGGGTAGGGGCTTAGGGGCGGCGGTGCCTTAGGGGGTAGGCGGCATGGCTTAGGGGGTATCGGCGGGGGCCTAGGATGCTACGGGGCTTAGGGGGTAGGGGCTTAGGGGCTGCTGCGGGGCTTAGGGGGTAGGGGCTTAAGGGCGGCGGTGGCTTAGGGGGTAGACGGCGGGGCTTAGGGGGTATCGGCGGGGGCTTAGGATGCTGCGGGTCGGGGGTTAGGTAGTCGGGGCTGCTGCGGGGCTTAGGGGGTAGGGGCTTAGGGGCGGCGGTGGCTTAGGGGGTATCGGCGGGGGCTTAGGATGCTGCGGGTCGGGGGTTAGGTGGTCGGGGCTTAGCGTGTAGGGGTGCGGCGTGGTGGTTTTGTTGCGGGGTGGGTATGCGGACATGGGGGTGGTCTGTGCGGACATGGGGGAGCGAGTTGCGGCTCAGGCAGCGACTCGCTCCATGGTCCCGGGGTAGCGATTGGCGTGGGGGGGGCTGTGCGGACATAATCGGGGCTGGGGAGCGGCGGCGGTGGTGGTGGTGTGTGGGCTGGGGAGCAGCGGCGGCGGCGGTGGTGGTGGTGTGTGGGCTGGGGAGCAGCGGCGGCGGCGGTGGTGGTGGTGTGTGTGGGCTGGGGAGCAGCGGCGGCGGCGGGAGCGGTGGTGTGTAGGCTGGGGAGCGGCGGCGGTGGTGGTAGTGTGTGGGCTGGGGAGCGGTAGAAAAGGTAAAAGAAAAGAAAGTAAAGAAAGGTTTTAAGCTCAGAAAGGATATCTTAGCTGTAGGGTAGTAGCGGTCGTCTTGAAGCTTGCTTCGGTAAATCCAGGAGCGAGTCTTCTTGCGGCCTCGGAATCCGGCAGTCCGTCTTCGAGGTAGCGGGTAGGCGAAATGATTTGTGATTTCAAATTTCGCGCCTTATAAACTGGGCTGTGAAATTTGAAACTACAAAATGGCGGGGGGGGCGTAAAGTGAGTGCTGATTGGGCGTTGAATGGACACTATTTCCAAAGAGTCTCCATTCAGGTCCGCTAAAAGGTGATTACAAAGGGGATAATTCTGGACGCCGATTGGTTGTTTTTTCCCATAGAGAAACATGGGCATGTTTGTCTATGGGAAAACGCGACTAATTTGCGTCCAGGATTATCGGCTATGTAAGTGAATGAGGCCTTTGAGCGGACCTGAATGGAGAGTGTCTTTCCAAACAGTGTCTATTCCGGTCCGCTGAAAAGCGTCATTGACTTACATAGGGTATAATGTTTTTTTTTTTAGTAGTATATTTGATATTTTTTTTTTTTTGTATTATTATTTGTATGTAATTTTTTTTTTTTTTTTTTTTTTATTAATAAATGTATTAATTTTTTTAAGTGAGAGTGAGACACAGTTCTCATTCAGGTGTGGTTATTGTTTTTTTTTTTTATTATTATTTTTATTTAATTATTTATTATTTTTTATTTATTTTTTTATTATTTTAAAATAATTTTTTTAATTTTTTTTTTTAATTATTTAATTTATTTATTTTTTTAAGTGAGAGTCAGACACAGTTCTCATTCAGGTCCGCCTTTTTTTTTTTAATTATTATTATTTTTATTTAATTATTTATTATTTTTTAATTATTTTTTTATTTTTTAATTATTTTTAAATTATTTTTTTTATTATTTAATTTATTTTTTTTTTTTAAGTCAGACTGAGACACAGTTCTCATTCAGGTCCGCCTTTTTTTTTTTTTTTATTATTTTTATTTAATTATTTATTATTTTTTAATTATTTTTTTATTATTTTTTAATTATTTTTAAATTAGTTTTTTTATTATTTAATTTATTTATTTTTTTAAGTCAGACTGAGACACAGTTCTCATTCCGGTCCGCCTTTTTTTTTTTATTTATTATTATTTTTATTTAATTATTTATTATTTTTTATTTATTTTTTAATTATTTTAAAATTATTTTAAAATTATTTTTTTTATTATTTAATTTATTTATTTTTTTAAGTGAGAGTGAGACACAGTTCTCATTGAGGTCCGCCTTTTTTTTTCCCCATTGACATACATTACCGGTGTGTCGGCGATTTTATGGCCGCCCACCTGGTTCTATTTGTCGGCCCCAAAATCGCGGACACACCGCTAATGCATGTCTATGGGCAGTGAGCTCGAATTCTGATTGGTCGGCGTTCAATCCGAAATCGGGCTGACTGCCCATAGAGATGCATTAGCGTTGTGTCCGCGATTTTAGGGCCGACAAATAGAACCAGGTGGGCGGCCATAAAATCGCCGACACACCGGTAATGTATGTCAATGGGGAAAAAAAAGGCGGACCTGAATGAGAACTGTGTCTCAGTCTGACTTAAAAAAATAAATAAATTAAATAATAAAAAAAATAATTTAAAAATAATTAAAAAATAATAAAAAAATAATTAAAAAATAATAAATAATTAAATAAAAATAATAATAAAAAAAAAAAAAAGGCGGACCTGAATGAGAACTGCGTCTCAGTCTGAGGGGCTCTTCTGATTGGCTGAGGGCAGTATACAGCGACCAATCAGAAGAGGGCCTCAGATCTTATTGAGATTGAATGGGGGATTTTTCGTCCATTCTATCTTAATGAGAAGGAAGAGGACGTCGGAGGTGGAAGTTGGCGAAAAGAAGACAGAAGATCCCCGGGGCCGGACGAAGAGGCGGAGATGGCGGAAAGAAGAGAGAAGACCCCCGGGGCCGGAGGAAGAGGACGCCTGGCCGGACGGAGGACTTGTGGATCGGACGGACGATCAGATGACTTGAAGGCATGTAAGTGATCGACGGGGACGTTAGGTTAGGGGACGGTGGGGGCTTCGGGTGTAGGGCTTTAGCGAGAGGGGCAGGGGGTAGACGGCGGGGCTTAGGGGGTATCGGCGGGGGCTTAGGATGCTGCGGGTCGGGGGTTAGGTGGTCGGGGCTTAGCGTGTACGGGTGCGGCGGACTTAGGGGGTATCGGCGGGGGCCTAGGATGCTACGGGGGTTAGGGGGTAGGGGCTTAGGGGCTGCTGCGGGGCTTAGGGGGTAGGGGCTTAAGGGCAGCGGTGGCTTAGGGGGTAGGCGGCATGGCTTAGGGGGTATCGGCGGGGGCCTAGGATGCTACGGGTCTTAGGGGGTAGGGGCTTAGGGGCTGCTGCGGGGCTTAGGGGGTAGGGGCTTAAGGGCGGCGGTGGCTTAGGGGGTAGACGGCGGGGCTTAGGGGGTATCGGCGGGGGCTTAGGATGCTGCGGGTCGGGGGTTAGGTGGTCGGGGCTGCTGCGGGGCTTAGGGGGTAGGGGCTTAGGGGCGGCGGTGGCTTAGGGGGTAGACGGCGGGCTTAGGGGGTATCGGCGGGGGCTTAGGATGCTGCGGGTCGGGGGTTAGGTGGTCGGGGCTTAGCGTGTAGGGGTGGGGCGGACTTAGGGGGTAGGGCCTTAGGTGCGGCGGGGTGGTTTTGTTGCGGGGTGGGTGTGCGGACATGGGGGTGGGTGTGCGGACATGGGGGTGGGTGTGCGGACATGGGGGTGGGTGTGCGGACATGGGGGTGGGTGTGCGGACATGGCGGTGGGTGTGTGTGGAGATGGGGGGGGCGGCTATGCGGACATGGGGGGCCTGTTTTGACCTGGGTGAGGCAGTGCGGACATTGGGGGGGCGAGTTGTGGGTAGCGGGGAGCGGAGGCGGCTGTGCCGCCTCCGCTCCATGGTCCCCGGGGAGCGAGTTGCGGCTCAGGCAGCGACTTGCAATGGCCTCGCGGCCATTGCTGGCGCTACCTGAGCGGTAAATCGCTAAGGTTGTAGCCGAGGCTGTGGATCGATTTTGGGGCAGCGGCTCGCAATGGCCGCTTCGCGGCCATTGCTCGCCCTGGGCCAGCGACTCGCAATGGCCTCGCGGCCGTTGCTCGCGCAGCATTGGGCGCTTCGCGCCCAATGTTAAATTCGTATCCACATGACGACATCGGAAAGTGCGCGCGGAGGGGCGCTTTTCCGATTCGCGATTATATAATAGATATGGTTTTATTGTGTAAACACAGTGATATTTATATGTAATAAGCACTAGGCACTTTATACTTTATAATGAAATGAGATACCTTATGGTCTGTTATGGACAAATAAGGTCTAAGTCACTGTAATATCACACTTTATGTATAATTGGATGTAATGACACTTATGATTGTCACACTATATAACCTTAGCACAGTCTATGAGATGTACACTACTGGAAGAAGGTTCTTGAGGAACCGAAACATTCATTTCTTATGGGCCAATAAAGCAAGGCTTTAATTGCAACATGGAGTGCTGTCTGATTTTTTGGTAACGATCCTACACCAGATACACTTTCCCTATCACTGGTTTTTCCCCTTTGGAATTTTCATTTCTGCTAAAGACAAAAAATTTCAAGCAAGGAAGTCGGCTAACATAAAGAAGGTTTGCTCGGACTTGGACATTGAACTTGACCAATATCCCGACCTAGAAGCGGTCACTTTGGCAAGTTTTCTAGCACCTGTTCCTCATCCCCCTCAATGGCAAACAGTCCTAACACACAGATCACAAAGGAACAAGAGGAAGACAACCAAGCAAGTGATGCCTCAAGATGACGACCCCCTTCCCGGATGATCAGGCGAAGTGGTCTATTCAATACCATACAACTTGTTTATGACCACCTACACAGGAGAAGAGAGCCTCATTTGAGTTAATTTGCTTCTCTTTCTTTTCCTCAACTAAACAACAAGAATTCTGTTTAAAATGATACTGTTATTGTTGCGAATGGCTTCTTCAATCTATACATTTAGATTAAAAACTGTATTAAGGTTCGTTTTGGATAGGACATGCAGAGAACTGTATACTTTTTCAGTGACTACACCCTCTGAAATAGTTAATTTTAGCCTCAGAAATCTCTTGAAGTCGTATTTAGTTTTCTTTAGAAAGTTTTGGAGTTTATACACCATATAGTTAACTAACTCCCAGGTCCTTGATCCCCCCCATCGATATCTCGACGGACTTCCGTATACCCGAGGATCGCTGACCTTATATATAATGCAACCAAGGTTGCCTATGTTCAATATTATTTATGTGTATGTTATGTTTACCCACTATATATTCTTTCTCTACCCCACCGCTCAGGTTTTTCTCTCCCACTTCTCATATTACCTGACTCCAGTATTGCTCCGTCCCGATGTAGCAGGGATAATCCACCACCGAAAAAGCTACCCGATTAACAAACACCATGACATCAAACCGTAAGTTGATCCGCATTGTCTCCAATAATGTCCATGGTTTCAATTCACCCATACCTCGCTCACAGACATTGCAATACTTTAAAAGATCCAAATATGAAATCTTATTCTTACAGGAAACACATTTTCAGAAAGGGAGATCGTCCTCCTTTGAAAAATGCTTTTATGATAAGTGGTATCATGTTTATACCCCCATAAAGGGAGCCAGAGGGGTGGCGATCACCCTGGCCAGGGATATTCCCTTCCTGTTGCAAGAGAGTTTGGTTGACTTAGAGGGCAGATATATATTCATTAAGGGCTTGATTGGAGGCAATGTGGGAACTCTTGGAAACTTATACGCACCCAACACTCGACATCTGAAGTGGTTTAAGAAAGTTATAAACAAATTAAACTTATTTAAAGACGGCACGGTGTTATTGGGAGGCGACTTAAACGTTGCCCTTGAACCTACTTTGGACACATCGTCCGGGAAAAGCACTATCCCAAGACTAGACTTACTAAATATACAGAATCTACTACAGACCTCGGAACTGAGAGACGTATGGAGATATCTACACCCGAAAGACAAAACGTACACGTACTACTCTCACCCCACAGAACCTACCACAGACTCAATTATATCCTAATTTCACGATATATACTCCCAAAGATGTCGAATGTAGACATTCTCCCGGCACTTTATTCCGATCATGCTATGGTAACCCTAACCCTTGAACTACAGAAACCACTCTCTAGCTTCAGAACTTGGAGATTGAACGAGACCTTACTACACTCAACTGAAGTTAGAGCTAAAATTCAGACAGCAATATCTGATTACTTTTCTTTTAATGCTATACCTGAAACAGACCCGACAACGGTTTGGGAGGCACATAAAGCTACAATACGTGGCCAAATAATCTCACTAGCTTCTCATCTCAACAAAAGAGACTGAGTGAATTGGAGACACTTTATAAAGATATTGCTAAACTAGAACTTGAACACCAACAGACACATTTACCCAACAAACTCATCCAACTAACCAACCTTAGACAGCAGCTCAAAGATATATTGAATAAACAAGCCGCCAAATATTTCTCTAACTGGAAGAATCGCTTAATGGTGCATGGAGATAAGGCTTCTAAATTGATGATGTCGCTGATCAAAAAACGCCAGGCACGTACATACATCCATAAGATTAAGTCGAAAGACGGTCAGTTGACACAAAACTTTGATTCGATTACCACAACCTTCTTATCATTTTATAAGGAACTATACCAATTGAATCTACATGAACCAGATCCGACAAAAATTCAAAGATCAGCAGATATTGATTCTTTCCTTGCCTCCTTGTCCCTACCACAACTAAACGATGCCCAACGAATCCAGCTAACTAAGCCATTCGATTTGACCGAGATCCAGTCCATCCTGTCGAGGAGCCCCAGTGGTAAATCACCCGAACCAGACAGTTTTACCATGTCATGTTAAAAAAACTTTATGCAGAGTCTGAACCCGCATCTGCTTAACATGTGCAATGCGGTGCTCTCTGGCAGTTCCCTCCCTCCTCAGTCTTTAGAGGCACATATCTCACTTATTCATAAGGAAGGCAAAGACCCAACACTCTGTGGAAGCTACCGGCCCATCTCCTAAATGAACTTTGACTTAAAAATTTATGGAAGCCTACTAGCAAAACATTTAGCGGAGGTGGTCCCTCACTTAGTTTCCTTGGAACAGACTGGTTTTGTACAAGGTAGGGAGGGAAAAGACAACGCCAGTAGGGTACAGCATCTGCTGCAACATGCCAGAATAAACAAAACCCCACTGGTCGTAATAGGTACAGACGCTGAGAAAGCATTCGACAGGGTGGACTGGACATTTTTACGACATACACTTGCGGCCTTTAATTTTCCCCCGACCCTAATAGAAGCTATCTTTAAAATGTACCATTTACCTTCAGCAAAATTGCGTATAAATAATCTGTTATCAGACCCATTCTTGATACAAAATGGTACAAGGCAGGGATGTCCTTTATCGCCGCTGCTCTTTGTGCTCACAATGGAACCACTCTTAGGGCCCTTTCACATCAGCGTTTTTTGAAATTTGCGGCAGATGCGGTGAAAAAAAACCGCATCTGCCGCAATTACCGCATACCGGCTGCACTTGCAGCGCGGTTGCGGTAAACGCCATGCAAAGTATAGGCGTACTTGCGGCATGTGCGGCAAGTGCGGTTTTGCACTTGCGGCAGGTTTTTTTCGCGCCCGCACCTGCCGCAAGTGCAAAACCGCACTTGCCGCACCTGCCGCAAGTACGCCTATACTTTGCATAGCGTTTACCGCAACCGCGCCGCAAGTGCAGCCGGTATGCTGTAATTGCGGCAGATGCGGTTTTTTCACCGCATCTGCCGCAAATTTAAAAAAACGCTGATGTCAAAGGGCCCTTACGCAGTATCCAGTTGAGCGCGGAGATGGAAGGAGTAGTGACCCAGGGGTTCCACCATAAGTCCGAGGCATTTGCTGACGACTTGCTGGTTGTCCTCTCCAATCCTGATGGGGGCATCCCTGCTTTCCTACATATTCTGGAGCGATATGGCCGTCTCTCTAGCTATAAAATCAACCCAACGAAGTCAGAAGCTCTGAGTGTCAATATCTCCAAAGCCAAAATAGATAAGTTTAAATCTGAATACCCATTTTCTTGGCCTCCGAAGTTTATCACTTATCTAGGAGTAAAAATAGGCCGAACAGCTAAAGACCTACTGGACTTGAACGTATTGCCCCTGCTATCTAGAGCAATAGCCGATGTGAAAACATGGCGAGTACCCTATTTATCTTGGTTGGGGAGGAAACATTTGCTGAAGAGCCTGATTTTACCCAAATTTCTCTATATATTTCAAATGCTCCCAATTAGAATCCCCATATGGATACTTGCCAAAATCCGCACCTTTCTCTTTAACTTTATCTGGAGTAATAAACGAGCACGAATCAATACACCCAATTTATCCCTTCCAAGACACAAAGGAGGTATGGGGGCTCCAGACATCTTTAAGTATTATGAAGCCACCATGCTATCCAGAGTGATGAATTGGATCAGGAACCCATCTAACAAACTGTGGTTGCTGACTGAAATTTCATTATCTCAACTCCCCTTTGAGAACCATGGCCCTACTACCAGAACTGGTAGACAAGTCTCGTACTCCACGAAATGAATTGACACAAGCAGTCCTACATACATGGAAAAGAGTTTATAACAAAATAACTCCCCCAATATCGCCTATCCTTACGATTCAAGACATCATTGGACATGTAACTCCCCCACCCAGGACAAATCTAGGCAACAGCTTAGACTATGAGACATTATGTGTCATACCAATAGACAAATTATTTGTAGATGGAGCCCTACTAACACTCACTGAAATCAAAGCTGAAGGACCTCTAATGAACATCTCATTCCTGCAGTACAATAGCTTAAAAAGCTATCTTGCCAAACCCATGCAGACCTCGGACCTCTATAGATCCCTCACTTACTTTGAACAATTGTGTGCACAAACCCAACCTCCAACACGAACCTTGTCTAAATTATATCAGCTCCTGATGCATGAAGCTGCTCACATTAAGCGAGCCTATCTAGGCCTGTGGGAAAAAGATTTGAACATTTCATTCACAGAGCTGCAGATAGCTCAGATCTATAAGAGATCACACGGCCTCTCACCATGTGTGAAATTACAAGAAAACTCGCTTAAGGTGATCACTCGATGGTATCGCACGCCACTCCAACTACACACTTTGAATCCCTCAGTATCGGAGATGCAACACGGAAAAGGGCACATATTTACACCTTTGGTGGAGTTGCCATGAAATTAAAAAATACTGGGACATGGTGGCGAGGGTGATCTATGAGGTATTGGAAAAGAACGTAGATCTGTCGCCACAAACAGTCCTGCTGAATCTGCAACTGTGGCAGGGGAACTCCATGACTACTAGATTGGCCAGCAATATTTTGGCAGCTGCCAAGGCCCTAATTCCATTACATTGGAATACCTCACTTATCCATTCCGAGACCCGACTCTTACAAGAAATTGATTTGGTATATAGGGCGGCTGAACTGATAGCCCTCTCTTATAGATCATTTCCTCTATTTGAAAAGACGTGGACCCCCTGGCTGTGGTACAGATCTACCCCTTCCTTTGCTAAAATCCTCACTCTCTCCTAAGGATGAATTAATATTTAAACTACACATGTCATAAACGCTCGGATTTGAACCTAATATCCCTTGAAATATTCTCCTATAATAACACCTTATATACCATGTTTTCCCGAAAGTAAGACCCTGTCTTACATTTTTTGGGGGGCCAAAAGTGGCCCCCTGTCTTACTTTCGGGGGGGGGGGTCTTATATTGGCAGCCCCAGCCTACTCACATACACACACACACCGTATATATCATGTATAAGCCGAAAGTGGGAAATGCAGCAGACCGCCACCCCGGAATACAGCCCCCAGCACAGGTATACAGCCCCCAACAGTGTGGTATACAGCCCAGCAGTGTGGTACACAGGGTATACAGGCTCCAGCAGTGTGGTATACAGCCCCCAGCCAGTGTGGTATACAGCCCCCAGCCAGTGTGGTATACAGCCCCCAGCCAGTGTGGTATGCAGCCCCCAGCCAGTGTGGTATACAACCCCCAGTCAGTGTGGCATACAGCTCCCAGCCAGTGTGGCATACAGGCCCCCTCCTGCTGGCACACTACCCCCCAGCCCATGTCTGAGGCCCCCCCTGCTGCTGCTGCTCACATCTTACCCTCCAGCGTCTTCTGTCAGCAGCCAGCGCGTCGGTCCTCCCGTCCCGTCCTCAGCTGTCTCCCGGATCATGTGACCCGTCGCAGCGCATGACGTCATCACTACTGCGACCGGCCGGCCACATGATCCGGGAGACAGCTGAGGACGGAGAACCGACGCGCTGGCTGCTGCAAGAAGACCCTGGAGGGTAAGATGTGAGCAGCAGCAGGGGGGCCTCAGAACACCAGCTGGGGGGTAGTGTGCCAGCAGGAGGGGGCCCATATACATAATGCATTGCTCCCCCTGCCGCTGATTGACAGGGGGATGCAGTGCATATCTAATGAGCGGGCGCACGTGACGTGCGACCCGCTCCCGCTCTCCCCCCCCCCCCGCTAGGGGCCTTACATTAGTTCCCCCCGGTTGTAAGGCCTTATATTCGGGGGAGGCCTTACATTAGCAGGCCCCCCCTTTACTCCTAGGCGGCCTTACAATCGGGGGGGGGCTTACTTTCGGGAAAACACGGTATTACAGAGTAATGAACGTCTCTCAGATTTCCCTCCCTGCGCCCCCCTCTTGATCCCCCTCTGTCCTCTCTGTCCCACCCTCTGGCCCCCTCTCATCTTATTATATCTTGATACAGTACTTTTTGATTTGATCTAGGAGAACATCTAAGTTGAATAAGACAAGAACTAATTGTGGAATCGCTGGCTCGGCTATTCCAATTCCTACCCACTACGTCTTCATGTACTGTATTCGTCTCTGTTTTCTTATTATTACGTACTTTTATATCTTACTATTTGTAAATGTAACTTATTTGTAAGAACATTAAAAGAAAAGAGAAAGGATATGAAAGAACGAAAAGAACTGCACGTGACCATCTAGTGAAACCTGTGCAAAAAAAGACGGATGATCAGGTGAGACTAATTACACCGTATCATTCAGAATGGAGGGAGATGACAGAGGTGGTAAAACGGTACTGGCCAATTCTACATACGGATAGAGATTTGACGGGGTTACTTTCTAAGTATCTTGCAATTACTCCCCATAGATCTAAAAATTTGAATGATTTGGTAGTTCGTAGTTTATATGTGCCGCCTCCATCTACCTTCCTAGTAGGTGGTACAGGTGCAAGATGGGGGACCTTCCCCTGTGGGGATTGTGGGACATGAACCCAAGTGGAGCGTGCCTTTGATTTCCACAATTTTGATGGAAGCAAAAATTTCAAAATTGTACACTCAATAAATTGCCACACGAGTGGGGTGATTTATTGGGCAAAGTGTACATGCCAACTGATATATGTGGGGTTGACGTCACGTGAACTTAGGGGGAGAGTCCTAGAACATATGAGGGATATCAGGAAGGCAGTGGAGGCCACCACTAGTGAAGAAATAGCTGCTCTAAAAAACATCCCAAAACACTTTAGAGAGGTGCACAACTGTAATTGGCGCTTACTAAAGTTCAGAGGGATTGACAAAGTGCATTTGGGGGTGAGGGGTGGAGTTGTAAAACGGGTTCTTGCTCAGAAAGAGGTGAAATGGATCACCATGTTGGAGACCATCAAGCCAGGAGGCTTGAATGAAGTGATTTCATTCAAGCCATTTTTAAGCTGAGACCGGGAGATAGGTAGACAATTTGTCCTGTATATTTGCTGACGCTGTGTGAATCCAAATGAAAATGTAATATAATGGAAAATGTCTTGGGGAAAACCCCGCTGCTTTGCTACGCCTAGCATTTCATTGTTCTTTTAATGGTGGTCACTGATTTTAAAATTTATTTTTCACTTCATGTTGTAGCTGGTCAAACATCTGTCTGCAAAAGAAACAATTGTTTAAAGTCCACGCACCATACCAAAACATCAAATAGAGTCTGAGGATCTGCGCTGCCTAAGAACTATGTCACCGCTTCGTCAGGAGGATGTATCT
Organism: Allobates femoralis; assembly: GCA_033576535.1. Lineage (NCBI taxonomy): Eukaryota > Metazoa > Chordata > Amphibia > Anura > Aromobatidae > Allobates > Allobates femoralis. Next base: position 370,925,164 of record JARQOC010000002.1, read on the forward strand.
AGCATAATGCCTACATTTTCTGTTGATATATAATGCTGTAATTTATGTGACTATGTAAATGTATGAGAATAACGAAAAGAGACTGGTGGATACGATGGTATATGTGCCATGGCAGAGGGTGTTGAAAGTATACATATATACAGACTATAGTGAGGTGGTAAAGAACCTCTTATGGGTATATGTGCAGCAGTATATTTAAGAACTTTCAGTCTATGTAAAAAGACACTATAGAGAAAGTGGGCAAGTTGCCCACACTTAATATCATGCGTGAGCTTTGGGTCGTGAGCGCGCGATGTCTGGTGCGTCCCTGCCTCCCCTGTGACCTCAGCGTCCAATGAAGTGTGCTGTGCAGCGCATGCGCGGTAGTCACTTCCGGGACGCCGGGGGGCAGGAGGATGCGGGCACGCGCGAATATGCGTGCGCCATTAAGCAGCCGCAAAAGGTTCAGGTAATGGCTACCGGCATAAAAGGGAGATCACTACACTGTCCCAGCGCCTCCTGACGAAGCGGTGAGCGAAATGTTGAGGTGCTGGGCAGTGTGGTGCGGTATGCAGTCAATTTTGATTTGGGCATAGTGCAATAAGATGTGTATAGGATAATATTACAATGTACCTCTTGTATCCCTGGCCTCAAGTGAGGACATGAAAGGGAATAGGGAGATATATGATCTTATGTAAACTTTATACCTATTTTATGCTGGCATAATTCTGATTGTACTGTTTATGGTATATAAGCCTGTAAAAGCAAATATGTAACTGTAACCACACTGTCTTGGAGTTGTTTTAGGGGATGGTTTTATCTATTTGTGTGACTTGAATCAAATTAATAAAAATTTATATGCATTTATAAACCCAAGCGTGGAGTGAAATTGCCGTAGATCTTTATTCTGGTTTTGATGTGCCTGGAGCCTGCTTGATTGTGAGGGCTGTGGCACACGGCAGGGAGAGACAGGCAGCAGACCCTGGGAAGGAGAGAGAGGGTGCACATCCCAGAAATCGCTGCCATAGCAGAGCAGCAAGTTTCCCACCTGCGGAGACACAGCAGGCAGGTGAAGGGCTGAAGTGCATAAGGGAACTAGGCTCTGACGCAGATCCAGAGTACTGGGACCTAAATGAAAAACCCACATAATCAGCTCCTCCACTTGATCCAACAACAAACAGGGTCCACAGGCTTACTTATAATTAAGACCCTTGGGCTTTATTCCCTGGACTAGAATACCCCGTCTTCTGGATCTCCACCACAGGCAACGTTACTAGATCTTTTAGTGTAAACCTGAACTATAATATGTGAGAACCCCATGATATAATAAGGGGACTGACGGAGAACAAGAGCCAGACACATTTCAAACCCTATACTCTCTACCAAATCTACTATCAGTTCCACTCAGGCAGATCTAGATAACTTCTTAAAGAGAAAAAGCAGGCATGTCGTCTTTGTCCAGAACGTCCAGACAACTTCTAATCGAAGAGAGTATGGAAAGGAACAGGAAAGCGACTGCGAGGAAATGGATGACGACAATGACTTTCCGATTACCAGATCGTACCTCAAAAAAAATTACAGACAGCTCTAAAACCACTAGTTAAGGAAATGGCAGAAATTAAGCAAGATCTGGCGCACATGGGTCACAGATTTGAGACCCTAGAAACATCTAATACAACATTGATCAAACAATCTAACTCAACTCTCTCTGGCCTCCAACATGAAGATCACCTCAATAAAATTTATACGATATTGGAGGACCATGAGAATAGAGACAGACGCAACAACTTGCGCCTAAAGCGGGTACCCAAATCAATAAATCAGGATGCCCTGACACCAACTATCATAGACACTTTCCGCTCAATATTATTGCCGGATGATCCTACTGATATGGAATTAGTAAGAATCCACAGAGCACTGCGCCCCAAACCGTCACCAGAAGAACCCCCAAGGGATGTCGTGTGCCGTTTCTTGGATTACAGGACAAGGGATCTGGTCATGACAAGGGCTAGAAAGAGAGCTACTGTCACCTGTAGTGGCTCAAAGATTCCAATCTATCAGGATCTCTCTCCAATAACCTTAACGAAACGTCGTCTTCTGAAACCGCTTACAACAATTTTCCACCAGAGACACTATCAATATAGATGGCTATTCCCTTTCGGCGTATCTGTCACGGTCAATGAAAAAAGACTTCAAGGCAAAATATCGGCTGATATTAAGAAGATGTGTCAGGAACTTGGTATCGAACTAGAGCATTATCCCAATCTGGAAGAGGTGGGAGCCGCTTACCAACTGAGACTACTCCAACAACTACCACCTTGGCAGATGAACTTGACACCCAAATCCCAGAGGTCAAAACGTAAATCCTCTGAGATGGCTGAGGCACGAAAGGGAGAAACACCAAATGGATGAGATTTTTTTGGGGCCTAAGCATTTCACCTCTCTCTTTGTCCAGAACGATGGACAAACTCTAGACACACCATCGAAGAAGTTGAAAACCATTTTATTGGATTGTCTTGATGTTCTGGGAAACGTTTTATTCCCTCAACCATTTATTAACAACACCTGGAGTGTGTTGGCTCTTGTTACTGGTTTTATTTGAGCATAGGCTCTCTTATTTTTGAATATTTAGTCGTAAATGTTTAAGGCATGGTAGCCTTATAATGACAACTCATGACTTAATGAAAACCCCTCTCTGTTGGTTCCCCCACAATGACTTTTTCCTCGCTTAAGAGAGGAATGAATGGGACAGAGATGAGTCTGATTGTTAAGACTTCCTGCTCCATACAAGGGTTAAATTGTAAGACATTTATATATGCAATGATTACATTTTATTAGTTTTTTCAGGAAAATATGCTTTCGTTGTTTTTCCCCTCCTTCCCTGCTCCTTCCCAGCTATCCCCGTCTTGCAACTCCGCGAGAAGGTCTCTTATACAACAAATACACCCATCTAATCAACCACCATGACTATTAATCGTAAGTTATACCATGTGATATCACACAACATACATGGCCTTAATTCCCCAATTCCTAGGTCACAAACATTGCATTTCTTTAGGAAAGCTGGTTATGATGTCCTACTCTTGCAAGAGACTCATTTTCTAGAAACAAAAACACCTAACTTTGAAACAAATTATTAAAATACCGTATATACTCGTGTATAAGCCGACCCGTGTATAAGCCGACCCCCCTACTTTTGCCCCCAAAAACTGGGAAAACTTATTGACTCGCGTATAAGCCGAGGGTGGACTCCAGCACAGGTATACAACCCCCAGCAGTGAGGTATACAGCAGCCTCCCCTGTGGTAGTATACAACAGCAGCCCCAGTGGTAGTATACAGCAGCCCCAGAGGTATATGCAGCCCCATAGGTATATGCAGCCCCATATGCAGCCCCAGAGGTATATGCAGCCCCAGAGGTATAGGCAGCCCCAGAGGTATATGCAGCCCCAGAGGTATATGCAGCCCCAGAGGTATATGCAGCCCCATATGCAGCCCCAGAGGTATATGCAGCCCTATATGCAGCCTCAGAGGTATATGCAGCCCCAGAGGTATATGCAGCCCCATATGCAGCCCCATATGCAGCCCCATAGGTATATACAGCAGCCCTTAGGTAGTATACAGCAGCAGCAGCCCCAGGGCTGTATACAGCCGCAGCCCCAGGGCTGTATACAGCCGCAGCCCCGGGGCTGTATACAGCCGCAGCCCCGGAGGTATACAGGCCCCCCATCAAGTTCCAGGGCCCCCCCCTTGCGCGCCAGCCTGTAAAGGAAAATCATACCTGGCCAGTGTCCTGTCGCGCCGTCCGCAGCTGCCGACACGCGATCCCGGGCTTCAATCCGCGCCTTCTGGCTTCTGACTTCCTGTGGTCGCGGGCAATGACGTCATTGCCCGCGACTACAGGAAATGCGGAAGACGCGGAATGAAGCCGGGGATCGCGTGTCGGCAGCTGCGGACGGCGCGACAGGACACTGGCAAGTATGATTTTCCTTTACAGGCTGGCGCGCAAGGGGGGGGGGGGCCCTGGAACTTGATGGGGGGCCTGTATACCTCCGGGGCTGCTGCGGTATTTTTTATATACTCGCGTATAAGCCGAGGGGGGACTTTTCAGCCCAAATTTTGGGCTTATACGCGAGTATATACGGTACTTGGTTTCACGCATACACGCCTCAGAAGAGAGCCAGGGGAGTAGCGATAGTGTTAGCAAAAAATATCCCATTCTTACTTATTGAAAAATTGGTGGACCCGGAGGGCCGATATATACCGTATATACTCGTGTATAAGCCGACCGGTGTACAAGCCGACCCCCCTACTTTTGCCCCCAAAAACTGGGAAAACTTATTGACTCGCGTATAAGCCGAGGGTGGACCCCAGCACAGGTATACAACCCCCAGCAGTGAGGTATACAGCCCCCAGCAGTGTGGTATACAGGCCCTCCCAGTGGTATACAGGCCCCAGTAGTATGGTATACAGCCACCAGGACAGGTATACATCCCAGAGCAGTAAGGTATACAGGTCCCCCCAGTGGTATACAGCCCCCAGCAGTATTGTATACAGCCCCCAGCAGTGAGGTATACAGGCCCCCCAGTGGTATACAGGCCCCAGCAGTATGGTATACAGCAGGCCCCCAGTAGTATACAGCAGGCCCCCAGTAGTATACAGCAGCCCCCAGTAGTATACAGCAGGCCCCCAGTAGTATACAGCAGCCCCCAGTAGTATACAGCAGGCCCCCAGTAGTATACAGCAGGCCCCCAGTAGTATACAGCAGGCCCCTAGTAGTATACAGCAGGCCCCCAGTAGTATACAGCAGCCCCCAGTAGTATACAGCAGCCCCCAGTAGTATACAGCAGTCCCCAGTAGTATACAACAGGCCCCCAGTAGTATACAGCAGCCCCCAGTAGTATACAGCAGGCCCCCAGTAGTATACAGCAGGCCCCAAGTAGTATACAGCAGGCGAGTGCCAGCAGGAGGGGGCTGTGGCAGATAGTGCACTGCTCCCCCAGCCGCGGGATGCAGTGCACTATGTGATGCAGCCCTCCTCCTGCTGGCACTCGCCCCCCACACTGTGCAGAGCCCCCCCGCTGCATTAACTTACCATCCAGCGTCTTCATCACCGCGGGCCCTCGCGTCCATCCTCGCGCGCTGTGTTCCCGGTCTCATGTGACCCGGCGGTCGCAGTGGGATGACGTCATCGCGCCGGGTCACGTGAGACCCGAACACAGCGAGCGAGCAAGGACTGGAGGACCCGCGGTGATGAAGATGCTGGATACTCGTGTATAAGCCGAGGGGGGGACTTTTCAGCCCAATTTTTGGGCTGAAAAACTCGGCTTATACACGAGTATATACGGTATTTATAAAAGGTCTACTTGAAAGCCCTTGGTCACACTGGGAAGTTTATATGCACCTAACAAAAAACATGAATGATGAGGAAGTTCCAACATAAACTTTCATTATTCGCAGAAGGCCCAACTATGATAGGGGGCGATATAAACATTGCACGAGAACCTTCATTGGACACCTCGTCTGGGAAAAGTACTATTCCACAGCAAGATTTAGCTCAAGTTAGGTCTTCTCTCCATACAGCAGATTTAATAGATATGTGGCGCTATTTTCACCCGAAGGATAGAACGTAGACGTATTATTCCCACCCACACAACAATTACCATAGGCTAGATTACCTATTTATATCTAAAACTTAACTATTAGCTATTGTTAAAACTGAAAACCTCCCAGCATTGTACTCGGACCATGCAGTGGTGTCTATGACACTGAGGTTTGGTAAAACCTTCCCAAATTCCAGGACCTGGAGGCTTAATGAATCTCTCCTGAGTCTGAAAGACATTAAAACTAAAATACAATCAGCTATTAAGGATTACTTCCTAACCAATAATACTCCAGACATGGACCCCACTATAATCTGGGAGGCCCACAAGGCGACACTAAGAGGCATAATAATATCATTGGCATCATATCAAAATAAACAGAGGAAACTAGAAACAGAGACATTGTACAGGGAAATAAAAGACCTAGAGACTCAACACCAGAGAACGCTGGTTCAACTCATCATGATGAAACTAACTGAATGTAGACAGCGCTATAAAGATCTGCTTAATAAAAAATCAGCGAAATATTGTACTAATTGGAGAAACCGTCTTCTAGTACACGGTGACAAGGCCTCCAAACTCATGATTTCACTGATCAAAAGGCGACAGTCTCGACATAGCGTTAGGACTGAGTCAGGTCACCTTACGCAAAACTACGAACAAATCACAGCAGTATTTCTGACATTCTATAAAAATCTGTACCAATTAAGACCGCACGAACCCGAAACAGTCTTAAATCAAAGGAAGTCTGAAATTGATTCCTTCCTTTCCTCCCTATCTTTACCAAAATTAGATGAAAATCAGCAGACGTGGCTGATGAGGCCCTTTGAGGCCCTTTGAGCCTGAGGAACTCCAGTCCATCCTGTCGAGGGGCCAGACAGGCAAATCTCCGGGGCCAGACGGATTCCCGTTCCTTTATTATAAGACATTCTATCAAGATCTGAACTCGCATTTAATGAAAATGTGTAACGCAATTTTAAATGGAAGTTCTCTCCCCTTCCAATCCCTTGAAGCACATGTCACGCTTCTGCATAAAGAAGGTAAAGACCCAACGCTCTGTGGGAGCTACAGGACTATCTCCTTGCTAAATGTAGATTTGAAAATTTATGCTAGCTTAATAGCAAGACGTCTGACGGGCCTGCTGCCACAAATTATCACATTAGAGCAAACAGGGTTTGTGCAGGGAAGAGAGGGGAGAGACAATGCGAGCAGGATCCTACACTTAATGCAATATGCAAAACTCCATAATAAACCAATGGTCCTGCTGAGCACGTATGCTGAGAAGGCCTTCGACAGGGTGGACTGGACATTCCTTCATAGCACCCTGGCGGCTTTCCACATCCAGCCCCTCCTAATAGAAGCTATATTCAAAATGTATGCCTTGCCGTCAGCAAAACTGAAAATTAATAATATGCTTTCAGACCCTTTTTTGATACAAAACGGTACGAGGCAGGGATGTCCTCTGTCGCCCTTATTATATGTTCTAGTGATGGAACCATTATTGCAAAGCATTCAGTTGAACAAAGAAATTAAAGGAATCCAACTTTGCAAAATACACCACAAATCGGCTGCATTCGCGGATTATCTGTTGGTGATCCTGTCTGATCCAGATAGGGGAATCCCTGCCTTTTATACAAACTCTTGAAAAATATGGCCGACTCTCTAACTATAAAATTAATCTGTCCAAATCAAAAGCTCTAAGCTTAAACGTTCCCTAATCCACCATTGACAAATATAGACGTATATATCCCTTTACATGGCCGAATAAGTATATTACATATCTAGGTATCAAACTAGGTCATACAGTTAAAGACCTCCTCACTCTCAACATAGAACCAACATTAGGAAAAGCAATTGAGTCAAATCATGGAGAACTCCCTGTTTATCATGGATTGGGAGGAAAAACTTACTCAAAAGTATAATACTACCCAAATTCTTGTACCTATTTCAAATGCTCCCGATACATATACCAAAAATAATTTTAAACAAAATACATAACTTTATATTAAACTTCATTTGGAACAACAAGAAACCACGCATCAAGTTTCAGACACTTGCATTACCAAGGGATAAGGGGGCATGGGGGCGCCAGATATTCATGAATATTATAGAGTAGCTATGCTGACTAGAGTCATAGACTGGATCAGGAGGCCAGCACACAAATTATGGTTCGCCATTGAAGATTCTATGTCACACACACCTCTGAGATCACTAGCATTGCTACCAGATCTACACAGCAACCCGACTTCGAATATAAACATCTGCACAAGAGCCATTGTAGAAATATGGAAAAAAGAATGTAACATGCTTCTACCCCCACTGACCCCCATTCTAAACCTGCAAGACATTATTGGCCAACTCTCAGTGAAACCCTCAATAGCCAACGCTGCAGATCAAAGAAGGGTGGTATCTACCCTCGTCCCCATTGACTAATTATTAGATGGAGCACTCCTTTCATATGAAGAGATACAACAATCTACAGTCATGGCCAAAAGTTTTCAGAATGATACAAATATTAATTTTAACAAAGTCTACTGCTTCATTTTTTCTAATGGCAATTTGCATATACTCCAGAATGTCATAAAGAGTGATCAGCTTAACAGCAATTACTTACAAAGTCAATATTTGCTTAGAAAATGAAGTTTAACCCCCAAAACACATTACAACATCATTGCAGTCCTGCCTTAAAAGGAGCAGCTAACATCGTTTTAGTGATTGTTCCATTAACATAGGTGTGGGTGTTGATGAGGACAGGGCTGGCGAACAATCAGTCATGATTAAGTAAGAATGACACCAGTGGACACTTTAAAGGGAGGCTGGTACTTGGTATCATTGTTTCTCTTCAGTTAACCATGGTTATCTCTAAAGAAACCAGTTCAGCCATCATTGCACTGCACAAAAATGGCCTAACAGGGAAGAGTATCGCAGCTAGATAGATTGCTCCTCAGTCAACAATCTATCGCATCATCAAGAACTTCAAGGTGAGAGCTTCCATTGTTGTCAAAAAGGCTCCAGGGCGCCCAAGAAAGACCAGCAAGCGTCAGGACCGTATGTTAAAACTGTTTCAGCGGCGGGATCAGACTACCAGCAGTGCTGTGCTTGCTCAGGAATGGCAGCAGGCTGGTGTGAGTGCTTCTGCACGCACTGTGAGGCGGAGACTCTTTGAGCAAGGCCTGGTTTCAAGGAGGGCAGCAAAGAAGCCACTTCTCTCCAGAGAAAAACATCAGGGACTGACTGATATTCTGCAAAAGGTACAGGGAGTGGACTGCTGAGGACTGGGGTAAAGTCATTTTCTCTGATGAATCCCCTTTTCGATTGTTTGGGACATCTGGAAAATGGCTTATTCGGAGAAGAAGAGGTCAGCGCTACCACTAGTCTTGTCTCATGCCAACTGTTAAGCTTCTCAGCCAAGGGAATCGGGTCACTCACAGTCTTGCCTAAAAACACAGCCATGAATAAAGAATGGTACCAGAATGTCCTCCAAGAGCAACTTCTCCCAACCATCCAAGAGCAGTTTGACGCCCAACAATGCCTTTTCCAGCATGATGGAGCACCTTGCCATAAAGCAATGGTGATAACTAAATGGCTCAGGGAACAAAACATAGAGATTTTGGGTTCATGGCCTGGAAACTCCCCAGATCTTAATCCCATTGAGAACTTGTGGTCAATCATCAAGAGATGGGTGGACAAACAAAAACAAAATGCAAGCAGTGATTATGCAAGAATGGACTGCTATCAGTCAGGATTTGGTCCAGAAGTTGATTGAGAGCATGCCAGGGAGAATTGCAGAGGTCCTGAAGAAGAAGGGTCAACACTGCAAATATTGACTTGCTGCATTAACTCATTCTAACTGTCAATATAAACTTTTGGTACTCATAATATGATTGCAATTATATTTCTGTATGTGATATAAACATCAGACAAACACAAATAAAAACCAGAGGGCAGCAGATCATGTGAAAATATCATTTTGGTGTCATTCTCAACATTTTTGGCCATGACTGTAGATCTCTACCAGTTATCTCATTTATTCAGTATGGTAAATTGAAAGCTTATGTCCACAAACATCTAAAAGATCTAAACTTTTCTAGACCCCTAACATTATTTGAACAATTACGTACACAATCACAAACACCTACTAAGGTATTATCCCTGCTGTATAAACAATTAATACTAGACAATGCACATGTTAAGAGAGACTTTTTGGGCCTCTGGGAACGAGACCTCCAGATTGAGTTTTCAGATCAACAAATTAAACAAATTTATAGAAGATCTCACAGCCCTTCTCCCTGTGTAAAATTACAGGAAAATTCCCACAAAGTGGTAACGAGGTGGTATCGTACCGCCGTATTGATGCATAAATGGCACTCCCCGACACCGGATTCCTGCTGGAGATGTAATTCTGCTCTGGGAACATATATACATGGTGGCAATATATATATGGTGGCAATGCACTTTTATACAAGGGTACTGGAAGACAGTGTCGGGGGTGCTCACAGACGTTTTGCAACGCAAAGTAGAGCTGACGCCTTTATCGGCATTACTCAACCTGTCTATTTGGCCAAAAGAACCATTTATATCTAGATTAGCTTCCAACATTATAACCGCCTGCAGACTTCCTATTTCCACTCAATAGTTTTGGGAAAGGAAGGTGTGCCACAGTCCGCGCTGCCAGAATTTTTCGCTTGTAAATAATGCAATTAGGCGATGTCCAAATCAAACCTTTCTTTTATTTCTTCAACGCGTTTCAACGCCCTCCTGGCGTCTTCATCAGGGATCTGATGAAGACGCCAGGAGGGCGTTGAAACACGTTGGAGAAATAAAAGAAAGGTTTGATTTGGACATCGCCTAATTGCATTATTTACAAGCGGAAAATTCTGGCAGCGCGGACTGTGGCACACCTTCCTTTCCCAAAACTTCTGATTTCGTTTCCACGTGTGGAGACCGGTGGAAGTCCTGCAGCAGCCATCCGGATACATACTCGATCAGGTCTACTAACCAGTTGTGGGTTTCACAATCGGTATAGGTGAGTGACCCCTCTTTGCTCACCTCTTGAGATTTGGTGTCTAGTGATAAGGGCACTATTGCGCCTCTTGTCCCCCCCCTTTCTCTTTTTTTGTTATTTCCACTCAATGGAACTCGGGCCGGATCCCAACTAAATATCAATTAATTAGAGAAATAGATACTGCATACCATGCAGCGGAAATCGCAGCTCTCTCGTTCAGTTCTTATGAATCCTTCAAAAAAAACCTGGACACCATGGACATACTACAGAGCGACCCAGGAATTCATAAGAATTTCTATAATTGAATAACTTATAATGTGGAAAAACCCTCATTCGGACCCATTCCCAAGGTTCCTTAACCTCCCCCTTCACCTGCCCTCACTCCTGAACCCTCCCTAGTTCTATCCCTATTACTGCAATAACTCTATGTTTTTCAAAATCTTGTTGTTCCTTTTGGTTCTTTAATTAGGAAAAAAACAGTGGAAAGTAGTACACTATAAGACATATAATACAAACATTTGTATATTGTTGATACTTTTTGTTGAAACTAATGTATTCATCTCCCTAGTGAGGGAATGACTTAATGACTGTACACCTTTTCTGCTTAATAAAAAAGAACATTAAAAGAAAGATAGTAGTGGTATCCCAGCCCTGGTTCGCTAAGTAGTACACCAACATTAGTGACCCAGCCCAGTAGCTCATTAGCAATAGGGATCCAGTTGGGATGTTAGCCAGTGGTCACAAGCCAGCTTAATATTTTACCATTGGTTTTGCCCCAGCTAAGTAGTTCACTGGCGATGAGAACCCAGCCAAACAGTTCACAAGTGGTTACAACCCAAACCAATAGTTCCCTAGTTGTAGCTAACCAGCTATGTAGTTTGCCTGTGGATGCCACAAAGCCCATTAATTTTCCAGGAATGGTTATCCAACCAGTTAGTTTGTTTATAGTGCCAAACCAGTCCAAGAGATTGATAGTATTGGTATCCCAGCCCAAAAAAATATCAGTAGTGGCAATCAAAACCAGTATTGTACTGGCAGGAGAAATCCAGATCAGTTTTTTTTTACTAGTGGTGGCAATACAGACCAGTATGATACTGCTGGGGCAACCCATCCCAGTAAATCACTAGTAAAGGCAATCTACCCCGGTGGTTTACCTGTGTTAACAATACAGCTAACTACTTCAATACCAATGGCTTTCCATCCCATTACATTGCTGATGCTGGAAATCAAGCACAACAGGTTGATGGTTACTTCCCTCCAAATCCATTTGGCGATATGTTCTTTCGTCTTTTTCTCTTCATATTCTTTCCTTCCACGTGATCTTTCCAGAGGTAAAATCCTAATAAAATAAACTGAAAAACAGGCTGATTACAAAGGAGGTTCAGTCGCTTGCCGGTGTCTATGAAGACAGAGATTCTGAGCTTTCACAGTGGAATTTATTGACCCTGTGATGTCATCAACCATTGTGATGTCATTGTCTGTCTGAGCTGTTGTGTATTATGATAAGTAGGTTACAATTTCAAGTAAGATTTATTTATATAAAATTGTAATTTTCCAATAGTTTTCAAAACCATCTTGACTACACTAGAATGAGCATTGCCACTATACAGTACTTGAAAAAAACAGGATATCATGAAATAAATTCTTATAAATAAGAAGAAGTAAGGGAAAGGAGAAGAAGAAAGGGAAAAATGTTTTGATTGATGTAAACAATGATCAAAATTACAAGTAAACGGAGTAGGGCAAGGGAGTACATTCATCCTAGTCATATTTGTGCAAGTACAGGAAGAATAACTACTAATGAATTCACATATTGCTATTTCATCTACAATATATATCCATTGCACTAATTTGCCTACGATTGTGATACAGTTTTGTAGCTTCCCAGTGGTGGAGACCCAGCCTGGGTGTTTGCTGGCGGTGTTGACCCAGTGCAAGAGATAATAGAGAGTTACAATCCAGAGCTTGAGTCTACTGACAGTGGCTGGTTCGCTAAGTAGTACACCAACATTAGTGACCCAGCCCAGTAGCTCATTAGCAATAGGAACCCAGTTAGGAGGTTAGCCAGTGGTCACAAGCCAGCTTAATATTTCGCCATCGGTTTTGCCCCAGCAAGGTAGTTCACTGGCGGTGAGAACCCAGCCAAACAGTTCACAAGTGGTTACAACCCAAACCAATATTTCCCTAGTTGTAGCTAACCAGCTTAGTAGTTTGCCTGTGGATGCGACACAGCCCATTAATTTTCCATTAATGGTGATCCAACCAGTTAGTTCGTGAATAGTGCCAAACCAGTCCAAGAGATTGATAGTATTGGAATTCCAGCCCAGAAAATTATCAGTAGTGGCAATCAAAATCAGTATTGTACTGGTGGGGGAAATCCAGCCCAGTTTTTTTTTTACTAGTGGTGGCAATACAGACCACTATGGTACTGGTGGGGGCAACCCATCCCAGTAAATCACTAGTAAAGGCAATCTACCCCGGTAGTTTACCTGTGTTAACAATCCAGCTGAGTACTTCAATAACAATGGCATTCCAGCCCATTACATTGCTGATGCTGGAAATCAAGCACAACAGGTTGATGGTTACTTCCCTCCAAAACCATTTGGCGATATGTTGTTTTGTCTTTTTCTCTTCATATTTCTTTCCTTCCACGTGATCTTTCCAGAGGTAAAATCCTAATAAAATAAACTGAAAAACAGGCTGATTACAAAGGAGGTGCAGTCGTTGCCGGTGTCTCTGAAGACTGAGATTCTGAGCTTTCACAGTGGAATTTATTGACCCTGTGATGTCATCAACCATTATGATGTCATTATCTGTGTGAGCTGTGGTGTATTATGATAAGTAGGTTACAATTTCAAGTAAGATTAATTTATATCAAATTTTAATTTTCCAATAGTTTTCAAAACCATCTTGACTACAGTGGAATGAGCATTGCCATTATACAGTATTTGAAAAAAATAGCATACCATGAAATAAATTCTTATTAATGAGATGTAAGGAAAGGAGAAGAAAGCGAAAAATGTTTTTATTGATGTAAACAATGATCAGAATTACAAGTAACCGAAGTAGGGCAAGGGAGTACATTCATCCTAGTCATATTTGTACAAGTACAGGAAGGATATCTACTAATGAATTCACATATTGCTATTTCATCTACAATATATATCCATTGCACTAATTTGCCTATGATTGTGATCCAGTTTTGTAGCTTCCCAGTGGTGGAGACCCAGCCTGGGTGTTTGCTGGCGGTGTTGACCCAGTGCAAGAGATAATAGAGAGTAGCAATCCAGCACAGGAGTCTACTGGCAGTGGATGGTTCGCTAAGTAGTACACCAACATTAGTGACCCAGCCCAGTAGCTCATTAGCAATAGGGATCCAGTTAGGAGGTTAGCCAGTGGTCACAAGCCAGCTTAATATTTCGCCTTCGGTTTTGCCCAAGCTAAGAAGTTCACTGGCGATGAGAACCCAGCCAAACAGTTCACAGGTGGTTACAACCCAAACCAATAGTTCCCTAGTTGTAGCTAACCAGCTCAGTAGTTTGCATGTGGATGCCACAAAGCCCATTAATTTTCCAGGAATGGTGATCCAACCAGTTAGTTCGTTTATAGTGCCAAACCAGTCCAAGAGATTGATAGTATTGGTATCCCAGCCCAGAAAATGATCAGTGGTGGCAATCAAAACCAGTATTGTACTGGCGGGGGAAATCCAGACCAGTTTTTTTTACTAGTGGTGGCAATACAGACCAGTATGATACTACTGGGGGCAACCGATCCCAGTAAATCACTAGTAAAGGCAATCTACCCCGGTGGTTTACCTGTGTTAACATACAGCACATTCGTACTTCAATACCAATGGAATTCCAGCCCATTACATTGCTGATGCTGGAAATCAAGCACAACAGGTTGATGGTTACTTCCCTCCTAAACCATTTTGCGATATGTTCTTTCGTCTTTTTCTCTTCATATTTCTTTCCTTCCACGTGATCTTTCCAGAGGTGAAATCCTAATAAAATAAACTGAAAAACAGGCTGATTGGAAAGGAGGTGCAGTCACTTGCCGGTGTCTCTGAAGACTGAGATTCTGAGCTTTCACAGTGGAATTTATTCAACCTGTGATGTCATCAATCATTATGGGACCATTCCATGTCAAGTGAACCAATGATTATTACCTCTATATTTTTAATTCTTTTGAGATTTTGTTATTTGATAATAGCATGTCAGACAATGCAAAATGTGAAGAGAAATTTTTTTTAAAAATGTATTTTTTTTTAATTGATTTTCAAAGTTCGAAAAAAGTGTGAATTTCGGTGTTGCCTGCCTGTACATTTCTCCACATAACTCAGACTAGAAATAAGATACCGAGACAAAGTAAACACCATTCTACTCAGAATTGTACAGGCTTTCACCAGATATTAACAAACATCCGCTTGTGACATATTTTACTCATGCGATCAAAACGCAAAATTTTAAAATGCTTTTACGAAAAATCGGCATCATTTAAATATTTCAAAAGCGGCCCATATGTCTGCTGTGCTCTTAGCCACATCTGTACCAAATTTCAAGTTGGGATCGCGATGGGATCATATTTTAAAATATTTTACTATTAATAGCGTCAATGGGTCATTCCATATCAAGTGATCTAAATATGAATTTTTTTTTACCTGACGTCTTTAGATTTTTTATAAATTTTTTTTTCTATTTGAAGTATTACCGTATATACTCGTGTATAAGCCGACCCGTGTATAAGCCGACCCCCCTACTTTTGCTTCCAAAACCTGGGAAAATCTATTGACTCGTGTATAAGCCGAGGGTGGACCCTAGCACAAGTATACAGCCCCCAGCAGTGTGGTATACACCAGTCCCAGAGGTAGATACAGCAGCCCCAGTGGTAGTATACACGCAGCCCCAGTAGTATATACAGCCCAAGTGGTAGTATATACAGCCCCAGTGGTAGTATACAGGGCCCCAGAGGTATATACAGCCCCAGTGGTAGTATATACAGCCCCAGTGGTAGTATATACAGCCCCAGTGGTAGTATATACAGCCCCAGTGTTAGTATACAGGGCCCCAAAGGTATATAGCAGCCCCAGTGGTAGTATACAGGGCCCCAGAGGTATATAGCAGCCCCAGTGGTAGTATACAGGGCCCCAGAGGTATATAGCAGCCCCAGTGGTAGTATACAGGGCCCCAGAGGTATATACAGCCCCAGTGGTAGTATATACAGCCCCAGTGTTAGTATACAGGGCCCCAGAGGTATATAGCAGCCCCAGTGGTAGTATACAGGGCCCCAGAGGTATATAGCAGCCCCAGTGGTAGTATACAGGGCCCCAGAGGTATATAGCAGCCCCAGTGGTAGTATACAGGGCCCCAGAGGTATATACAGCCCCAGTGGTAGTATATACAGCCCCAGTGTTAGTATACAGGGCCCCAGAGGTATATAGCAGCCCCAGTGGTAGTATACAGGGCCCCAGAGGTATATAGCAGCCCCAGTGGTAGTATACAGGGCCCCAGAGGTATATAGCAGCCCCAGTGTTAGTATACAGGGCCCCAGAGGTATATAGCAGCCCCAGCGGTAGTATACAGGCAGCCCCAGTAATGCAGGGCCCCCCCAGCGTCTCTCCGGTCACCTGTAAAGCAAACTATACTTATCAGTGTCCCGCTCGCACCCGCCGCTGCCGACATCCGCGATCCTCCATCTTCATGCGACTCCTTCCTGTTTCCTGTGCGCGTCGCAGGGAATGACGTCATTGCCGGCGACGCGCACAGAAACAGGAAGGAGTCGCATGAAGATGGAGGATCGCGGATGTCGGCAGCGGCGGGTGCGAGCGGGACACTGATAAGTATAGTTTGCTTTACAGGTGACCGGAGAGACGCTGGGGGGCCCTGCATTACTGGGGATGCGGGGGCTGCTGTATACCGATGTATACATCGGTATGTACCGATGTATACATCGGTATACAGCACTGACTCGCGTATAAGCCGAGGGGGGTACTTTTCAGCCCAATTTTTGGGCTGAAAAACTCGGCTTATACGCGAGTATATACGGTACTTTAGTTAATTACAAATGAAAAGTTTTGAATTTTTTTCTTAATCAGTTAATTTTTTACAGATATTTAAATTTTTAAAAAAGTACGAATTTTAGCCTGGTATGGCTTTACATTTTTTTTTATCTAGGGCTAGAAATAAGATAATGAAGCGGGAGAGGCATCATTTTACTCAGAACGATAACAGCTTTCACTTGATATGTCACAAAACTATATTTTTTTATATTTTGTTTGGGAAAAATCAAATTCAAAATTTTGATGCGCAATTGTGAAATAAATGTAAGTTTGAAAGTTGTGAAAAAATGCCTGTGTGTTACTTGTGTTCTTGGTTATATTTGTGCAGAGATTCAACTTGGGACCTGTCAAATTTATATATTTTTTATTTTATGTTTGTATGCGTTATTACAACTTATTGAATAAAAATTCAATAAGTTGTAATAAGTTGTAATAACTCATACAACCATAAAATAAAAAATATATAAAATTTGACAGGTCCCAAGTTGAATCTCTTCACAAATATACATTTACATGCAAAAAACAAATCCCATAAGTGCCAGGATAAATCCATCTTAATCATCAGAACACAACGCTCAGCATTTTCAACCTGAATGCATTGAACAAACCAAAAGAAGAAAGGTGATCATATCCTCAAGTATGATTAACCCCTTAAGGACCGAGTCACTTTGCAGCTAAATGACCGGACCATTTTTTGTAATTCTGACCACTCTCCCTTTATGAGGTAATATCTCTGGAACGATTCAACGGATCCTAGCGATTATGAGACTGTTTTTTCGTGACATATTGGGCTTCATGTTAGTATTAAATTTAGGTCGATAAACGCAAAAATTATTTGTGAAAAAATAAAAAATTTGGCAAAAATTTTGAAAATTTAGCAATATTCAAATTTTTAATTTTTATTCTGCTAAACCAGAGCGTTATGTGACACAAAATAGTTAATAAATCACATTTCCCACATGTCTACTTCACATCAGCACAATTTTGGAAGAAGAAAAAAAATTTGGTAGGATGTTATAAGGGTTCAAAGTTCATCAGCAATTATTCATTTTTCCAGCAAAATTTACAAAACCATTTTTTTAGTGACCACATCACATTTGAAGTCCCTTTGAGGGGTGTACATGACAGAAAACGCCCAAAAGTGACACCATTCCAAAACCTGCACCCCTCAAGCTACTCAAAACTATATTCAAGAAGATTATTAACCCTTCAGGTGCTTCACAGGAACTAAAATAAAGTTGAAGGAAAAAATGGACATTTTAATTTTTGTAACAAAAATGTTCTTTTAACCTCAATTTTTTCATTTTCACATGGGCAACA
Source organism: Allobates femoralis (assembly GCA_033576535.1). NCBI lineage: Eukaryota > Metazoa > Chordata > Amphibia > Anura > Aromobatidae > Allobates > Allobates femoralis. The sequence goes on from JARQOC010000002.1 coordinate 370,943,127, forward strand.
GGATAAAATGGATCCTAAAATTTGTTGGGCAATTTCTCCTGAGTACACTGATACCTCATATGTGGTCATAAACCCCTGTTTGGGCGCACGGCAGGACTGAGAAGGGAAGGAGCGCAATTTGAATTTTAGAGCCAATTTTCCGTTCAAAAAGTGAAATGGCGCTCCTTCACTTCTGAGCCCTGCCGTGCGCCCAAACATTGGTTTATGACCACATATAAGGTATAGGTGTACTCAGGAGAAATTGCCCAACAAATTTTGGGATGTATTTTATCCCTTTGCCCATGTGAAACTAAAAAAATGTAGGCAAAAAGACATTTTTTGTGAAAAAAAAAGTGTTTTTTTAATTTTTATGGATGAATTTGTGAAGCATCTGGGGGTTCAAAGTTATCACTATGCATCTAGATACCTTCCTTAGGGGTCTAGTTTCCAAAATGGGGTCATTTGTGGGGAGCTCCAATGTGGAGACACACGGGGACCCTCCATACGCTACATGGTGTCCACTAACAATTTGAATGGAAAATGAGCTCAAATTGTTAGCGGACACCATGTCGCGTTTGGAGGGTCCCTGTGTATCTCCACATTGGAGCTCCCCCACAAGTGACCCCATTTTGGAAACTAGACCCCCGAAGGAACGTATCTAGATGCATAGTGAGCACTTTGAACCCCCATATGCTTCAGAAATTCATCCGTAAAAATGAAAAAGCACTTTTTTTTCCACTAAAGAATTATTTTTTCATTATTACGGATCAATTTGTGAAGCATCTGGGGTTTCAAAGTGCTCACTATGTACATAGATATGTTCCTTTGGGGGTCTAGTTTCCAAAATGGGGTCACTTGTGGGGAGCTCCAATGTGGAGACACACAGGGACCCTCCAAACGCGACATGGTGTCCGCTAACAATTTGAGCTCATTTTCCATTCAAATTGTTAGCGGACACCATGTCGCGTTTGGATGGTCCCCGTGTGTCTCCACATTGCAGCTCCCCCACAAGTGACCCCATTTTGGAAACTAGACCCCCCAAGGAACGTATCTAGATGCATAGTGAGCACTTTGAACCCCCAGGTGCTTTACAAATTGATCCGTAAAAATGAAAAAAGAAACTTTTTATGGAAAAAAAAGTGCTTTTTCATTTTTATGGATGAATTTGTGAAGCATCTGGGGGTTTAAAGTGCTCACTATGCATCTAGATACGTTCCTTAGGGGGTCTAGTTTCCAAAATGGGGTCACTTGTGGGGGAGCTCCAATGTGGAAACACACGGGGACCCTCCAAACGCAACATGGTGTCTGCTAACAAATTGAGCTAATTTTCCATTCAAATTGTTAGCGGACACCATGTCGCGTATGGAGGGTCCCTGTGTGTCTCCACATTGGAGCTCCCCCACAAGTGACCCCATTTTGGAAACTAGACCCCCTAAGGAACGTATCTAGATGCATAGTGAGCACTTTGAACCCCCAGATGCTTCACAAATTCATCCATAAAAATGAAAAAGCACTTTTTTTTCCACAAAAAGTTTCTTTTTTCATTTTTACGGATCAATTTGTGAAGCACCTGGGGTTCAAAGTGCTCACTATGCATCTAGATACGTTCCTTTGGGGGTCTAGTTTCCAAAATGGGGTGACTTGTGGGGAGGTCCAATATGGAGACACACAGGGGCTCTCCATACGCAACATGGTGTCCACTAACAATTGGAATTGTTAGCGGACACCTTGTAGGATATAAAGAGCCCCTATGTGCCTAAACATTGGAGCTCCCCCACAAGTGACCCCATTTTGGAAACTAGACCCCCCAAGGATTATATCTAGATGACTTTGAACCCCCAGGTGCTTCACAAATTGATCCGTAAAAATGAAAAAAGAAACTTTTTTGTGGAAAAAAAAGTGCTTTTTCATTTTTATGGATGAATTTGTGAAGCATCTGGGGGTTCAAAGTGCTCACTATGCATCTAGATACGTTCCTTCGGGGGTCTAGTTTACAAAATGGGGTCACTTGTGGGGGAGCTCCAATGTTCAGGCACACAGTTAGGGTCTCTCCATACCCGACATGGTTTCCGCTAACAATTGGAGCTAATTTTCTATTGAAATTGTTAGCGGACACCATGTCGCATATGGAGAACCCGTGTGCCACCAGCAGAAGGGCAACTGGTAGAGTTGGGGTACAGCACCAGAAAATGCCGCCTCTAATGAATGCGCTATTTTCTTGGGTGGCTGTGGGTTGAAATTTGCAGCGCGGGGGACCCACAACATTTGGGTCTCTCCACGCTGAGGATTCCAGTCAGCCAGCTACCAAGTTGTACATGGCTGGCTACAAAAAATACAGCGAAGCCCATTTTTTTTTATTTCTAGAACTAATTCTAGAAAAAAAAAATGACGTAGGGCTCCGCCATATTTTTGGTCCAGCCAGGTACAACTTGGCAGCTACAGACTGCCAGCAACCCCCAGCTGCCTCGTTGTACCTGGCTGCAACCAAAAATACAGCAAAGCACATTTTTTTTATTTCTAGAACTAATTCTAGAAAAAAAAATGACGTAGGGCTCCGCCATATTTTTGGCCCAGCCAGGTACAACTAGGCAGCTACAGACTGCCAGCAACCCCCAGCTGCCTTGTTGTACCTGGCTGCAACCAAAAATACAGCGAAGCCCATTTTTTTTTATTTCTAGAACTAATTCTAGAAAAAAAAATGACGTAGGGCTCCGCCATATTTTTGGCCCAGCCAGGTACAACTAGGCAGCAAGCGTTCTGGGCCCCCCCATGCTGCGAATTGCAGCCCGCAGCCGCCCCAGAAAATGGCGCATTCATTGAAGCGCCATATTCTGGTGCTGTACCCATGCTCTTCCAGTTGCCCTGGTGCCGGTGGCAAACTGGGTAATAAAGGGGTTAATGCCAGCTTTTTATTGGCAGCTGGCACTAAGCCCGAGATTCATAATATTGGGCCAATGTTAGACCCGCCATTAGGAATCTCTGGTAATTAGTCAATAAATACACACAGAGAAAAATATTTTTATTAGAAAGAAAACACAAACAAATTTCGGACTCCATCTTTATTATAAAAAGATCCGACGTAGTCCACAACGAAGGTCCCACGACGCTCGATCGTTTGCGACGGGATCCCCATGCAGGGGGATGGGGGATCAGGGATCCCCATGAAGGGGGATGGGGGATCAGGGATCCCCATGCAGAGGGATCAGGGATCCCCATGCAGGGGGATGGGGGATCAGGGATCCTCATGCAGGGGGATGGGGGATCCCCATGCAGGGGGATGGGGCATCAGGGATCCCCCTGCAGGGGGATGGGGGATCAGGGATCCCCATGCAGGGGGATGGGGGATCAGGGATCCCCATGCAGGGGGATGGGGGATCAGGGATCCCCATGCAGGGGGATCAGGGATCCCCCTGTAGGGGGATGGGAGATCAGGGATCCCCATGCAGGGGGATCAGGGATCCCCCTGCAGGGGGATGGGGGATCATGGATCCCCATGCAGGGGGATGGGGGATCAGGGATCCCCATGCAGGGGGATCAGGGATCCCCATGCAGGGGGATGGGGGATCAGGGATCCCCATGCAGGGGGATCAGGGATCCCCATGCAGAGGGATGGGGGATAAGGGATCCCCCTGCAGGGGGATGGGAGATCAGGGATCCCCATGCAGGGGGATCAGGGATCCCCATGCAGGGGGATGGGGGATCAGGGATCCCCATTCAGGGGGATCAGGGATCCCCATGCAGAGGGATGGGGGATCAGGGGTCCCCATGCAGGGGGATCAGGGATCCCCCTGCAGGGGGATGGGAGATCAGGGATCCCCATGCAGGGGGATCAGGGATCCCCATGCAGGGGGATGGGGGAGGTCTTACCAGACGTCGGTGAGAGCGGCGGTGAGAGGAAGCCGGAGGACGCAGGCAGGAGGACGCAAGCGGGAGGCGGTGGCGGCAGGAGGAGGTGAGTACCGGTCACCGGCGGTGGCGGGGGGCCGGGGACAGCGGGGGGGGCCCAGAAACTGCAGGGGACGGGGGATAGCGGGGGGGCCCAGAAAAAGCAGGGGACGGGGGATAGCGGGGGGGGGGCCCAGAAACAGCAGGGGACAGGGGAATGAGCGGGAAGGGGGGGGCGGGCAGATGACACAGCGGGGGACAGGGGGATGAGCCGGCGGGGGGGCAGACACAGCGGGGGACAGGGGTATGAGCGGGGGGGGGCAGACACAGCTGAGGGACAGGGGGATGAGCGGGGGGCAGACACAGCAGGGGACAGGGGATGAGCGGGTGGCAGGCACAGCAGGGGACAGGGGGATGAGAGGGGGGCAGGCACAGCGGGGGACAGGGGGATGAGCAGGGGGGGCAGACACAGTGGGGATGAGGGGGGGGGGTGATACACATCAGAGGGCACAAGCAGGGGATGTGTGCAGGAGCCAGGCACAGCTGACAGCCCGGCTCCTGCAGAGATCATGCAGGGAAGTGCTGACATTCAGCACTTTCCTGCGCGATCTTGATGTGATCGGTCGGTCAGATTGACTGACCGATCACATCGCTCTGAGTGTGGGGACCCCTAAAAAGGGTCCCCACACCTCTGCCCCTGACCCTCAGCTGTCACTGACAGCTTTTAGAATTGAACTGTCACTGTTCGTTTAGAAGCAGTGACAGTTCAAAGCCATGACGAGTATACTCGTCATGATGCGGGAACTGACATCTTTTCATGACGAGTATACTCGTCATTAGTCGTAAAGGGGTTAAACAAGATCAACTAATCAAACAATAGTACATTTTTAAAGTGGCCTTTTATCATCAATTTGTCCCTTCTAGTGGGTGAAATGTAATCTTGTCCATAAGCGCTTATTAGCAAACGCCATTTCCTTTTGTGTCACAGTATGTACGGCCTGTCACTGTGTTCGGCTCCACCTGAGTTATTATCTGACTTTTGTGCACTTTTAAAATGTCTGGCTTTCTTGGATACACAAATGATAGCGCTGGACCAGAAGGATGCAATGAAGTCAATTCTACTTCTTCATTTTCACAGTCTTTGGAGAGTACAGTAGCCAGCCACCAGCGCCAACCATATTCACAGGTCACATAGCCAGTTATGTCATCCATTGCCAATCTTGTGCCGCCTTCTACCACTATATGGACTTCACTGTCTTTACTGAATGAAAACATCCTTGTTTTTATTGTTGAATCCCTTTGATGGGTCCTGCTTCCTGTAACCGATGTTTTAACAAACTCTCCTCCTTTTTGTAGTCCTGGTTTGTACAATATTCAATACAATATTGTTCATTCTCAGGTTACCCCCCTAATAAAGCTTTCTCCTATATGTCCTCTCCTGCTTATAAGCTGTAACATATCAAAATAATACAGTAATGTCTAAAAATCATGGACTGTTAGACCACAGGCTGAACAGATCTGAATTCAAGATTTTCGAGTTGACACTATAATAGTTAAATATTTTAAAATATGATCCTATCTCGATCCCAACTTGAAATTTGGTATAGATGTGGCTAAGAGCATAGCAGACACATGGGCAGTTTTGGAAAAGTTTAAATTATGCCGATTTTTCGGAAATGTGTTTTAAAATTTTGAGTTTACGATCGCATGGGTAAAAAATTAACAAAGATTCTCTTGTTTCATTTCTGGCGAAAGCCTTGACAGTTCTGAGCGGAATTGTGTTTATTTTGTTTCTCTAGCTTATTCCTAGCCCGTGATATGATAGAAAATGTAAAGCCATACCAGGCCAAAATTTACGCTTTTTTAAACCTTTAAAAATCTGTAAAAAATTAACTGATCAAGAAAAAAATTCCAAACTTTTTATTAGTAATTAACTAAAGTTGTACTTCATATAGAACACTTCATAAATGACATGTTTAGTGATATAATAGAAAACAAATTTACATGTATAAATAGGGGTTAATACTTTTGGTTCTTTTAATCTTGTTTAATCAAACTTGAGGATATGATCACCTTTTTTCTTTTGGTTTGTTCAATGCATTCAGGTTGAACATGCTGAGCGTTGTGTTCTGATGATTAAGATATATTTATCCTGGCACTTACTGGATTTGTGTTTTGTGTTTCTTTTTTGTTGCATATAAATGTTTTATTCAATAAGTTGTAATAACTCATACAACCATAAAATAAAAAATATATAAATTTGACAGGTCCCAAGTTGAATCTCTGCACAAGTATAACCAAGAACACAAGTAACACACAGGCATTTTTTCACAATTTTCAAACTAACATTTATTTCACAATTGCACATCAACATTTTGAATTACCCTATATACTCGTGTATAAGCCGACCCGTTTATAAGCCGACCCCCCTACTTTTGCCCCCAAAACCTGGGAAAACCTATTGACTCGTGTATAAGCCGAGGGTGGACCCTAGCACAGGTATACAGGCCCCCCAGTGGTATACAGGCCTCCCCATTTGGTAGTATACAGCAGCCTCCGCAGTGGTAGTATACAGCAGTCTCCCCAGTGGTAGTAAACAGCAGTCTCCCCATTGGTAGTATACAGCAGCCTCCGTAGTGGTAGTATACAGCAGTCTCCCCAGTGGTAGTATACAGCAGTCTCCCCCTGTGGTAGTATACAGCAGTCTCCCCCTGTGGTAGTATACAGCAGTCCCCCCCCTGTGGTATATACAGGCCCCCCTGTGGTAGTATACAGCAGCCCTCCCCCCTGTAGTATATACAGGCCCCCTGTGGTAGTATACAGCAGCCCTCCCCCCTGTGGTATATACAGGCCCCCTGTGGTATATACAGGCCCGCTGTGGTAGTATACAGCAGCCCTCCCCCCCTGTGGTATATACAGGCACCCATGTGGTAGTATACAGCAGCCCTCCCCCCTGTGGTAGTATACAGAAGCCCTCCCCCCCTGTGGTATATACAGGCCCCCTGTGGTAGTATACACCAGCCCTCCCTACTGTGGTATATACAGACCCCTTGTTGTAGTATACAGCAGCCCTCCCCCTGTGGTATATACAGGCCCCCTGTGGTATATACAGCAGCCCCCCCTGTGCTATATACAGCCCCCCGTTGCTGCCGCCGCACACCTGTAAAAGAAAAGCTTTCATACTTACACTCCTGTGACCGCGCGCGCATCCCCCCGCTCTCCTTCCTGCTTCTACCCGGCGTCCATCCACGTGACCGCGCACAAGCAATGACGTCATTACAGGCGCGCGGTCACGTGGATGGACGCCGGGTAGAAGCAGGAAGGAGAGCGGGGATGCGCGCGCGGTCACAGGAGTGTAAGTATGAAAGCTCTTCTTTTACAGGTGTGCGGCGGCAGCAACGGGGGCTGTGTATAGCACAGGTGGGGGCTGCTGTATATACCACTAGGGGGAGGGGAGCCGTCACTGACTCGTGTATAAGCCGAGGGGGCACTTTTCAGCACAATTTTTGTGCTGAAAAACTCGGCTTATACACGAGTATATACGGTAGATTTTTCCCAAACAAAATATAAAAAAATATAGTCTTGTGACATATCAAATGAAAGCTGTTACCGTTCTGAGTACAATTATGCCTCTTCCGCTTCATTATCTTATTTTTAGCCCGGGATAAAAAAAATGTAAAGCCATACCAGGCCAAAATTCGCACTTTTTTAAAACTTTAAATATCTGTAAAAAATTAACTGATTAAGAAAAAAATTCAAAACTTTTCATTTGTAATTCACTAAAGTAGTACTTCAAATAGAAAAAAAATTTAAAAAATCTAAAGACGTCAGGTAAAAAAAAATATTCATATTTAGATCACTTGATATGGAATGACCCATTGACACTATTAATAGTAAAATATTTTAAAATATGATCCCATCGCGATCCCAACTTGAAATTTGGTACAGATGTGGCTAAGAGCACAACAGACATATGGGCAGTTTTTGAAATATTTAAAGCGCGCCGATGTTTCGTAAATGCGTTTTAAAATTTTGCGTTTGCGATCACATGGGTAAAATATTAACAAAGATACTATTGTGACATATCTGGTGAAAGCCTGAACAATTCTGAGTACAACGGTGTTTATTTTGTCTCTCTATCTTATTTCTAGCCCGAGATATGATAGAAAATGTAAAGTCATACCTGTCCAAAATTCGCACTTTTTTAAAACTTTAAAAATCTGTAAAAAATTTACTGATGAAGAAAAAAATTCAAAACTTTATTTTTGTAATTAACTAAAGTTGTACTTCATATAGAAAAAATTTTTAAAAAAATCTAAAGACATCAGGGAAAAAAAATATTCATTTTTGGATCACTTGACATGGAATGACCCTATGATGTCATTGACTGTCTGAGCTGTGGTGTATTATGATAAGTAGGTTACAATTTCAAGTAAGATTTATTTATATAAAATTTTAATTTTCCAATAGTTTTCAAAACCATCTTGACTAAACTAGAACGAGCATTGCCACTATACAGTATATAAATTCTTATAAATAAGAAGAGGTAAGGGAAAGGAGAAGAAGAAAGAGAAAAATGTTTTTATTGATGTAAACAATGATCAGAATTACAAGTAAACGGAGTAGGGCAAGGGAGTACATTCATCCTAGTCATATTTGTACAAGTACAGGAAGGATAACTACTAATGAATCCACATATTGCTATCTCATCTACAATATATATCCAGTGCACTAATTTGCCTCTTATTGTAATTCAGTTTTGTAGCTTCCCAGTGGTGGAGACCCAGCCTGGGTGTTTGATGTTGGTGTTGACCAAGTGCAAGAGATAATAGAGAGTAGCAATCCAGTACAGGAGTCTACTGGCAGTGGCTGGCTAGCTAAGTAGTACACCAACATTAGTGACCCAGCCCAGTAGCTCATTAGCAATAGGGATCCAGTTAGGAGGTTAGCCAGTGGTCACAAGCCAGCTTAACCCCTTCATGACCGAGCCTATTTTGACCCTAAAGACCGAGGCATTTTTGTCAATTCAGTGTCTCTTTAAGAGGTTATATCTCTGGAACGCTTCATTGGATCCGAGCGATTCTGAGATTGTTTTTTCATGACATACTGGGCTTCATGTTAGTATTAAATTTAGGTCGATAATTTTTTGCGCTTAATTGTGAAAAAATCAAAAAATTTGGAAAAAATGTTGAAAATTTTGCAATTTTCAAATTTTTAATTTTTATTCTGCTAAACCAGAGCGTTATTTGCTAATAAATAGTTTATAAATAACATTTCCCACATGTCTACTTTACATCAGCACAATTTTGGAAGAAAAAAATTTTTGGTAGGATGTTATAAGGGTTCAAAGTTTATCAGCAATTATTCATTTTTCCAGCAAAATTTACAAAACCATTTTTTTAGTGACCACATCACATTTGAAGTCACTTTGAGGGGTGTACATGACAGAAAACACCCAAAAGTGACACCATTCCAAAAACTGCACCTCTCAAGCTACTCAAAACTATATTTAGGAAGATTATTAACCCTACAGGTGCTTCACAGGAACTAAAATAAAGTTGAAGGAAAAAATGGACATTTTAATTTATGTAACAAAAGTGTTCTTTTACCCTCAAATTTTTCATTTTCACATGGCAACAGGATAAAATGCATCCTAAAATTTGTTGGGCAATTTCTCCTGAGTACACCGATACCTCATATGTGGTCATAAACCACTGTTTGGGCACACGGCAGGGCTCAGAAGGGAAGGAGCGCAATTTGAATTTTGGAGCCAATTTTCCATTCAAAAAGTGAAATGGCGCTCCTTCACTTCTGAGCCCTGCCGTGCGCCCAAACAGTGGTTTATGACCACATATGAGGTATCGGTGTACTCAAGAGAAATTGCACAACAAATTTTAGGATCCATTTGATCCTGTTGCCCATGTGAAAATGAAAAAATGTAGGCAAAAAGAAATTTTTTTTGAAAAAAAAAAAGTGTTTTTTTCATTTTTATGGATGAATTTGTGAAGCACCTGGGGTTCAAAGTGCTCACTATGCATCTAGATATGTTCCTTTGGGGGTCTAGTTTACAAAATGGGGTCACTTGTGGGGGAGCTCCAATGTGGAGACACACAGGGACCCTCCAAACGCGACATGGTGTCCGCTAATAATTTGAGCTCATTTTCCATTCAAATTGTTAGCGGACACCATGTCGCGTTTGGAGGGTCCCTGTGTGTCTCCACATTGAAGCTCCCCCACAAGTGACCCCATTTTGGAAACTGGACCCCGAATGGAACATATCTAGATGCATAGTGAGCACTTTGAACCCCCAGATGCTTCACAAATTGATCCGTAATAATGAATAAAGAAATTTTTTGTGGAAAAAAAAGTGCTTTTTCCTTTTTATGGATTAATTTCTGAAGCATCTGGGGTTCAAAGTACTCACTATGCATCTAGATACGTTCCTTAGGGGGTCTAGTTTCCAAAATGTGGTCACTTGTGGGGAGATTCAATGTGGAGACACACAGGGACCCTCCATACGCAACATGGTGTCCACTAACAATTTGAGCTCATTTTCCATTCAAATTGTTAGCGGACACCATGTCGCGTTTGGAGGGTCCCTGTGTGTCTCCACATTGGAGCTCCCCCACAAGTGACCCCATTTTGTAAACTGGACCCCCTAAAGAACGTATCTAGATGCATAGTGAGCACTTTGAACCCCAGATGCTTCAGAAATTAATCCATAAAAATGAAAAAGCACTTTTTTTTCCACAAAAAAATTCTTTTTTCATAATTACGGAGCAATTTATGAAGCATCTGGGGGTTCAAAGTGCTCACTATGCATTAGGGACTCCCGAGATTTCAGTGAAGCCTTCTAGATTGCAAGTTAAGTCCTCTGATGTGGATCTTCTGCTTACGAGCTCTTCTGGGTAGGTTATCTATCCCATAATTTCTTCCCCAACTCTTACTCCCTCCCTGACTTTTCCCCTTTATTTTCCCGATCCTTTCCCCCCTTTATCCTGGCCTGAGGGGGAATCCTCGAGAGCAGCGGCATGCTCGGCTAATTTCAGAGTGATTGATGCTCTAGATCGGTGTTTAAGCATTTAAGATGTTTAATGGGATGACTCCAATTTTCCCTAAGATTGTAAGTAACCCCTTCACCCATTCCCCCCATCCAATGTAAGGTTTTAGTCTCCTCTACCTTGTACTTTCTTCCCCATGACATACTGGTAGTTGTTTTAGACTTATCCGGTCTCCCGAAAGAATACCCGCTCATCCTTAAGTAACAGATATCTAACTATACAAACTGGTATTTTGTTTTCCTCTTCTAGACTTATTTTTCTTTTATTATTTCTCTTTCTCTATATATTTCTACTGTTTTATGTTATAATATTGTCTTAAAACCTTCAGAATAATCTGATAACTAGACAGAAAATCTGCCATGTTGGCCTAATTGACATATACCTATGTTCTACAGATTATAGAGTGTTATAGCTAACTTGATTTAGAGAAGAGATGCGAAATGTACTTCGGTTTTCTCTTCCTCAATAAAAATATATTGAACACAAAAGTGCTCACTATGCATCTAGATACGTTCCTTAGGGGGTCGAGTTTCCAAAATGTAGTCACTTGTGGGGGAGCTCCAATGTGGAGACACACAGGGGCTCTCCATACGCAACATAGTGTCCACTAACAATTGGAATTGTTTGCGGACATCATGTAGGATATGAAGAGCCCCTATGTGCCTAAGCATTGGAGCTCCCCCACAAGTGACCCCATTTTGGAAACTAGACCCCCCAAGGAACATATCTAGATCAAAATGGGGGTCACTTGTGAGGGAGCTCCAAAGTTTTGGCACACAGGGGCTTTCCATACGCGGCCTGGTGTCTACTAATAATTCCAATTGTTAGCAAACACCAGGTTACGTATGGAGAGCCCCTGTGTGCCTAAACATTGGAGCTCCCCCACAAGTGACCCCATCCATATATAGAGCATAATTACTAGTGATGAGAGAGTACTAAAATGCTAGGGTGCTCAAAGCTCAGGCCGAGCATCCCAAGATACTCATGTACTCGGGCCGAGCACCGAGCCCAATGTTATCCTATGGGAGACCCGAGTATTTTTCTGACATGACCCCCGGCAGCATGGAAAAAGCCTAAAAATGTCACAAAAGTATCAGAACAGTGCTCAAATGACATGGGAACAGCATGGGGAAGACCCCTGGAAGCATTTCGGACCCCAAGGTCACTGATATCAATGTGGCACCCTGGCACCCTGGTTGGGGCACCAATAGAACTCTTGGTACACAAATGGAATGTACACAGCAAGCAAAACCCACTAACTACAACACACCTTACAACACCCATTTTCACCCCAGGCCTCTAGGGGAGCTCCACTGGTTACCTTAAGCCAGGTCCCCCTATAAATACGGGTCCTGGAGGGAGAAACAGCGGAGTGTGCAGTCACTTTAGAACTGTGAACAGCTAGGAGAGTTGACCTGGTACTGGAGCCACACTAGGCCCATACCAGCACACCCGGAGAGTGAGAGACCCTTGCAACTGGGGTCATAGGACAGGAGGCAAATACCTCACAGGGACAGAAGAGTTGTTCAACTCTCCCTAACAATCCGGTCACTGGGTCTGAGCTGCAGGAGCCACATCGCAGGCTGCAGAGAAACCAGCACCCCAACCAGGAAGTCTAGCTCCCTGTACACCTGAAGCACCACAAGATGAGAGCCCAGGAAAGGCGGAGTAATTACACCTAATCCCTTTGATAGCACCCTCAGTGCAGCTAACTCAGGTGAATCACGTCCCACCAGAACGTGCAACCCGATCCGGCAGGATTTCATATCCACCAGACCTCACCAGAACCGTGTACATAAGGAAGCCATCACCACTGCTTGCTGTGGAACCTCCAGGAGTGTCTACTTCATTGCCCGGTCGAGTGTACCTGTTGCCACCATTGAAAGGTACCAAACGACTCTATGTGTTGGTGCATCCTTCCTGGACTAACACGCAGCAACTACTGAGCTGCCGCATTCCATCAGGTGTAGCTCCTGGCCCCGGGGAATTGGGAGACACCAATATGCCCCTGGATAGAGGCGTGCATGAGGGCTTTTCAAAAAATGTGCCCATTGGAAGCAAGTGGGTCTTTTTTAGTATTGCCCTAGGCAGGGAACCCATAAATTGGAGACACCAATATGCCCCTGGATAAAAAGCATGAGGGCTTTTTCAAAAAATATGGCCATTGGAAGCAAGTGGGTCTTTTTTAGTATTGCCCTAGGCAGGGAACCCATAAATTGGAGACACCAATATGCCCCTGGATAGAGGCGTGCATGAGGGCCTTTTTAAAAAATGTGGCCATTGGAAGCAAGTGGGTCTTTTTTAGTATTGCCCTATACAGGGAAGCCAAAAATTGTGAGGCCCTTCAATGCCCCTGGAAAGAAACATGGAGGAGAGCCTATAAATAGTGTTCCCATTACCGAGGAGCGGGTCTACAGTACTTCTAATGCCCATTCTGTTTCATGGACCTAAACATTTACCCCTGGGGGGGTATACATGAATCTACTGCCTAACATTTGAACGGTGAGGGTCATCATCATCATAAATATGATGTAAAAAAAATTATGTTTTCGTGGCATTATGAACCACGGTCGCACTGATCATATGATGGTGGTGGATGAGGAGAAGGAGGAGCAGAACAGCAAGTAACCAAAGTTATGAAGTGTGTACCCATGTGTGGGTGTGCGGAGGTGCATGTCAATTTACCGGCACAAAATTTAAATTATACTATCATTTGGTGGTGGTGTGTGGTGAAGTCGGGCCCAATACAACCCTTGTTCATCTTGATCAGAGTCAGCCTGTCCGCCTTCATTTACCCTTTTTTGAGGCAGAAGTGGGTTTTAGCTCCAATTTGTATACGCCAAAACTCTCAGTATACCCATCTCAGCGTTTGTGACTGACCGGTATACCTGCTGTAATGTAATCTCTAATCTGTCATTTCATTCTCCAGCTACAAACCATCTTTTTGACACATTCATTTAGCTTTATACAGGCAGCACACCACTGAAAATGCACAAGGCCGGTGGTAAGGGACAAGGTACTGGACGTGATGGTGGTGCATGCAGAGGCTGAGGCCATGTGCAAGTGTGCAAGCTCGAATTGCGCCACGACAAACGTCAACATTATCTCGCTCGACCTTTCTTGTCCCAATTTGTAGGGGACCGCAGCAGTACACCACTATTAAACCAAGAACAGTGTAAACAGGTTGTTAATTGGATAGCAGATAATGCTTCCAGTCAGTTTGGCACCACCACAAGCAGCCTGTCTTCCACACGGTCAAGTGTGAGTAGCTGTGAGACTGGACCGCACATTCCACACCCTGATCCTCCTTCCTCCCACCATGCCGAGTACCCGGACCCGGACATAACTGATCCCACACTTGGACACTCTGAAGAGCTGTTCACTTATCCATTCATAGATTCTGGTCTCTCGCCAGCTCCATTTGAAGTGGGTCATGAGGAGATCGTATGTACCTATGCACAAATATTTGAGCAGCCACGGTCTCATGAAGGCAACGGTAGGAACGTGTCTCAACAAGAGGTGGACGATGATGTGACACAATTGCCAGAAAGTTAGGAGGAGGACCAGGGTGCGGAAGTGGAAGACGACATGGTGGATGATCCAGTAACTGATCCAATCTGGCAGGAGGACATGCAGAGTGAGGACAGCAGTGCACAGGGGGAGTTAGGCGTAGCATCACAACAGGCCGGAAGAAGCAGGGTTACAACTGTTAGGTCTTCCCAAGTCTGGCTGTTTTTTAAGGTGTCTGCAGATAATTCCAAAAAGGTCATTTGCAACACCTGCCATGCCAGCATCAGCAGGGTAGCAAAACTAGCAGGCTGACCACCACCAGCACATGTCAGCAAAGCACCTGACTTTGTGGGATGTACAGCAGAGTCCAGGAGCAGTGTCTGCAGGTGACACCGCTGCGTCTTCCACTGTTGTGCGTGCAAGACAATCCCCTGTCCATACAGCATGGGAAGATGCCCCCTGTCCTTCACCTGTACTTGCACAAGCAGAAATAGCACCATCATCAACCACGTCCTTGTCCCAGCGCAGCGTTCAGTTATCCATACACCAATCTTTGGAACGCATGCGCAAATACGCTGCCAACGCACCTCATGCCACAGTTCTAAATGCACACATTTCGCGACTGCTTGCGCTGGAAATGTTGCCTTTTAGGCTGGTGGAGACGGAAGCATTCCGCAACCTGATGGCAGCGGCTGTCCCACGTTACTCGGTCCCCAGCCTCCACTATTTCTCCCAGTGTGACGTCTCCGCATTACATAAGCACGTGTCACAAAACATCATACGTGCCCTTAACAACGCAGTTTCAGGCAAAGTCCACCTTACCACGGACACGTGGACAAATGCTTGTGGGCAGGGCCGATACATCTTGCTGACGGCACACTGGGTTAATATTCTGGAAGCCGGGACCCAGTCTGAGCTTGGAACGGAACACGTCCTTCCGACTTCAAGGATTGCAGGCCCTAACTCAGTCAGGGTTTCACCCACAGTGTATAGCTCTGGCTCGTCATGCTCCTCAGCCTCCTTCCCCTCCTCTTCCTCCACTTCACCCTCCACACCACTTTCAAGCTGGAAGCACTGCAGCACTGCCTCGGCTACGCGGCAACAGGCTGTGCTGAAGCTAATATGCGTAGGTGACAAACCCCACAATCCTGAAGAATTGTGGAAAGCACTGAAACAGCAGGCAGATCACTGACTCACACCGCAGAACCTACAGCTAGGCATGGTCGTGTGTGACAATGCCCAGAACCTGGTGGTGGCTCTGAGGCGAGGCGAGCTGACACATGTTCCATGCGGGCCCATTTTATTATTATTATTATTTATTTATATAGCGCCATTAGGTTCCATGGTGCTTTACATGAGGATAAGGGAGACCAGAACAAGTACACTAAATCTAGGCGATCAGGATGTACAGGTACAGGAGGTGCAGGGACCCTGTCCACGAGGGCTCACAGTCTACGAGGGGCGGGTTGGGATACAGTAGGATGGGGGAATGTCAGTATGGGGCGGTTGCCTGGGTCTCATGGCAGGTTGTAAGCTTGACGGAATAGGTGAGTCTTCAGGTGACACTTGAAGCTCGTCCGGGTAGGAGAGTGTCTAACGTGTTCGGGCAGGGAGTTCCAGAGTAAGGCAGATTCCTGGGAGAAGTCCTGGACTTGGTTGTGTGAAGAGGTGATGAGGGGGGAGCAGAGGAGGAGTTCTTGGGAGGAGCGGAGGTTGCGTGAGGGTAGGTATCGGGAGACCAGGTCGTGGGATGTATGGTGGGGCCAGGTTGTGTATGGCTTTGTACGCCATGGTTATTGTTTTGAATTGGGATCTCTTGGAGGTGGGAAGCCAGTGAAGGGCTTGGGAGAGGGGGGAGACAGGGGAGTAGCAAGAGGACAGGTACATTAGTCGGGCAGCGGAATTGAAGATAGACTGGAGAGGTGTGAGGGAGTTAGCCATGAGGCCATTGAGAAGGAGGTTGCAGTAGTCAAGGCGGGAGATGAGTGTTTTAGCAGTGTCGTGGGTGAGGAAGAACTGGATCCGTGAGATGTTCTTGAGCTGGAGCTGGAGGGATGTGGTGAGGGCCTCGATGTGGGGCTTGAAGGATAGGTAGGAGTCAAGGATTACCCCGAGGCACTTGGCTTGGGGGACTGGGGGAGGGCGCAGTCGTTGACGCAGATGGATAGGTTGGGAAGTGGGGGGGAATTCCTTGGGGGCAAGACTATGAATTCAGTTTTGTCCATGTTGAGTTTAAGGAAGCGAGCAGAGAAGAAGGATGAGATGGCAGAAAGGCATTGTGGGATTTTGGAGAGTAGGGAGGTGATGTCAGGGCCGGACAGGTAGATTAGGGTGTCATCGGCATAGAGGTGGTACTGGACGCCGTGGGACTCAATGAGTTGCCCTAGGCCGAGAATGTATATGGAGAAAAGTAGGGGTCCCAGGACCAAACCTTGGGGGACTCCTACAGAAAGGGGGTAGGGTGAGGAGGAGGTGTGGGAGTGGAAGACGCTGAAGGTCCTTTACGCTAGGTATGAGGAGATCCAAGAGAGGGTGATGCTGAGGGATTCCAGGATCTGGAGAAGAAGGGAGTGGTCAACCATGTGGTCAACCTCGTGGTTCAGACGTTTCTTAAATACTACCCGGAGCTGTCTGATCTGCTCGTAAAAGTACGCCGCCTGTGTGCCCAATTTTAGAAAGTCACCTACTGCTTCAGCCGCCCTTGCCAGCTTTCCGCAGCGTTTGCAGATTCCGTATCACAGACTGGTCTGTGATGTCCCCACGCATTGGAATTCCACATTGCACATGTTGTTCAGAATTTGTGAGCAGAAGAGGGCAGTTGTTGAGTACCAGCATCAACTAGGCCGTCGGTATATGGTTCAAACTCCACACATAAGACCTCAGGAGTGGACATGGATGTCCGACACATGTACTCTCCGCCAAAACTTTGAGGACTTCACCAAGATGGTGAGGGGCGATGATGCCATAATTAGCGTCACCATCCCGTTTCTCTGTCTTCTAAAATGCTGTCTGCTCAAAATCAAAAACGATGCATTGCAGACGGAGCACGATGAGTTGGAGCAATAAACCGTACGGGGTGATTACACATAGCCTAGCATCATCTCTTCCCAACGTGCATTGGAGGACTATTACGAGGAGGAGGATAAAGAAATGGAGCTACTTTCATGCGGAATTAACGGTAATACATGCACAACCATCTTACTGTCGGATGGCCAGAGGACAGGGGAGAGGAGGAGGAGGAGGATGAAGACACCATGGTCAATCATACTGTTGTTGAGGACATGAAGTCTTGCCTGTTAACAGTCTGGCGCACATGGCTGACTTTATGTAATGCTGCCTGTCTTGTGGCCCTCGCGTTATCAACATCTTGGCGGACACTCATTACTGGTTGTTGACACTTTTAGATCAATGCTACAAGGAGAGCTTTATTTCTCTTATACGGTGGCTCAAGTGCTTAGCACTACAGCCTTTTCAGCACTTTGGCTTGAGGTCCTGGGTTCAACTCCCTGCAAGGACACAAAGGACAACATCTGCAAGGACTTTGTATGTTCTCCCCGTGTTTGCGTGGGTTTTCTCCGGGTACTCTGGTTTACTCCCACATTGTAAAGACATACTGATAGGATGTTTAGATTGTGAGCTCTAAGAGAGACAGCATTACTCATGTATGCAAAGTGCTATGGAATTAATAGCGCTATATAAATGAATAAATAATAATAATAATAATTCCCGAGGCGGAGAGGTCTACAAAAATGCTGCAGTAGCAGAAGGCCCTAGTTGCAGAATTAGTCCAAAAATTCACTTCTGAAAACGCTTGCGGCACAGGTCGTGGTTCGGGGGACAACCAAGGTGTCCGGTCGAGAGAGGCACAAATCAAATCCAGCAGAGGTTGGGGAAAACTCTCAAAGATCTGGGAGAGTTTTCTTAGCCGCTCCCATAGCACAGGCCCTCCGATTCAGTGTAATGTCACAAGGACTGCAAAGTTTGTAAAGATGCTGAAGTAGTACCTTGCCGATCGTACGAAAGTGCTCCGAGATTCCTCGGTGCCTTCAATTATTGGGTATCCAAGCTGGAGACGTGGCAGGAATTGTCCCTCTACGCCTTGGAAGTCCTGCCCTGCCGTTAGCATTTTGTCAGAGCGTGTTTTTATTGACGCAGGTGGAATCATTACAGATAAACGCACCTGTCTGTCAACTGAAAATGCTGACCAGTTGTTTTTGACCTGGATACTGAGTTTGAAGATTCAATTACAGCAGCTATACTGGTCAGACACAAACGCTGACACAAGTATACTAAGTGTTTTTGCGGATACAAATTGTAGCTACAACCACCTCCTGCCACACAAAAATGGTAAATGAATGCAGACAACAGTTGGTTTTTAGCTGGACAGTGAGACTACAGATTAGAGCGTTTTAATCCCGACAATATGAACGGTCATGTGAAAGACAAAGAAAATGACAGGGGGCGCACTAGTGCATTATCATTATTACCAGGTGATAATTTAGTTAAGAATTCACTAACCTATTGTTGTGCAATCCCCGCACAACAATGGTGTGGATTTAGGAAGCTGTTGGGGTCTCCTTCCTCCTGTGTTAAGATTTTGCGGTATTGTGGAGAGACGTTTGAGCCGCTCCGTCCCGGGAGTCTCGGCGTCCCTGCTCGCTTCCTCCTGTAAGCACGCCTCCTAGCGCCCCATGTGACCGGGCGCGCTGACGCAGGCAGGTCCTATGCTGTAATTCAAGAGCTAAGTCTGCAGGTCCTCAAGTGTAAGCGAGCTGCCCAGCACGAGACCGTGCAATTGAATTTATATATGAACGGTCAGACACAAACGCTGACGCGTATACCGTGTTTTGGCGTACTCTACATGGAGCTACAAGCCACTGCTGCCGCACACAAATGTTAAATGAATGCAGACAATAGTAGGTTTTTAGCACGATCCTAAGTTTTGAAATGAAGGCCCTGCAGGTGGACTAGTCAGACACAAACGCTGACTACAATAGCGTGTCTTTTGGCGTATCCTAATTTACACTGCAACAGACAGTAGCAGCACTTAAGATGCAAATTTAGTGCACACAAGAGTAGGTTTTTGGCACGAGGCTTTTGACGTATCCTAATTTACGCTGCAACAGACAGTAGCAGCACTTAAGATGCAAATTTAGTGCACACAAGAGTAGGTTGTTAGCACAACCCTAAGTTTTGAAATTAAGGCCGTGTAGGTGGACTAGTCAGACACAAACGCTGACTACAATAGTGTGTCTTTTGGCGTATCCTAATTAACGCTGCAACCTACAGTAGCAGCAATTAGATGCTAAATTAGTGCAGAGAAGAGTTGGTTTTTAGCACAAGGCTTTTGGTGTACCCTAATTAACGCTGCAACCTACAGTAGCAGCAATTAGATGCTAAATTAGTGCAGAGAAGAGTTGGTTTTTAGCACAAGGCTTTTGGTGTACCCTAATTAACGCTGCAACCTACAGTAGCAGCAATTAGATGCTAAATTAGTGCAGAGAAGAGTTGTTTTTTAGCACAAGGCTTTTGGTGTAACCTAATTTGAGCTAAAACCTACTCCTGCCTATAGTGAGCTAAATAAATCCCTAAAAGCACGGTTTTTGGGATGGATGAAACCAACCCCAGATGCGATGCAGGCTGGTATACTGGCACAGCGAAGCTTGGTAGATACCCTGCCTCCCTGCCTGCTTGTATACTGCTCTATTAGTCCTCAGAAGGACTGTTGTGGTAAATAGACTGGCAGCCCTGTGCCTACACTAGCTGAAAGGCCACAAATCTGTCCCTCAATCAGCAGCAGCTCTCCCTACACTGACTGTCTAATGGCGCAGAGTGACGAGCGCAGCGCGGTCTGGCCTTATAAAGACCTGATCACGCTGTGCGGCCAGCCAATCACTGTAATGCCACAACCAACATGGCTGTGGCATTACAGTGTCTGTCAGCCAATCCTTGCATGCGGGCTGGCTCTGAAAAGAGTGCCAACATGCAGGGAGGTGGACCCTGAGCATAGCAAGAGTATTGCGAGTTTACTCGGTAGTCGCCGAGTAGCCCGAGTACCGTGATATTTGTGCGAGTACCGAGTAGTGACAAGCATACTCGCTCATCTCTAATAATTACACATCTGTACCCAGCCTTCGAGAAGGACAGGTCAACTTGTAACATGGCCGTTCTGTAGGAAGGGATTTGTTTTAGCACCGGAATGAGATCCCAAAGCCATGGTAAGGACTAAGGGTGCTCTTATCAGTGCAAGGTCCAATGTTCGGGTGTTGTGCGTTTGTGTGTGTGATGTTGTGTATGTCATGCTGGTGTGGTTGAGTTGTGTAGGAAAGGTCAGTATGTCAGTCCGGGGACGTGTGATGAATTTTGAAGCATTCATTCAAACACAGTCCTGATTTGTCTGGACACGTTTCACATTGGAAACGTGTGAGCTTTTTTGTCCCCCTTTTATGGCAGACCCAGCACCTTTCTCTTTCAGAACTTGCGACCTCACAGGGAAAATGTTGCCCTGGTATCACACGTGAAGCTCGAGTTCCAGGAGTGCTGGGGCACGCTTCTTCATCTTTTTCTTCTTCTCCTCCGCCTCCTCTTCTAAAAATCAGGGCCTTGATCACCTTCTCCTGGAACTGGAGGACGGTGTTGGTGGTCTGGCCTGCACATCGTTATAGCACGTATGCGTTATACATTGCCATCTGTATGATGTGCACGGCCAGCTTTTTATACCACACCTTCATCTTCCATATGGCACTGTAGGGCTGGAGGACTTGATCAGAAAGATCAATTCCCCTAATGTGCTTGTTGTACCCCAGGGCACAGTCCGGTTTGTAGACCTGTGCTGGGGTACCTCTAGCGGTGGTGGCCGTGGTGCCGGGACCATGGATTGTGGTCAAGAAAAAGACATCCCTGTTGTCTTTGAACTTGACCACAAGCATGTTGCCACTACATTGGGCTCAACTCTCACCCTTTGGGAGAGGCTGCTCAACTAGCGTCAAAGGGAGACCCCTCTGGATTCTGCGCACAGTACCGCAAGTGGCTGTAGTTCTGGCAGAGAGGGATGGGAAGAGTGGGACGCTTGCATAAAAGTTATCAACGTATAGATGATAACCTTTATCAAGCAGTGGGTAGATCATATCCCACACTATTTTCCCACTCACCCCCAGAGCAGGTGGATACTCTGGGGCTGGATCCTGGAATCCTCACCTTCATACACTCTAAAGCTGTGAGTGTATACTGAGGTACTCTCGCACAACTTGTAGAGTTTGATTCTATACCTCACCCTCTTGCTGGGCAGGTATTTCCAGAACTGCAGCCTCCCTTTGAAGTGGATGAGGGATTCATCTACACAAATTTCCCTTTTGGGAATGTACACTTCAACAAACTTGTTGCTGAAGTGTTCGATGACTGGCCGAATTTTGAACAGCCTATCAAAATTCGGGTCATCGCCATCGGAAGGCTGTCCGCATTGTCCCTGAAATGCAAAAACTTGTGAATGAACTCAAATCTGTTTTGGGCCATCACCGCGCCGACCACTGGAGTGTGATGGAAAATATCTTTACTCCAGTATTGGCGGATTTCTGGTTTCTTCACAATCCCCATGTGAAGTACCAGTCCCCAATATTTCAACATCTCTACTGAATCCACGGGTCTCCAAGTAGAAAACACGGAATTTGGGTTTTGGGCCAGAAATTGTTGGGAGTACACATTAGTCTGCTCCACCATGAGACTCACAATGGCCTCAGAGACATAGACTTTGAAAAAGTGTATTTCCCTGAGGTTTGCCGTCTCAAATTGGATTCCTGATTGGGGAAGGAAAACAGGAATCCGTGGAGTGTAGTTTTCAGGGACGAGGGTCCAAACTGGGGCTAGGTTGGGCGTGACTAGCACCAGGTTGAGGATTACTCACAGTGGGCTGTGAGTCTTCCTCCATGGCCTCTGGCTCCTCTTCCCCAGGCTCTGGCTCCTCTTCCACGGCCTCTGGCTCTTCTCTCCCGGCCTCTGGACGATGTCTTGTCCTCCGCCGTCTTCTTGGTGGCAAGTCGGTGTCACTGGAGGAGGAAGAATGCGAGGAATAGAGGATCGTGGGGTGCTCACCCTCATTATCAGCTTTGGAGGCAACAATAGCAAATGCCTCCTCAGCTGAGTACACCCTTTCTGGCCATGATGACTGGGACGAGCGGGACAGGCGGGACATTTTGTATGTGCTGTGTACGTGTAAAAAAAATTCTAAAAAAAACTTTATTATAGTGTGAGTGTACGTGTATGTGTGAGTGTTTGGTGCAACTTTATACTGCAGTCACGTGTGGGGGGCGCTCAGGCACACGGGGCACGGAGGGCGCACGGAGGACGCTCTGGCAAACGGGACACGGAGGACGCTCAGGCACACGGGGCGCGCTCAGGCACACAGGGCACGCTCAGGCGCACGGAGGGCGCTCAGGCACAAAGAGGGCGCTCAGGCACACTGGGCACGGAGGGCGCTCAGGCACACGGAGGGCGCTCAGTGCGCTCAGGCACACGGAGGGCGGTCAGGCAAACTGGGCACGGAGAGCGCTCAGGCACACTGGGCGCGATCAGGCACACGGGGCACGGAGGGCGCTCAGGCACACGGAAGGCGCTCCGGCACACGGAGGGTGCTCAGGCACACTGGGCACGGAGGGCGCTCAGGCACCCGGAGGGCACTCAGGGCGCTCAGGCACACAGAGGGCGCTCAAGCACACTGGGCACGGAGGGCGCTCAGGCACACGGGGCGTGCTCATGCACACGGGGCACGCTCAGGCACACGGGGCGCACTCAGGCACACGGGGCACGGAGGGCGCTCAGGCACATGGACGGCGCTCAGGCACACGGAGGGTGCTCAGGCACGGAGGGCGCTCAGGCACACGGGGTACAGCACACGGAGGGCACTGAGTGCCCAGCCACACGGGGTAAGG
This sequence comes from Allobates femoralis, assembly GCA_033576535.1. NCBI lineage: Eukaryota > Metazoa > Chordata > Amphibia > Anura > Aromobatidae > Allobates > Allobates femoralis. The sequence continues at coordinate 370,966,486 of JARQOC010000002.1, forward strand.
GGGGGGCGCTCTGGCACACGGGCACTGGGGGGGTGCTCAGACACACGGGGCACTGGGGGGGTGCTCAGGTGTGGGGGCACAGGAGAAGGCAGGCAGCAGTAGCACCAGCAGGGAGGGGGTTTCACTGGGGGGATGAGGGTGATCACTGAGTGGGGGGGGTGATCACTGGGTGGGGGGTGGTGGTGATCACTGGGAGGGGGGGTGGGGGTGATCACTGAGACAGGGGAGGTTTGTGATCACAGGGATTTACAGCAGTGATGCTGTCCAGCTGCTGCCTGCGATCAAGGAGCCTAACACTGGCTGGCAGAAGGAGGGCAGCAGCCGGAGGATGCGGAGGTGGGACAATGAGCGGGAGGGAGCGGAGGTCGGGGTGGGGGGTATTGGGATGAAATTGGACTGGGGTGGAAGGGGGAGGTCAGGGGGAAGGGGAGGTGGGGGCTGGAATTGGACGGATGGGGAGTAGAAGGACAGGAGAGAGAGCAGGGAATAGAAAGGAGAAAAGAGAACAGTTACCGGGGTGATCGGCGGCAGTGGCGGATCGGGCGGTGGTGGTGGATCGGTTGGCAGCAGATTAGGATGAATCGGCGGCGGTTCAGGATCAGTCGGCGGCAGCGGGACCACGCTCCTCAGCATCCACGGACGGGATGAAGCTGGGGAGCGCGGTCAGCCATTGTAAACAATCCCCTCCAGGAGTAGGTTGCAGAGAAAATTAGGATACACATGAACACTAGGTATTCTCGTCAGCGTTTGTGTCTGACCAGTCCACCTGCAGGGCTTCAATCTCTAATCTCAGTGTCCAGCTAAAAACCAACTCTTGTTTGCATTCATTTACCATCTGTGAGCACCATGAGTGGGTTTTAGCGTAAATTAGGATACGCCAAAACACTCGATATTCTCATCAGCATTTGTGCGTGACCGGTCCACCTGCACGGCTTCAATCTCTAATCTCAGTGTCCAGCTAAAAACCAACTCTTGTTTGCATTCATTTACCATCTGTGAGCACCATGAGTGGGTTTTAGCGTAAATTAGGATACGCCAAAACACTCGATATTCTCATCAGCATTTGTGTGTGACCGGTCCACCTGCACGGCTTTAATCTCTAATCTCAGTGTTCAGCTAAAAACCAACTGTTGTCTGCATTCATTTAGCATTTTAGTGCGGCAGGAGTTGGTTGTAGTGTAAATTAGGATACGCCAAAACACTCGGTATTCTCGTCAGCGTTTGTGTCTGACCAGTCAACCTGCAGGGCTTTAATCTCTAATCTCAGTGTCCAGCTAAAAACCAACTCTTGTCTGCATTAATTTAGCATATTAGTGGGGCAGGAGTAGGTTGTAGCGTAAATTAGGATAAGCCAAAACACTCGGTATTCTCGTCAGTGTTTGTGTCTGACCAGTCCACCTGCAGGGCTTTAATCTCTAGTCTCAGTGTCTAGCTAAAAACCAACTCTTGTCTGCATTAATTTAGCATCTTAGTGTGGCAGGAGTAGGTTGTAGCATAAATTGGGATAAGCAAAAACACTCTGTACTCTCGTCAGCGTTTGTGTCTGACCAGTCTACCTGCTGTGCTTTAATCTCTAATCTCAGTGTCCAACTAAAAACCAACTCTTATATAATACTAGCTGTGAGCCAGATGCAAATGCATCGGGATTCTAGAACGTGGCAATATTATTTGCATTAATAGCATTATTATTACCATTAATAGCATAATTATTAGCATTCACAGCATTATTATTAGCATTAATAGCATTATTAATAGCAATAATAGTACTAATAATAGTATTGTTATTAGTATTAATAGCATTATTACCATAAATAGCATTAATAATAGCGTTAATAGCATTATTATGAGGAGTAATAGCATTATTAGCATTAATAAAATTATTAATAGCATTAATAGAATTAAAAATAGAATTAATAGCATTATTAATAGGATTAATAGCATGATTATTAGCCTTAATAGCATTAATAGCATTAATATTAGCATGAATAGCATTAATAGCATTATTAATAACATTAATAGCATTATTAATAGCATTAATAGCCTAAATAATAGAATTAATAGCATAAATATTCGCATTAATAGCATGAGTATTAGCATAAAGAGCATGAATAGCAATATTATTAGCATTAATAGAATTTTGAATAGCATAAATAGCATGATTATTAGCCTTAATAGCATTATTAATAGCGTTAATATGATTATTATTAGCATTATTAGCATTAATATTAGCATTAATAGCATAATTATTAGCATTAATAGCATTATTATTAGCATTAATAGCATTATTAATAGCATTCATAGCATTAATAATACAATTAATAGCATTAATATTAGCATTAATAGCATTAATAGTATTATTAATAGCATTATTAATAGCATTATAAGCATTAATAGCATTATTAATAGCATTATTAATAGCATTAATAGCATAAATAATAGAATTAATAGCATAAATAAGCGCATTAATAGCATTACTATTAGCATAAAGAGCATGAATAGCAATATTATTAGCATTAATAGAATTTTGAATAGCATAAATAGCATGATTATTAGCCTTAATAGCATTATTAATAGCGTTAATATGATTATTATTAGCATTATTAGCATTAATATTAGCATTAATAGCATAATTATTAGCATTAATAGCATTATTATTAGGAGTAATAGGATTATTATTAGCATTAATAGCATTATTAATAGCATTAATAGCATTAATAATACAATTAATAGCATTAATATTAGCATTAATAGCATTAATAGTATTATTAATAGCATGAATAGCATTATTAATAGCATTAATAGCATTAATAGCATTATTAATAGCATTAATAGCATAAATAATAGAATTAATAGCATAAATAATCGCATTAATAGCATTACTATTACCATAAAGAGCATTAATAGCAATATTATTAGCATTAATAGAATTTTGAATAGCATAAATAGCATGATTATTAGCCTTAATAGCATTATTAATAGCGTTAATATGATTATTATTAGCATTATTATCATTATTTTAGCATTAATAGCATAATTATTAGCATTAATAGCATTATTATTAGCAGTAATAGCATTATTATTAGTATTAATAGCATTATTAATAGCATTAATAATAGAATTTATAGCATGAATATTAGCATTAATAGCATTAATAGTATTATTAATAGCATGAATAGCATTATTAATAGCATTAATAGCATTAATAGCATTATTAATAGCATTAATAGCATAAATAATAGAATTAATAGCATAAATAAGCGCATTAATAGCATGACTATTAGCATAAAGAGCATTAATAGCAATATTATTAGCATTAATAGAATTTTGAATAGCATAAATAGCATGATTATTAGCTTCAATAGCATTATTAATAGCGTTAATTTGATTATTATTAGCATTATTAGCATTAATATTAGCATTAATAGCATAATTATTAGCATTAATAGCATTATTATTAGGAGTAATAGGATTATTATTAGCATTAATAGCATTATTAATAGCAAAAATAGCATTAATAATACAATAATAGCATGAATATTAGCATTAATAGTATTAATAGTATTATTGATAGCATTAATAGCATTATTAATAGCATTAATAGCATTATTAATAGCATAATTATTAGCATTAATAGCATAATTATTAGCAGTAATAGCATTATTATTAGCATTAATAGCATAATTATTAGCATTAATAGCATTATTATTAGGAGTAATAGGATTAGTATTAGCATTAATAGCATTATTAATAGCAAAAATAGCATTAATAATACAATTAATAGAATGAATATTAGCATTAATAGTATTAATAGTATTATTGATAGCATGAATAGCATTATTAATAGCATTAATAGCATTATTAATAGCATTATTAATAGCATTAATAGCATTATTAATAGAATGATTATTAGCTTTAATAGCATTATTAATAGCGTTAATTTGATTATTATTAGCATTATTAGCATTAATATTAGCATTAATAGCATAATTATTAGCATTAATAGCATGAATATTAGCATTAATAGTATTATTGATAGCATTAATAGCATTATTAATAGCATTAATAGCATTATTAATAGCATAATTATTAGCATTAATAGCATAATTATTAGCAGTAATAGCATTATTATTAGCATTAATAGCATAATTATTAGCATTAATATCATTATTATTAGCATTAATAGTATAATTATTAGCATGAATAGCATAATTATTAGCATTAATAGCATTATTATTAGCAGTAATAGCATTATTATTAGCATAATTTTTTTTTTATTATTATTTTTTATTTTATTATTTATTATTTATTTTTTTTTTTATTATTATTTTTATTATTATTAAATTTATTTTTTATTATTTTTATTATTATTAATTTTTTTTTTTTTTTTTTTTTTTTTTTTAATTATTATTAAATTTATTTATTATTTGTTATTTTAAAGTGAGCCTGAGACTCGCAATGGCCGCCGGGCGGCCATTGCGAGTCGTCCTTCAGGTTCGCTCAAAGGGGTGATAGAGATACATGGCGGATGATACTGTGCGCTGATTGGTCGCTTGTTCCCATAGAGAAACATGGCCATGTTTCTCTATGGGAAGAAGCGACCAATCAGCGTCCAGCATCATCCGCTATGTAAGTCTATGAGCCCTTTGAGCGGACCTGAAGGAGAACTGTGTCTTTAGAAATGACTCAGTTCTCCTTCACCTCCGCTCAAAGGGCTCATAGAGTTACATAGCGGATAATGCTGGACGCTGATTGGTCGCTTCTTCCCATAGAGAAACATGGCCATGTTTGTCTATGGGAAGAAGCGACCAATCAGCGTGGAGCATCATCCGCTATGTAAGTCTATGAGCCCTTTGAGCGGACGTGAAGGAGAACTGTGTATTTAGAAATGACTCATTTCTCCTTCAGGTCCGCTCAAAGGGCTCATAGAGTTACATAGCGGATAATGGCGGACGCAGATTGGTCGTGGAGCTGAAGGACGACCCGGAGCTCAGTGGAAGAAGACAGAAGACCGCCGGATGGAAGACTCGTGGACCGGGCAGAAGGAAGAGGATGCCTGGGCCGAAGGAAGGAGTGGACCTGGACCTGGACCTGAGGAAGCAGATGTCATGAAGACAGGTAAGTGATCTACGGAGTCGGGGGGGGCCTGTGCGGACATTGTGGGGGGGCTGTGCGGACATTGGGGGGGCATGTGCGGACATTGTGGGGGGGCTGTGCGGACATTGGGGGGGGGCATGTGCGGACATTGTGGGGGGGCTGTGCGGACATTGGGGGGGGCATGTGCGGACATTGTGGGGGGGCTGTGCGGACATTGGGGGGGGCCTGTGCGGACATTGTGGGGGGGCTGTGCGGACATTGGGTGGGGGGGCCTGTGCGGACATTGTGGGGGGGCTGTGCGAACATTGGGGGGGGGCCTGTGCGGACATTGTGGGGGGGCTGTGCGGAGATTGTGGGGGGGGGGGCTGTGCGGACATTGGGTGGGGGGGGCCTGTGCGGACATTGTGGGGGGGCTGTGCGGACATTGGGTGGGGGGGGCCTGTGCGGACATTTGGGGGGGGGCATGTGCGGACATTGTGGGGGGGCTGTGGCGGACATTGGGGGGGGGGCCTGTGCGGACATTGTGGGGGGGGGCCTGTGCGGACATTGTGGGGGGGCTGTGCGGACATTGGGTGGGGGGGGGGCTGTGCGGACATTGTGGGGGGGCTGTGCGGACATTGGGGGGGGGCCTGTGCGGACATTGTGGGGGGGCTGTGCGGAGATGGTGGGGGGGGGCCTGTGCGGACATTGTGGGGGGGCTGTGAGGACATTGTGGGGGGGCTGTGCGGAAATTGGGGGGGGGGCCTGTGCGGACATTGTGGGCGGGCTGTTGCGGACATTGGGGGGGGGGGTTGTGCGGACATTGTGGGGGGGCTGTGCGGACATTGAGGGGGGGTCCTGTGCGGACATTGTGGGGGGGCTGTGCGGACATTGGGGGTGGGGCCTGTGCGGACATTGTGGGGGGGCTGAGCGGACATTGTGGGGGGGGGGCCTGTGCGGACATTGTGGGGGGGCTGTGCGGACATTGGGGGGAGGGCCTGTGCGGACATTGTGGGGGGGCTGTGCGGACATTGGGGGTGGGGGGCATGTGCGGACATTGTGGGGGGAGGGCATGTGCGGACATTGGTGGGGGGGCATGTGCGGACATTGTGGGGGGCTGTGCGGACATTGGGGGGGGGCTTAGGGTTTAGGTGCGGCAGGGCTTAGGGAGTAGGGGTAGACGGCGGGGCTTAGGGGTTATTAGTGTGGGCTTAGGATGCCAGGGGGCATAGGGGCTTAGGGGCGGCTGACTTAGGGGGTATGCGGCGGGGCTTAGGGTTTAGGTGCGGCGGGGCTTAGGGAGTAGGGGCTTAGGTGCGGCGGGGCTTAGGGGATAGGGGCTTAGGTGGTAGGGGCTTAGGGGGTAGGGGCTTATGTGCGGCGGAGATAAGGGGTAGGGGCTTAGGTGCGGCGGGGCTTAGGGGGTAGGGGCTTAGGTGCGGTGGACTTAGGGGGTAGGGGCTTAGATGCGGCGGGGCTTAGGGGGTAGGGGCTTAGGTGCGGCGGAGCTTAGGGGGTAGTGGCTTAGGGGGTAGGGGCTTAGGTGCGGCGGGGCTTAGGGTTAGTGTGTTAGGTGCGGCGGGGCTTAGGGGGTAGGGGCTTAGGTGGTAGGGGCTTAGGGGGTAGGGGCTTATGTGCGGCGGAGTTAAGGGTAGGGGCTTAGGTGCGGCGGGGCTTAGGGGGTAGGGGCTTAGGTGCGGAGGGGCTTAAGTGTGGGCTTAGGATGGCAGGGGGCATAGGGGCTTAGGGGCGGCGGACTTGGCTTAGGTGGTAGGGGCTTAGGGGTAGGGGCTTATATGCGGCGGAGTTAAGGGGTAGGGGCTTAGGTGCGGCGGGGCTTAGGGGGTAGGGGCTTAGGTGCGGAGGGGCTTTAGTGTGGGCTTAGGATGGCAGGGGGCATAGGGGCTTAGGGGCAGCGGACTTAGTGCGCCGCAGCTAAGTCCCTACCCCCTGAGGGGGTGGCTTACAGCATGGGGCTGTAGTGTACAGCGCTATGGTATACTACAGTCCCATGGCCATACGCCTGTCAGGCCTGAAGCGCCAGCGGTCATTGCGAGTCGTTGGTGCTTAGGGTTAGGGGCAGACAGGCGTATGGGCATGGGACTGTAGTATACCATAGCGGTGTACACTACAGCCCTATGCTGTGGGTGTGTTGGCAACTTTGTGGGCATTGCGAGTCCCTGCTGTGGCTTTGTTAGCGGTGCGGCTGCGTGGCAACGACTCGCAATGCCCTCTTGGACGGAAGTCGCTACGGCAATTATATAATAGATCCTAAAAATTGGACAAAAAGTCCTACCTGGGTTTAGTATACTAATAATAAACCTAGAAAAATGCCCCACACATATCACCACCCAAGATAATCGGTAAAGTAATATTGTGAGAAATTAAACCCAGTAAAAATTATTAATTATGCAAATTTTATTCAAAAAAGCAAAAAATCCATATACAAAATACAAAAATAACATATGATATACAGAACAAAGTAACTTCCACGGTGACAGAAAGATACCAGTCCAACTGAGGAGCAAATAGTAGGTCAAAGAAAAATTATACAAGAAGGGCCAATGCTATGGTGTATACGGGAGTATCCCACGGAGTAACACATCTCCTATCTTTACACCCTCCACTAGTACTTTCAAGGGTAGAGAATAGCGTGCAAATTAGTTAGATCAGTGATCTATCTATCAAGCATGTGGCACTAACTAGCATATAAAGAAATTTCTGATCTGACACATGATATATCACTATACAGACGCAATATGCGTTTGCTTACGGCTAACAGTATAGAATCTGCTTAGCACAAGGAAAGATCGAATTATCTACAAAAAAGTATATAATGTTAAAGCGCTTGCTATGTACATACCCTGTGCCATTGCTGATGTAAGCTGGGGGGGAGAAAGCAACACCACCCCACGCAAGACCCCTCCTGTGCCCTCAACGCGTTTCACCGCTACCGCTGCGGCTTCGTCAGGAGGCGTGCAAGCGCTTTAACATTATATACTTTTTTGTAGATAATTCGATCTTTCCTTGTGCTAAGCAGTTGTTTGCATAGTCTATTTTTGCTATTCTTGTCTGCAATAATTTAGGATCTTAGTGGGGCAGAAGTAGGTTGTAACGTAAATTAGGATACGCCAAAACACTCGGTATTCTCATCAGCGTTTGTATCTGACCAGTCCACCTGCAGGGCTTTAATCTCTAATCTCAGTGTCCAGCTAAAAACCAACTGTTGTCTGCATTCATTTACCATTTGTGTGCACCAGGAGTAGGTTGTAGCATAAATTAGGATACGCCAAAACACTCTGTATTCTCGTCAGCATTTGTGTCTGATCAGTCCACCTGCAGGGCTTTAATCTCTAATTTCAGTGTCCAGCTAAAAACCAACTCTTGTCTGCATTCATTTACCATTTATGTGCGCCAGGAGTAGGTTGTAGCATAAATTAGAATACGGAAAAACACTCGGTATTCTCGTCAGTATTTGTGTCTGACCAGTCCACATGCTGGGCTTTAATCTTTAAGCTCAGTGTCTAGCTGAAAACCAACTGTTGTCTGCATTCATTTAGCATTTTAGTGCGGCAGGAGTTGGTTGTAGCGTAAAACTCGGTATTCTTGTCAGCGTTTGTGTCTGACCAGTCAACCTGCAGGGCTTTAATCTCTAATCTCAGTGTCCAGCTAAAAACCAACTCTTGTCTGCATTCATTTAGCATCTTAGTGTGGTAGGAGTAGGTTGTAAAGTAAATTAAGATACGCCAAAACACTCGGTATTCTTGTTAGCGTTTGTGTCTGACCAGTCCCCCTGCTAAACTGTAATCTCTAATCTCAGTATCCAGCTAAAAACCCACTCTTCTCTGCATTCATTTACCATTTGTGTGCACCTGGAGTGGGTTTTAGCGTAAATCAGGATACGCCAAAACACTCTGTATTTTCGTCAGCATTTGTGTCTGAGAAGTCCACCTGCTGGGCTTTAATCTTTAATCTCAGTGTCCAGCTAAAAATCAATACTTATCTACATTAATTTAGCATCTTAGTGTGCGCCAGAAGTAGGTTGTAGCGTAAATTAGGATACGCCAACACACTCGGTATTCTCGTCAGTATTTGTGTCTGACAAGTCCACCTGCAGGGCTTTAATCTCTAATCTCAATGTCCAGCTAAAAAACTTCTCTTGTCTGCATTAATTTAGAATCTTAGTGTGGCAGGAGTACGTTGTAGCGTAAATTAGCATACGCCAAAACATTCGGTGTTCACGTCAGCGTTTGTGTTTGACTAGTCCACCTGCATGGCTTTAATCTCTAATCTCTGTGTCCAGCTAAAAACCGACTCTTGTCTGCATTCATTTACCATTTATATGCACCAGGAGTAGGTTGTAGCGTAAATTAGGACACGCCAAAACACTCGGTTTTCACGTCAGCGTTTGTGTCTGACCAGTCCACCTGCTGGGATTTAATCTCTAAACTCAGTGTCCAGCTAAAAAACAACTCTTGTCTGCATTCATTTACCATTTGTGTACGCCAGGAGTCGGTTGTAGCGTAAATTAGAATACGGCAAAACATTCGGTATTCTCGTCAGTATTTGTGTCTGACCAGTCCATCTGCTCGGCTTTAATCTCTAATCTCAGTGTCCAGCTAAAAACCAACTTTTGTCAGCATTCATTTAGCATCTTAGTGCGGCAGGAGTAGGTTGTAGCGTAAATTAGGATACGCCAAAACACTCTGTACTCTCGTCAGCGCTTGTGTTTGACCAGTCCACCTGCTGGGCTTTAATCTCTAATCTCAGTGTCCAGCTAAAAAACCAACTCTTGTCAGCATTCATTTAGCATCTTAGTGTGGCAGAAGTAGATTATAGCGTAAATTAATATACGCCAAAACACTCGGTATTCTCGACAGTGTTTGTGTCTGACCAGTCCACATGCTGGGCTTTAATCTCTAATCTCAGTGTCCAGCTAAAAACCAACTCTTGTTTGCATTCATTTACCATTTGTGAGCACCAGGAGTGGGTTTTAGCGTAAATTAGGATACGCCAAAACACTCGGTATTCTTGTTAGCGTTTGTGTCTGACCAGTCCCCCTGCTGAGGTGTAATCTCTAATCTCAGTATCCAGCTAAAAACCCACTCTTGTCTGCATTCATTTACCATTTGTGTGCACCTGGAGTGGGTTTTAGCGTAAATCAGAATACGCCAAAACGCTCTGTATTCTTGTCAGCATTTGTGTCTGAGAAGTCCACCTGCTGGGCTTTAATCGTCCAGCTAAAAATCAATATTTATCTACATTAATTTAGCATCTTAGTGTGCGCCAGGAGTAGGTTGTAGCGTAAATTAGGATACGCCAACACACTCTGTATTCTCGTCAGTATTTGTGTCTGACCAGTCCACCTGCAGGGCTTTAATCTCTAATCTCAGTGTCCAGCTAAAAAACTTCTCTTGTCTGCATTAATTTAGCATATTAGTGGGGCAGGAGTAGGTTGTAGCGTAAACTAGGATACGCCAAAACAATCTGTATTCTCGTCAGTGTTTGTGTCTGACCAGTCCACCTGCAGGGCTTTAATCTCTAATCTCAGTGTCCAACTAAAAACCAACTCTTGTCTGCATTAATTTAGCATCTTAATGCGGCAGGAGTAGGTTGTAGCGTAAATTAGGATACGCCAAAATACTCTGTATTCTCGTCAGTGTTTGTGTCTGACCAGTCCACCTGCAGGGCTTTAATCTCTAATCTCAGTGTCTAGCTAAAAACCAACTCTTGTCTACATTAATTTAGAATCTTAGTGTGGCAGGAGTAGGTTGTAACATAAATTGGGATAAGCAAAAACACTCTGTACTCTCGTCAGCGTTTGTGTCTGACCAGTCTACCTGCTGTGCTTTAATCTCTAATCTCAGTGTCCAACTAAAAACCAACTCTTATATTATATCCTAAAAATTGGACAAAAAGTCCTACCTTGGTTTAGTATACTAATAATAAACCTAGAAAAATGCCCCACACATATCACCACCCAAGATAATCGGTAAAGTAATATTGTGAGAAATTAAACCCAGTAAAAATTATTAATTATGCAAATTTTATTCAAAAAAGCAAAAAATCCATATACAAAATACAAAAATAACACATGATATACAGAACAAAGTAACTTCCACGGTGACAGAAAGATACCAGTCCAACTGAGGAGCAAATAGTAGGTCAAAGAAAAATTATACAAGAAGGGCCAATGCTATGGTGTATACGGGAGTATCCCACGGAGTAACACATCTCCTATCTTTACACCCTCCACTAGTACTTTCAAGGGTAGAGAATAGCGTGCAAATTAGTTAGTTCAGTGATTAGGGATGAGCGAGTCTACTCGCTAGGACTCGTTACTCGGCGATTCTTAAGGGACTCGCTGGACTCGGTAATCGGCGAGTCTTTTAGCGAATACTCGCTCAGTAACGAGTCCAATGCAAGTCAATGGCAATCTTAGTTTTGTCAGAGTTTACTTTATCTCACTCGCTAGACTCGCTAGACTCACTCTATCACATCGCTATATAGCTTGAATCTCCCCAAACAGCAGCGAGTCTGAGCGAGTCTACGAGTCCGAATCCTAGCGAGTCTGCGATTCCGAGTCCTGTATTCTCTATTCGGGACTCGCGAATCCAGAATCTTTTATGTTACTAGTCAGCATTGCGTGTTAGGTCAGAAAACTTGTGAAGAAGGACAAGCATCTTAGCCAATCATAGTCAGTAATGCCATAGCAGCTTTGGTTGTGTCAGGACTATGATTGGCTGCTGTCCATCGTGATGCCTATGTCATCTATGACAGGCAAGGCAGTATATAAGGCTTGCCCCCGCCATTTTGGGCACATTCCTGAGAAGAGCTGACCTAGTGCAGGGAGACTTGGAGCAGATCTAGGGACAGTTAGGCAGTGTAGGAGTCACACATAACCCAAAAGTTCTTTTCAGAACTACCAGGACGGAGGATTGCTGTACAGGACTGTAAGGAAGGGAGATAGGAGCAGCCTTACAGTGAATCCAGCACCATCCTCAGAGCTTAGTTCACCCAGCTTTCCGCAGAGCTGTAATCCTAAGCTTTTTCTTATTTTTGGCACTAGTCTACCAAATAATTTTGGTGCCATTTTTCCACAAAAAATTTCCTGTGCCAGTGCGTTGCTGTACGGTGTCCTGCCTGCAGCTCGCACGGTACTTGTAAACTTGCACGCAGCCAGCACCGCAGCCTAACAGTGCCTGGTTCTGCGTACTAAACAATTTTTTCCTGTGCCAGTGCGTTGCTGTACGGTGTCCTGCCTGCAGCTCGCACGGTACTTGTAAACTTGCATGCAGCCAGCACCGCAGCCTAACAGTGCCTGGTTCTGCGTACTAAACAATTTTTTCCTGTGCCAGTGCGTTGCTGTACGGTGTCCTGCCTGCAGCTCGCACGGTACTTGTAAACTTGCACGCAGCCAGCACCGCAGCCTAACAGTGCCTGGTTCTGCGTACTAAACAATTTTTTCCTGTGCCAGTGCGTTGCTGTACGGTGTCCTGCCTGCAGCTCGCACGGTACTTGTAAACTTGCACGCAGCCAGCACCGCAGCCTAACAGTGCCTGGTTCTGCGTACTAAACAATTTTTTCCTGTGCCAGTGCGTTGCTGTACGGTGTCCTGCCTGCAGCTCGCACGGTACCTTCCATCTGTCTTAAAATATCGCAGGGTGCTTTCACATCTGCGTTTTTCGTAATTCGCGGCAGATGCGGTGAAAAAACCGCATCTGCCGCGTTTACCGCATAACCGTTCCACTTGCGGCGCGGTTGCGTTTTTTTCTATGCAAAGTATAGGCATACTTGCGGCAGGTGCGGCAAGTGCGGTTTTGCACTTGCGGCAGGTGCGGCCGCGAAAAAAAACGCGGCTTACTGCGGTTTTTTTTCGCGGCCGCACCTGCCGCAAGTGCAAAACCGCACTTGCCGCACCTGCCGCAAGTATGCCTATACTTTGCATAGAAAAAACCGCAACCGCGCCGCAAGTGGAACGGTTATGCGGTAAACGCGGCAGATGCGGTTTTTTCACCGCATCTGCCGCGAATTATGAAAAACGCAGATGTGAAAGGGCCCTAAGCCTCTAGTGTGTACCTTTCACGAAATAGTACCTGCTACTTGTTTTACAAGCCCCAGAAAGCCACCAGAAATTATAAAATGTTTGCTTTTACAGCATGGTGTGTGCCCGAGAATCGCTTCCCCCTCCCATCATCGGCTCCAAATAAGAGAAAAACCTGCGAGTTTGGACTCGCACACTTTTAGAGACACATCAGCGATTTGGAAATAGCATTATTCGTTATTACTCGGTTCCCTATTCATTTACATTGGACTCGCTAGACTCGCAACGAGTAGCGAGTCCTGGGCTCGGACTCGTGCGGGTCTAGCGATTCCGAGTAATTTAGGACTCGCTCATCCCTATCAGTGATCTATCTATCAAGCATGTGGCACTAACTAGCATATAAAGAAATTTCTGATCTGACACATGATATATCACTATACAGACGCAATATGCGTTTGCTTACGGCTAACAGTATAGAATCTGCTTAGCACAAGGAAAGATCGAATTATCTACAAAAAAGTATATAATGTTAAAGCGCTTGCTATGTACATACCCTGTGCCATTGCTGATGTAAGCTGGGGGGGAGAAAGCAACACCACCCCACGCAAGACCCCTCCTGTGCCCTCAACGCGTTTCACCGCTACCGCTGCGGCTTCGTCAGGAGGCGTGCAAGCGCTTTAACATTATATACTTTTTTGTAGATAATTCGATCTTTCCTTGTGCTAAGCAGTTGTTTGCATAGTCTATTTTTGCTATTCTTGTCTGCATTAATTTAGCATCTTAGTGGGGCAGAAGTAGGTTGTAGCGTAAATTAGGATACGCCAAAACACTCGGTATTCTCAACAGCGTTTGTATCTGACCAGTCCACCTGCAGGGCTTTAATCTCTAATCTCAGTGTCCAGCTAAAAACCAACTGTTGTCTGCATTCATTTTTCTATTTGTGTGCACCAGGAGTAGGTTGTAGCATAAATTAGGATACGCCAAAACACTCTGTATTCTCGTCAGCATTTGTGTCTGATCAGTTCACCTGCAGGGCTTTAATCTCTAATTTCAGTGTCCAGCTAAAAACCAACTCTTGTCTGCATTCATTTACCATTTATGTGCGCCAGGAGTAGGTTGTAGCATAAATTAGAATACGGAAAAACACTTGGTATTCTCGTCAGTATTTGTGTCTGACCAGTCCACATGCTGGGCTTTAATCTTTAAGCTCAATGTCTAGCTGAAAACCAATTCTTGTCTGCATTCATTTACCATTTATATGCACCAGGAGTAGGTTGTAGCGTAAATTAGCACACGCCAAAACACTCGGTTTTCACGTCAGCGTTTGTGTCTGACCAGTCCACCTGCAGGGCTTTAATCTCTAAACTCAGTGTCCAGCTAAAAAACAACTCTTGTCAGCATTCATTTACCATTTGTGTACGCCAGGAGTCGGTTGTAGCGTAAATTAGAATACGGCAAAACATTCGGTATTCTCGTCAGTATTTGTGTCTGACCAGTCCATCTGCAGGGTTTTAATCTCTAATCTCAGTGTCCAGCTAAAAACCAACTTTTGTCAGCATTCATTTAGCATCTTAGTGCGGCAGGAGTAGGTTGTAGCGTAAATTAATATACGCCAAAACACTCGGTATTCTCGACAGTGTTTGTGTCTGACCAATCCACATGCTGAGTTGTAATCTCTAATCTCAGTATCCAGCTAAAAACCCACTCTTGTCTGCATTCATTTACCATTTGTATGCACCAGGAGTGGGTTTTAGCGTAAATCAGGATACGCCAAAACGCTCTGTATTCTTGTTAGCATTTGTGTCTGAGAAGTCCACCTGCTGGGCTTTAATCTTTAGTCTCAGTGTCCAGCTAAAAATCAATATTTATCTACATTAATTTAGCATCTTAGTGTGCGCCAGGAGTAGGTTGTTGCGTAAATTAGGATACGCCAACACACTCTGTATTCTCGTCAGTGTTTGTGTCTGATCAGTCCACCTGCAGGGCTTTAATCTCTAATCTCAGTGTCCAGCTAAAAAACTTCTCTTGTCTGCATTAATTTAGAATCTTAGTGTGGCAGGAGTACGTTGTAGCGTAAATTAGCATACGCCAAAACATTCGGTTTTCACGTTAGCGTTTGTGTTTGACTAGTCCACCTGCAGGGCTTTAATCTCTAATCTCAGTGTCCAGCTAAAAACCAACTCTTACCCAAGCAGTGTATGTGAATACCTGGACAGAATGGATCTTATTGAGAGATGCCCCCAACTTTGGTGACCTCTTTACATGAGTAGTGGAGCACCTGTACCATTCTCTATCTGCTGCACCCGTCATTCTACATTTAACAACACATCCCATATCTCTGTCTACTCTTTTTCTTCTCCTTCTCTTATAATTCACTCTTTTAGCTATTCCCCCCCTCCCCCTCATACTAATTCTTCCCTATTTTCTTTTTTGTCCCCTCTACTAGCTATCTTGAAAGAATTCTCTATTGCCTACTCTTCTTTCCCCTTGTTGGACTGACTCTGGTCATAAATAAGTTGCGTGTGACCTTGTATATATGTTCTTTATATTTCAAGTTTCTTATGGCAAGAGACGGAGCCAAAATTTGGTTCCCTTGTTGGAGGGGAGGACTTCCCTCCATATATTCTAGAGAGACTTTTCGTGACCACAACTACTTGGACTTGAACTGTTAGACCTGTGGTCCATTGACTTTAACTATATTATTCTCTTCTGGAATCATACTGTTCTTTATGTTTAAGTGTACCTTAATGTATACCCTTTAATTGAAAAATGTTCAATAAATATACATTTACAAAAAAAAACAACAACTCTTGTCTGCATTCATTTAGCATTTTAGTGCGGCAGGAGTAGGTTGCAGCATTAATTAGGATACGCCAAAACACTCTGTTTTCTCGTCAGCGTTTGTGTCTGACCAGTCCACCTGCAGGGCTTTAATCTCTAATCTCAGTGTCCAGCTAAAAACCAACTCTTGTCTGCATTAATTTAGCATCTTAGTGCAGCAGGAGTAGGTTGTAGCGTAAATTAGGGTACGCCAAAACACTCGATATTCTCGTCAGCATTTGTGTCTGACCGTTCCTCCTGCACGGCTTTAATCTCTAATCTTAGTGTCCAGCTAAAAACCAACTCTTGTCTGCATTCATTTACCATTTGAGTGCACCAGCAGTGAGTTTTAGCGTAAATTAGGATACGCCAAAACACTCGATATTCTCGTCAGCATTTGTGTCTGACCGTTCCTCCTGCACGACTTTAATCTCTAATCTTAGTGTCCAGCTAAAATACAACTCTTGTCTGCATTAATTTACCATTTGTGTGCACCAGGAGTAGGTTGTAACGTAAATTATGATACGTCAAAACACTCGGTATTCTTGTCAGCATTTGTGTCTGACCAATCCCCCTGCTGAGCTGTAATCTCTAATCTCAGTATCCAGCTAAAAACCAACTTTTGTCTGCATTCATTTACCATTTGTGTGCACCTGGAGTGGGTTTTAGCGTAACTCAGGATACGCCAAAATACTCTGTATTCTCGTCAGCATTTGTGTCTGAGAAGTCCACCTGCTGGGCTTTAATCTTTAACCTCAGTGTCCAGCTAAAAACCAACTCTTGTCTGCATTCATTTATCATTTGTGTGCACCAGATGTTAGTTGCAGCGTAAATTAGGATACGCCAAAACACTTGGTATTCTCGTTAGCGTTTGTGTCTGACCAATCAACCTGCAGGGTTTTAATCTCTAATCTCAGTGTCCAGCTAAAAACCAACTCATGTCTGCATTAATTTAGCATCTTAGTGCTGCAGGAGTAGGTTGTAGCGTACATTAGGATACGCCAAAACACTCGGTATTCTCGTCAGCATTTGTGTCTGACCAGTCAACCTGCAGGGCTTTAATCTCCAATCTCAGTGTCCAGCTAAAAATCAATACTTGTCTGCATTAATTTAGCATCTTAGTGTGCACCAGGAGTAGGTTGTAGCGTAAATTAGGATACGCCAACACACTGGGTATTCTCATCAGTATTTGTGTCTGACAAGTCCACCTGCAGGGCTTTCATCTCTAATCTCAGTGTCTATCTAAAAAACTTCTCTTGTCTGCATTAATTTAGCATCTTAGTGTGGCAGGAGTAGGTTGTAGCGTAAATTAGGATATGCCAAAACCTTCGGTTTTCATGTCAGCGTTTGTGTTTGACCAGTTCACCTGCAGGGCTTTAATCTCTAATCTCAGTGTCCAGCTAAAAACCAACTCATGTCTGCATTAATTTAGCATCTTAGTGGGGCAGGAGTAGGTTGTAGCGTAAATTAGGATAAGCCAAAACACTTGGTATTTTCGTCAGTATTTGTGTCTGACCGGTCCATCTGCAGGGCTTTAATCTCTAATTTCAGTGTCCAGCTAAAAACCAACTCTTGTCTGCATTCATTTAGCATCTTAGTGTGGTAGGAGTAGGTTGTAAAGTAAATTAAGATACGCCAAAACACTCGGTATTCTTGTTAGCGTTTGTGTCTGACCAGTCCCCTGCTAAACTGTAATCTCTAATCTCAGTATCCAGCTAAAAACCCACTCTTCTCTGCATTCATTTACTATTTGTGTGCACCTGGAGTGGGTTTTAGCGTAAATCAGAATACGCCAAAACACTCTGTATTCTCGTCAGCATTTGTGTCTGAGAAGTCCACCTGCTGGGCTTTAATCTTTAATCTCAGTGTCCAGCTAAAAATCAATACTTATCTACATTAATTTAGCATCTTAGTGTGCGCCAGAAGTAGGTTGTAGCGTAAATTAGGATACGCCAACACACTCGGTATTCTCGTCAGTATTTGTGTCTGACCAGTCCACCTGCAGGGCTTTAATCTCTAATCTCAATGTCCAGCTAAAAAACTTCTCTTGTCTGCATTAATTTAGAATCTTAGTGTGGCAGGAGTACTTTGTAGCGTAAATTAGCATACGCCAAAACATTCGGTTTTCACGTCAGCGTTTGTGTCTGACCAGTCCACCTGCTGGGATTTAATCTCTAAACTCAGTGTCCAGCTAAAAAACAACTCTTGTCTGCATTCATTTACCATTTGTGTGCGCCAGGAGTCGGTAGTAGCGTAAATTAGAATACGGCAAAACATTCGGTATTCTCGTCAGTATTTGTGTCTGACCAGTCCATCTGCTGGGCTTTAATCTCTAATCTCAGTGTCCAGCTAAAAACCAAATCTTGTCTGCATTCGTTTACCATTTGTGTGCACCAGGAGTAGGTTGTAGCATAAATTAGGATATGCCAAAAACTCGGTATTCTCGTCAGCGTTTGTGTCTGACCAGTCCACCGGCAGGGCTTTAATCTCTAATCTCAGTGTCCAGCTAAAAACCGACTCTTGTCTGCATTTATTTACCATTTGTGTGCACCAGGAGTAGGTTGTAGCGTAAATTAGAATACGGCAAAACACTGGGTATTCTCGTCAGTATTTGTGTCTGACCAGTCCATCTGCTGGGCTTTAATCTCTAATCTCAGTGTCTAGCTAAAAACCAACTCTTGTCTGCATTCATTTACCATTTATATGCACCAGGAGTAGGTTGTAGCGTAAATTAGGACACGCCAAAACACTCGGTTTTCACGTCAGCGTTTGTGTCTGACCAGTCCACCTGCTGGGATTTAATCTCTAAACTCAGTGTCCAGCTAAAAAACAACTCTTGTCTGCATTCATTTACCATTTGTGTGCGCCAGGAGTCGGTAGTAGCGTAAATTAGAATACGGCAAAACATTCGGTATTCTCGTCAGTATTTGTGTCTGACCAGTCCATCTGCTGGGCTTTAATCTCTAATCTCAGTGTCCAGCTAAAAACCAAATCTTGTCTGCATTCGTTTACCATTTGTGTGCACCAGGAGTAGGTTGTAGCATAAATTAGGATATGCCAAAAACTCGGTATTCTCGTCAGCGTTTGTGTCTGACCAGTCCACCGGCAGGGCTTTAATCTCTAATCTCAGTGTCCAGCTAAAAACTAACTTTTGTCTGCATTCATTTAGCATTTTAGTGCGGCAGGAGTAGATTGTAGCGTAAATTAGGATACGCCAAAACACTTTGTATTCTCGTCAGCGTTTTTGTCTGACCAGTCCACCTACAGGGCTTTAATCTCCAATCTCAGTGTCCAGCTAAAAATCAATACTTGTCTGCATTAATTTAGCATCTTAGTGTGCGCCAGGAGTAGGTTGTAGCGTAAATTAGGATACGCCAACACACTGGGTATTCTCATCAGTATTTGTGTCTGAGAAGTCCACCTGCTGGGCTTTAATCTTTAACCTCAGTGTCCAGCTAAAAACCAACTCTTGTCTGCATTCATTTAGCATTTTAGTGCTGCAGGAGTAGGTTGTAGCGTACATTAGGATACGCCAAAACACTCGGTATTCTCGTCAGCGTTTGTGTCTGACCAGTCAACCTGCAGGGCTTTAATCTCCATTCTCAGTGTCCAGCTAAAAATCAATACTTGTCTGCATTAATTTAGCATCTTAGTGTGCGCCAGGAGTAGGTTGTAGCGTAAATTAGGATACGCCAACACACTGGGTATTCTCATCAGTATTTGTGTCTGACAAGTCCACCTGCAGGGCTTTAATCTCTAATCTCAGTGTCTATCTAAAAAACTTCTCTTGTCTGCATTAATTTAGCATCTTAGTGTGGCAGGAGTAGGTTGTAGCGTAAATTAGGATATGCCAAAACCTTCGGTTTTCATGTCAGCGTTTGTGTTTAACCAGTTCACCTGCAGGGCTTTAATCTCTAATCTCAGTGTCCAGCTAAAAACCAACTCTTGTCTGCATTCATGTAGCATTTTAGTGCTGCAGGAGTAGGTTGTAGCGTAAATTAGGATACGCCAAAACACTCGGTATTCTCGTCAGCATTTGTGTCTGACCGGTCCATCTGCAGGGCTTTAATCTCTAATTTCAGTGTCGGCTAAAAACCAACACTTGTCTGCATTTATTTACCATTTGTGTGCACCAGGACTAGGTTGTAGCGTAAATTAGGATACGCCAAAACACTCTGTACTCTCGTCAACGTTTGTGTTTGACCAGTCTGCCTGCTGGGCTTTAATCTCTAATCTCAGTGTCCAGCTAAAAACCAACTCTTGACTGCATTCATTTAGCATCTTAGTGCGGCAGGAGTAGGTTGTAGCGTAAATTTGGATATGCCAAAACACTCAGTATTCTCGTCAGCGTTTGTGTCTGACCAGTCAACCTGCAGGGCTTTAATCTCGAATATCAGTGTCCAGCTAAAAACCAACTCTTGTCTGCATTAATTTAGCATCTTAGTGGGCAGGAGTAGGTTGTAGCGTAAATTAGGATAAGCCAAAACACTCAGTATTCTCGTCAGTATTTGTGTCTGACCGGTCCATCTGCAGGACTTTAATCTCTAATTTCAGTGTCCGGCTAAAAACCAACACTTGTCTGCATTTATTTACCATTTGTGTGCACCAGGACTAGGTTGTAGCGTAAATTAGGATACGCCAAAACACTCTGTACTCTCGTCAACGTTTGTGTTTGACCAGTCCACTTGCTCGGCTTAATCTCTATTCTCAGTGTCCAGCTAAAAAACAACTCTTGTCTGCATTCATTTAGCATCTTAGTGTGGCAGAAGTAGGTTGTAGCGTAAATTAAGATACGCCAAAACACTCTGTATTCTCGTCAGTGTTTGTGTCTGGCCAATCCACATGCTGGGCTTTAATCTCTAATCTCAGTGTGCAGCTAAAAACCAACTCTTTTCTGCATTCATTTACCATTTGTGTGCACCAGGAGTGGGTTTTAGCGTAAATTAGGATACGCCAAAACACTCAATATTCTCGTCAGCATTTGTGTCTGACTGTTCTACCTGCACGGCTTTAATCTCTAATCTCAGTGTCTAGCTAAAAACCAACTCTTGTCTGCATTAATTCACCATTTGTGTGCACCAGAAGTGGGTTGCAGCGTAAATTAGGATACGCCAAAACACTCGGCATTCTCGTCAGCATTTGTGTCTGAGAAGTCCACTTGCTGAGCTTTAATAATTAATCTCAGTGTTCAGCTAAAAATCAACTCTTGTCTGCATTCATTTACCATTTGTGTGCGCCAGAAGTGGGTTGCAGCGTAAATTAGGATACGCCAAAACACTGTATATTCTCGTCAGTATTTGTGTCTGACCAGTCCACCTGCAGGGCTTTAATCTCTAATCTCAGTGTCCAGCTAAAAAACTTCTCTCGTCAGCATTAATTTAGCATCTTAGTGTGGCAGGAGTAGGTTGTAGCGTAAATTAGGATACGCCAAATCATTCGGTTTTCACGTCAGCGTTTGTGTTTGACCAGTCCACCTACAGGGCTTTAATCTCTAATGTTAGTGTCCAGCTAAAAACCAACTCTTGTCTGCATTCTTTTACCATTTATATGCACCAGGAGTAGGTTGTAGCGTAAATTAGGACACGCCAAAACACTCGGTTTTCACATCAGCGTTTGTGTCTGGCCAGTCCACCTGCAGGGCTTTAATCTCTAATCTTAGTGTCCAGCTAAAAAGCTATTCTTGTCTGCATTCATTTAGCATCTTAGTGCGGCAGGAGTAGGTTGTAGTGTAATGGCTGGCAGTCACTGCAATGCCACAGCCCTGTTAGTTGTGGCATTGCAGTGATTGGCCGGCCCGCACAGCGTGACCGAGCCTTTATAAGACCCGGCCACGATGTGCTCTGCACACAGCCATCCAGACAGTCAGTGTAGGGAGAGTGTCTGCTGGTGCTTAAGGGACAGAATTGCGGCCCTCATAGGTAGATCCGGAGCAGGGCTGCAAACTGCTGCTGACCACAACAGTCCTTCTCAGGACTAATCTAGGAGGATATAGGCAGAGTGTAATATCCATATCCAGCTTTCCAGTGACCAGAACAGTCAGGAGACTGTTGTAGCTGTATACAGGCAGTGTCTAATATCCATATCCAGCTTTTCTGTGACCAGAACAGTCACCAGACTGTTGCAGCTGTATACAGGCAGGGTCTAATATCCATATCCAGCTTTCCAGTGACCAGAACAATCAGGAGACTGTTGTAGCTGAATACAGGCAGGGTCTAATATTAGTGATGAGCGAGTACTAAAATGCTCGGGTGCTCGAAGCTCGGGCCGAGCATCCCGAGATACTCGTGTACTCGGCCCGAGTACCGAGCCCAATGTTATCCTATGGGAGACACGAGTATTTTTATGACATGACTGCCGGCAGCATGGAAAAACCCTAAAAATGTCACAAAAGTCTCAGAAGAGTGCTGAAATGACATGGCAACACCATGGGGAAGACCCCTGGAAGCATTTCTCACTCAAAAGTCACAGCTGTGAACAATCTTGTCCGAGTTTCACGCCAATTTTACGGAGTCACCAGAAAACCTTCCAAAATGATACCAAAATGAATATTTAGGGTGGAAATGTTAAGGGCACATACCCAATAGTGAGATACAGCTGGTGTATGTTACTTTTTGTGATTACATGAAAGATTTTACGTGAAAACATTGTGCGGCACTCCGATGTCCCTGAGAAGAGACGTACATGAAGGCCTCTTGACATAATGTGCCCATTTTGAGGAACTGGGTCTATTGTAGTATTTTCCTTTGCTAGGGCAGTCCAAAATTTGGAGGTTCACCAATGCCCCTGGATAGAGACGTGCATGAGGGCCTGTAAACCTCAAATGAGTGTATTGTAGTATAGCCCTTTGGCCAGGGCAGCCAAAAATTGGGAGGCTCCACATTGTCCCAGGATAGAGACGTGCAGGAGGGCCTGTAAACCTCAAGTGGGTGTATTGTAGTATAGCCCTTTGGCCAGGGCAGCCAAAAATTGGGAGGCTCCACATTGTCCCTGGATAGAGACGTGCAGGAGGGCCTGTAAACCTCAAGTGGGTGTATTGTAGTATAGCCCTTTGGCCAGGGCAGCCAAAAATTGGGAGGTTCAACAATGACCCATGCATACAGACATGTAGTAGGGCCTGTAACCCTCAAGTGGGTGTATTGTAGTATAGCCCTTTGGCCAGGGCAGCCAAAAATTGGGAGGTTCAACAATGACCCATGCATACAGACATGTAGTAGGGCCTGTAACCCTCAAGCTTGGACTCCGATCTGGATCACCCTGCCTATATCCTCCGAGATTAGTCCTGAGAAGGACTGTTGTGGTCAGCTCAGCAGCAGTTTGCAGCCCTGCTCCGGATCTATCTATGAGGGCCGCAAATCTGTCCCTAAGCAGCAGACACTCTCCCTACACTCACTGTCTGGATGCCTGTGTGCAGAGCACAGCGCGGCCGGGTCTTATAAAGGCTCAGTCACGCTGTGCAGGCCGGCCAATCACTGCAATGCCACAACTAACAGGGCTGTGGCATTGCAGTGGTCTGCCAGCCAATCCCTGCACGTGGGCTGGCTCTCAAAAGAGCGCCAACATGCAGAGATGATGACCACGAGCACAGCACGAGTATCGCGAGATTACTCGGTGCTCGCCGAGTAGCCCGAGTACAGTGATACTCGTGCGAGTACCGAGTAGTGGGGAGCATGCTCGCTCATCACTATCTAATATCCATATCCAGCTTTCCTGTGACCAGAACAGTCACCAGACTGTTGTAGCTATATACAGGCAGGGTCTAATATCCATATCCAGCTTTCCTGTTGTGGCACCCTGGCACCTGTTGGGCACCGCAGAAATCCTTAGGGCATGACTGGAGTTAACAGCAAAGCAAAACTCACAAAACACCAAACAACACAACAACACCTTAGAACACCTGGTTTCACCCCGAGCCTCTAGGGGAGCTCCACTGGTCACTTTGAGCCAGTTCCCCCTATAAATAGAGTCTTGGAGGGAGAAACACCAGAGTGTGCAGACGCTAGGAGAGCTGCAGGGTGTGTGTGATCTCCACCTTATGAGACACACACTAGGCCCAACCAGTCATCCAGCCAGTGAGGAAATCCCTGCAATTGGGATAATAGGAAAGGAGAAGCACCTCTCAAGGAACACAGAGTATTCTAACTCTTCCCTTACCAACCGGTTACTGGAACCGAAGCTGTGGAAGCTACATAGCCACTGCAGAGAACCAGCATACTTCACAGGGAGTCTAGCCCCCTGTTCACCTGTCGCACCTACCAACGAGAGCCCAGGGAAGAAGGTAGAATTATCATCACCCTTTTACAGTGCCCTCAGTGCTGACAACCAGGTGAAATCCGTTCTATTGAACACACTGCCCGGTCCGGCTGGATTCCACATCCACCCGACCTTAGCACCAGAAGTATAGAGAGAAGGAAGCCTACACAAACTGCTTGCTGTGAATCTCCAGGATTGCTAAACTTCACGAACCCGGTCTGGCGTACCTGAAAACCACCAGTAAAGGTACTAAAAAGACTTTGGCGTGTCTGTGTTTGACTCCTGGGCCTAACAGCAGCATTACCGCAGCTGCCTCACAACATCTTGCGCAGCTCCCGGCTCCGGGGACTCCCGCTCATCCTGTGGGGAGCGTTCCAACTTGCTGCCTACCATCCCCCGGAGACCTAGCAGCGCTGGTAAAGTTACCAGAACACCCGCAGGTGGCGTCACGAAGACAAATCAGCCCTACTGTTCCGCCATTTTCCCCTTTTGATCTGGACCACCGGGCCTACACCACCGCAGGCGCGGTTCCGTGACTGGAGGAGAATCAACGCCCGCTCTGTGTACCCCCGGCTACGGTGAGTCAGAATTTGGCGTCATGAACGGGATACGAGCAGGCCCGTTATCACGGGTATTGTGTGCTATTTATTGACTGTAAATATCGAACTCTAAATTTGAACCGCCATTGCTGCGCGAAAAGGCGGGAAAAGAAGGGGCGTGACTTTGCAAAGGGCGCGAAGATTGGCCCCGCCCCCACGCTCTGACGACTTCCTCCGGACGCAGCAGGAACCGGAAACTCCCGTGGTGCCTCACACCTCACCGCGAGGCCGACACTTCCGTTTGAAACAGAGGGAAAGGCTACGCTTAACTAAGGGGGAGCGACCATGAGTAACCCGGTTCCCAACAACGCGGTACCCCCGCTAAACCAAGCGGTACCTCAGAACATACCTCTTGATGGACAGCAACAAGCCGGCGGTATGCCACCGCAACCCGCTCTGATTATGCCGATGTCTCTACCCTACGTTCCTAATGCGACCTGGTTACCTAAGTACAGCGGTGTACCCAGTACCTTGGAGAACTTCCAGAGGAAGATATGCCAGACGCAGGACATGTACTCTATGACCGGTAAGCAAAGAGCTTCAGTTATTATGGGACAGTTAACGGGCGCAACTGAGCTGCAGAGCCGCAGCTGGCCTGAAGAAACTCAGGAGTCTGTGGAGCAGATATTCGCTAAATTAACCCGGGTTTTTGAGCGCCATACTGAAGCTGAACTAAGACAGTCATTCTATCATTACAACCAAGGGGCACAAGAAAGTGTCCTCGATTATTCGCTGCGCTTGCAAGAAGCATACAGACTGTTAAAACAAGTTGATCCTGATGGTGTCAGAGATGAAAACAAAGCGTTAATTGGACAATTTATTGTGGGCCTTAAACTGTCTGAGGATAGAAAGCAAGCAAGCTGGTGGTCCATACAAAATCCTGGCGCAGAGTTTGATACCTTGAGAGACTTAACAGTTTGGGGACAACGGCTCGCTGAAGTACCTGATCCCGCTTCACAGCAGCAGCAGTATGCTGACACCCCTTCTGTGCCGGCAGCAGCATCTTCAATCCCTGCGATTCAGTCCAGTGCACAGACTGTAACACCTGACCGGTTTGAGCAACTGTGTGCTAATATCGAGCAGCTGATGAAAGACGTGGCCAAGCTACAAGCTGGGAGAAGACCCAAGACAGATGCAAGGTCATCGGACAAGATTCAACTCGCCGACAGCCCTGACGATGTCCCGTGGATGAGGAGAAAGACACAGCCACCGCGAGGAAAACCTGCAGACCGCCGCAGTCCTGACAGACGCCGCAACAGTCAGCAGAACGACTTAGGAGGACGTATTCAACAGTCCCGTCCTTTAAACGGGCAAACCCTGGGCGAGAAGGGCCAACCCCAGGAGTAGACTGTCCAGGCCCAACGTCCAGCTAGGAATACAAGTATGTTGGAGACTGTCCATACTTACCAATCGTCATCGATGGCATCGCTATATCCGCCTTGATAGACACTGGATCCCAGGTGACATCCATTCCCAGTACCCTTTACAAGCAGTTCTGGCCGGATGTTAAGCTAGAACCCCCAAATCCCGATATGAACCTTCAGGCAACTAATGGTTTGCTAGTTACAATAGAGGGACAGTGGGAAGCTACAGTAAAGGTGGGAAGGGTCCAGCTGAAGAACCAGGGTATCTTAGTGGTTCAGGATAAACCTAACAACAAAGATCCGTATGTAATACTGGGTACTAATGTTATGGTTAAATGCATCATTGAAGTGTTGTTTTTACTCCAACAGAGTGTTGAAGCTGGTTGACCCAGAGAGAGGAGAGCTATCCAAAAGCAGATCCGAGCTCTGGTTTATCAACAACAGGTAACATTGTCTAATGGTGAAATTGGCAGAGTGCGGGTTACAGATCCCATTCCAATTGTGGTACCACCCAGAAGTGAAATGATGATCTGGTGTCAAGCAGCCATAGGCCTCAGAGGACAGGACTACCAAGCTGTAGTAGAACCTGTAATGTCCGATAGTAGTCCTACGCTCTTGACAGCCAGAGGGTTGGTCGATGTGAGAAAAGGGAGAGTCCCCGTACGCATATTAAATTATGGTGATGATGAAGTCAAACTGCCAAGATATGCAACTGTCGCAAAATTGTACCAGGTAAAAGATGATGCTGTAATTGATGTAAAATCCTCAAACCAAACAGTCACTGATGAACCCCCTCACTCCAAAGATCAGTTAGAGAAATGGTGTCAAGAACTCAGCGTAGGAACTGACAATACACCCTCTCACCAGAAAAATGGAGTATACCGGGTAGTTCGGGAGTATGAACAAGTGTTCAGCAAACACCCACTTGACTTTGGGAGGATTAAAGGGGTACAACACCATATCCCCACAAACAACCATGCACCTATCAAAGAAAGGTACAGGCCTATACCACCCACTCACTACCAAAAAGCAAAAGAGATGCTTCAGGACATGAAAAATGCAGGAGTCATTAGGGATAGCTGTAGTCCCTGGGCCGCACCACTAGTCCTGGTTAAAAAGAAAGATGGTAGTATGAGGATGTGCGTAGACTATAGGCAAATCAACAAAGTCACACACAAGGATGCATACCCGTTACCACGCATAGAAGAGTCACTAGCTGCACTCAAATCTGCCAACTACTTCTCCACATTAGATCTTACTAGTGGGTACTGGCAGGTTGCCGTTGCAGAGGAGGATCGTGAGAAGACAGCCTTCACTATTCCTATGGGCTTATGCGAGTTCAACAGTATGCCATTCGGGTTGTGCAATGCCCCAGGAACATTTCAGAGACTTATGGAGTGTTGTTTGGGCCACAAAAACTTTGAGACTGTCTTGTTATACCTTGATGATGTCATTGTATACTCTCAGACCTATGAAGATCACCTCCAGCACCTGAGTGAAGTGTTCGAGTCACTGTCCAAGTACGGGATGAAACTAAAACCGTCCAAGTGCCACCTGCTGAAACCCAAGGTCCAATACCTAGGACATGTGGTCAGTGCCGAAGGCGCAGCACCGGATCCGGATAAAGTCACCGTCATCAAGGACTGGCCAGCACCAACCAATCACAAAGAGGTACGAAAATTTCTAGGACTGGTCGGGTACTACCGACGCTTCATCAAAGGCTATACCAAGATAGCAGCACCTATGCAAGATCTCTTAGTAGGTCAATCCAAAAACGGCAAGATCAGGGGACCCCCGTTCCACTGGGGCCCAGAGCAGGACAAATCCTTCCAAACGCTGAAAGATGCTTTAACTGGAGAAGAAATCCTGGCCTACCCTGACTACAATCTACCGTTTTTATTGTACACTGATGCAAGCAATGAAGGTTTAGGAGCAGTCCTAGCTCAACGCCAGCAGGGCAAGGAGAAGGTGATAGCCTACGCCAGCAGAAAGCTCCGTCCCACGGAAAGGAACCTGGAGAATTACAGCTCCTTCAAGCTGGAGTTCCTGGCCCTGGTCTGGGCAATCACAGAGCGTTTCAAGCATTACCTAGCATCCGCCCCGTTCACAGCTTTCACAGATAACAATCCTCTAACACACTTAGAGACTGTAAAGCTGGGAGCCCTAGAACAGCGTTGGGTAGCAAGACTCTCAAACTATGACTTCACTGTAAAATACCGGGCAGGTCACAAGAATGGAAATGCTGATGCCCTGTCTGGAATGCCTCACCTTCCTGAAACGGGAGAAGACATAGATGACCTGGAAGAGATTGAACTACCTACTTTCCACCGTTCGGGTACAGCAATATGTCATCAGAGAAACCAGACACGTGTAGAGAGGACCGTGAACCCGTTACCTCACCATGACTGGAAGGAGGCTCATGCCAATGACCCAGATGTCAGCCTGGTAAGGGATCTAATCACTCAAGAACATGCCAACATGGACTCTGATGCCTCATCAAATGCTAAACGCCTGTGGAAGGAGAAAGGGAGGTTATTTGTCTACCAAGGAAAACTATGCAGAAGATACCTCAATCCGAGAACCCATGAACTCATCTGGCAAATTGTAGTTCCCAAGACTGAAGTCCAAATGATCCTTGAAGCATACCATGATGATGCAGGACACTTTGGATGGAAGAAGTTGGAGAGACTCCTGAAGGATCGGTTTTACTGGGTCGGTATGCGAGGCTCAATTGACAAATGGTGTAAAAACTGTGGACCATGTCACCTTCGAAGGAAAGACCATCTAACTCAGAAAGCTCCGTTGCAGCCAATTGTTACCACCAAACCTCTTGAAATAGTTGCTCTCGACCACGTGAAGCTTACCCCAAGTCGAACCGGGTACACTTACGCTCTCACCATTGTTGACCACTATTCAAGATTCCTGGTAGTCGTTCCAGTTAAGGATTTAACTGCAGAGGTAGCAGCCAAAGCGTTCCAGAGTTACTTCTGTCGCCCCCATGGGTATCCAGACCAAGTCTTAACTGACCAAGGGCCAGCCTTCGAATCAGCTCTGTTTCAAGAATTCTTAGGGCTATATGGGTGTAAGAAGATCCGCACAACACCTTATCATCCCCAGACGAACGGTTT
Source organism: Allobates femoralis (assembly GCA_033576535.1). Classification (NCBI taxonomy): domain Eukaryota; kingdom Metazoa; phylum Chordata; class Amphibia; order Anura; family Aromobatidae; genus Allobates; species Allobates femoralis. The sequence continues at coordinate 370,995,764 of JARQOC010000002.1, forward strand.
ATGTGAGAAGATGAACCACATAGTCATTGACATGCTCAAGACCTTACCAGTTGAAGAGAGAAATCAATGGCCAGAGAAACTTCCAGATCTCGTGGACATCTACAACCACATACCTGTCAGTTCAACCAACTATACACCTGCTTACTTGATGCGAGCAAGACCAGGTAAACTGCCTATTGATTTGCAGATGGGAACCATTGAACCCACAGAAGACTCTTCTGATGAAGACTGGGTCAGCCAACGCCAAGAACAGTACAGGAAAGTACAAGAAAGTGTTGAAAGAAACCTAGAAATCAGTAGAACCAAGCAAGAAAAAGACTTTAACAAGCATGCCTCAGCTGAACCTTTAGCTACAGGAGACGTAGTGCTAAAAAGAAAGCGAAAAACCAACAAATTGGATAACAGTTGGGAAACTATACCCTACACCGTTATGCCGTCATACTATGACAACTCAAAAACTTGCATTATCAGTAAAGATAATGGGAATACTATTGCAACTGTTTCAAGGGATCACTTGAAGAAATGTCCAGCACAGTTAATCCCACAAGCAACCAGTTACCCTGCTGTAACTACAGATGAAGAAACTGAAGAAAATCTATTCCTTACAGACATTGGATACTTACCAGCAGACTGGCCACAATGCGGTGATGCATTCCTCATACCAGTTATGCATTTCTACCAGCCTGTAGAAAATCAGCAACCAAATCCAATTCAACAAGTCCAACAACCACAAGTCCAAGTGCAAGAATTTCAGCCTGTTATTATGGAACATGAGATTCCTGTAATCGGTCAACCTGCTAGTCCCACAGTAAGAGAAGCCATTCTTACTCAACTACCTACAGAAGATAGTCCAGTTGATAGACTCCGCACTTACTATGGTCTTACACGCAGCAGAAGTAGAGAACCAACAACCACTTCGTACACTACACCAACAGCTTTGGAACACCACCACTACGCAGATCCACACGTAGTACATTAGGACAAGCCCCAAACAAACTTGGAGAATGGGTTTAAAATGTAGTGGAATCATATTACCCGTAAGTGTTTGTAAATAGTAACCAGTTTTCAAAACCTGTAAAAAGTAGTGTACAGAAGGGTGGAGGAACAGGGCTCTGTCCCAAGTATATCAAGTTGGGGACAGAAAGCGCCTGGTAAGGTATAGAAGGTTAGTACCGGCCTCCCAAGCAGAGACACACATAGGGAATGTATAAAGTTTACCGTGTATCCCTGGACTTTACCTTATCCCTTTTTCATAAACTTTGGACAATTGTCACAGGACTTGTGTGACCACTAACTTTACCTTTTCCAGCCTGCGGCAGATGGACTAGTGCCGTATGGACTGCTTTTCACCTTTTTCATATTTTTCCCTTCCTTTTCAGTGATTTTTGTATTTGTCTTTAAGACTTTGTAACTGTTTATAAAATGTATAGTGTTAAGTTGCAAAAAAGAACTTTTTGCTCAGCCGGGAGAACTGAGTTTAACTAAGGGGGAATGTGGCACCCTGGCACCTGTTGGGCACCACAGAAATCCTTAGGGCATGACTGGAGTTAACAGCAAAGCAAAACTCACAAAACACCTGGTTTCACCCCAAGCCTCTAGGGGGAGCTCCACTGGTCACTTTGAGCCAGTTCCCCCTATAAATAGAGTCTTGGAGGGAGAAACACCAGAGTGTGCAGACGCTAGGAGAGCTGCAGGGTGTGTGTGATCTCCACCTTATGAGACACACACTAGGCCCAACCAGTCATCCAGCCAGTGAGGAAATCCCTGCAATTGGGATAATAGGAAAGGAGAAGCACCTCTCAAGGAACACAGAGTATTCTAACTCTTCCCTTACCAACCGGTTACTGGAACCGAAGCTGTGGAAGCTACATAGCCACTGCAGAGAACCAGCATACTTCACAGGGAGTCTAGCCCCCTGTTCACCTGTCGCACCTACCAACGAGAGCCCAGGGAAGAAGGTAGAATTATCATCACCCTTTTACAGTGCCCTCAGTGCTGACAACCAGGTGAAATCCGTTCTATTGAACACACTGCCCGGTCCGGCTTGATTCCACATCCACCCGACCTTAGCACCAGAAGTATAGAGAGAAGGAAGCCTACACAAACTGCTTGCTGTGAATCTCCAGGATTGCTAAACTTCACGAACCCGGTCTGACGTACCTGAAAACCACCAGTAAAGGTACTAAAAAGACTTTGGCGTGTCTGTGTTTGACTCCTGGGCCTAACAGCAGCATTACCGCAGCTGCCTCACAACATCTTGCGCAGCTCCCGGCTCCGGGGACTCCCGCTCATCCTGTGGGGAGCGTTCCAACTTGCTGCCTACCATCCCCCGAAGACCTAGCAGCGCTGGTAAAGTTACCAGAACACCGGCAGGTGGCGTCACGAAGACAAATCAGCCCTACTGTTCCGCCATTTTCCCCTTTTGATCTGGACCACCGGGCCTACACCACCGCAGGCGCGGTTCCGTGACTGGAGGAGAATCAACGCCCGCTCCGTGTACCCCCGGCTTCGGTGAGTCACTGTGACCAGAACAGTCATGAGACTGTTGTAGCTGTATGCAGGCAGGGTCTAATATCCATATCCAGCTTTCCTGTGACCAGAACAGTCAGGAGACTGTTGTAGCTGTATACAGGCAGGGTATAATATCCATATCCAGCTTTCCAGTGACCAGAACAGTCAGGAGACTGTTGTAGCTGTATACAGGCAGGGTCTAATATCCATATCCAGCTTTCCTGTGACCAGAACAGTCAGGAGACTGTTGTAGCTGTATACAGGCAGGGTCTAATATCCATATCCAGCATTCCTGTGCCCAGAACAGTCAGGAGACTGTTGTAGCTGTATACAGGCAGAGTCTAATATCCATATCCAGCTTTCCTGTGACCAAAACAGTCAGGAGACTGTTGTAACTGTATACAGGCAGGGTCTAATATCCATATCCAGCTTTCCAGTGACCAGAACAGTCAGGAGACTGTTGTAGCTGTATACAGGCAGGGTCTAATATCCATATCCAGCTTTCCTGTGTCCAGAACAGTCAGGAGACTGTTGTAGCTGTATACAGGCAGGGTCTAATATCCATATCCAGCTTTCCTGTGACCAGAACAGTCAGGAGACTGTTGTAGCTGTATACAGGCAGGGTCTAATATCCATATCCAGCTTTCCAGTGACCAGAACAGTCAGGAGACTGTTGTAGCTGTATACAGGCAGGGTCTAATATCCATATCCAGCTTTCCTGTGTCCAGAACAGTCAGGAGACTGTTGTAGCTGTATACAGGCAGGGTCTAATATCCATATGCAGCTTTCCAGTGACCAGAACAGTCAGGAGACTGTTGTAGCTGTATACAGGCAGGGTCTAATATCCATATCCAGCTTTCCTGTGAACAGAACAGTCAGGAGACTGTTGTAACTGTATACAGGCAGGGTCTAATATCCATATCCAGCTTTCCTGTGTCCAGAACAGTCAGGAGACTGTTGTAGCTGTATACAGGCAGGGTCTAATATCCATATGCAGCTTTCCAGTGACCAGAACAGTCAGGAGACTGTTGTAGCTGTATACAGGCAGGGTCTTATATCCATATCCAGCTTTCCTGTGACCAGAACAGTCAGGAGACTGTTGTAGCTGTATACAGGCAGGGTATAATATCCTTATCCAGCTTTCCAGTGACCAGAACAGTCAGGAGACTGTTGTAGCTGTATACAGGCAGGGTCTTATATCCATATCCAGCTTTCCTGTGACCAGAACAGTCAGGAGACTGTTGTAGCTGTATACAGGCAGGGTCTAATATCCATATCCAGCTTTCCAGTGACCAGAACAGTCAGGACACTGTTGTAGCTGTATACAGGCAGGGTCTAATATCCATATCCAGCTTTCCAGTGACCAGAACAGTCAGGACACTGATGTAGCTGTATACAGGCAGGGTGTAATATCCATATCCAGCTTTCCTGTGACCAGAACAGTCAGGAGACTGTTGTAGCTGTATACAGGCAGGGTGTAATATCCATATCCAGCTTTCCTGTGACCAGAACAGTCAGGAGACTGTTGTAGCTGTATACAGGCAGGGTGTAATATCCATATCCAGCTTTCCTGTGACCAGAACAGTCAAGAGACTGTTGTAGCTGTATACAGGCAGGGTGTAATATCCATATCCAGCTTTCCTGTGACCAGAACAGTCAGGAGACTGTTGTAGCTGTATACAGGCAGGGTGTAATATCCATATCCAGCTTTCCTGTGACCAGAACAGTCAGGAGACTGTTGTAGCTGTATACAGGCAGGGTCTAATATCCATATCCAGCTTTCCTGTGTCCAGAACAGTCAGGAGACTGTTGTAGCTGTATACAGGCAGGGTCTAATATCCATATCCAGCTTTCCTGTGACCAGAACAGTCAGGAGACTGTTGTAGCTGTATACAGGCAGGGTCTAATATCCATATCCAGCATTCCTGTGCCCAGAACAGTCAGGAGACTGTTGTAGCTGTATACAGGCAGAGTCTAATATCCATATCCAGCTTTCCTGTGACCAAAACAGTCAGGAGACTGTTGTAGCTGTATACAGGCAGGGTGTAATATCCATATCCAGCTTTCCAGTGACCAGAACAGTCAGGAGACTGTTGTAGCTGTATACAGGCAGGGTCTAATATCCATATCCAGCTTTCCTGTGTCCAGAACAGTCAGGAGACTGTTGTAGCTGTATACAGGCAGGGTCTAATATCCATATCCAGCATTCCTGTGTCCAGAACAGTCAGGAGACTGTTGTAGCTGTATACAGGCAGGGTCTAATATCCATATCCAGCATTCCTGTGCCCAGAACAGTCAGGAGACTGTTGTAGCTGTATACAGGCAGAGTCTAATATCCATATCCAGCTTTCCTGTGACCAGAACAGTCAGGAGACTGTTGTAGCTGTATACAGGCAGGGTCTAATATCCATATCCAGCTTTCCTGTGTCCAGAACAGTCAGGAGACTGTTGTAGCTGTATACAGGCAGGGTCTAATATCCATATCCAGCTTTCCTGTGTCCAGAACAGTCAGGAGACTGTTGTAGCTGTATACAGGCAGGGTCTAATATCCATATCCAGCATTCCTGTGCCCAGAACAGTCAGGAGACTGTTGTAGCTGTATACAGGCAGAGTCTAATATCCATATCCAGCTTTCCTGTGACCAAAACAGTCAGGAGACTGTTGTAACTGTATACAGGCAGGGTCTAATATCCATATCCAGCTTTCCAGTGACCAGAACAGTCAGGAGACTGTTGTAGCTGTATACAGGCAGGGTCTAATATCCATATCCAGCTTTCCTGTGTCCAGAACAGTCAGGAGACTGTTGTAGCTGTATACAGGCAGGGTCTAATATCCATATCCAGCTTTCCTGTGACCAGAACAGTCAGGAGACTGTTGTAGCTGTATACAGGCAGGGTCTAATATCCATATCCAGCTTTCCAGTGACCAGAACAGTCAGGAGACTGTTGTAGCTGTATACAGGCAGGGTCTAATATCCATATCCAGCTTTCCTGTGACCAAAACAGTCAGGAGACTGTTGTAACTGTATACAGGCAGGGTCTAATATCCATATCCAGCTTTCCAGTGACCAGAACAGTCAGGAGACTGTTGTAGCTGTATACAGGCAGGGTCTAATATCCATATCCAGCTTTCCTGTGTCCAGAACAGTCAGGAGACTGTTGTAGCTGTATACAGGCAGGGTCTAATATCCATATCCAGCTTTCCTGTGACCAGAACAGTCAGGAGACTGTTGTAGCTGTATACAGGCAGGGTCTAATATCCATATCCAGCTTTCCAGTGACCAGAACAGTCAGGAGACTGTTGTAGCTGTATACAGGCAGGGTCTAATATCCATATCCAGCTTTCCTGTGTCCAGAACAGTCAGGAGACTGTTGTAGCTGTATACAGGCAGGGTCTAATATCCATATGCAGCTTTCCAGTGACCAGAACAGTCAGGAGACTGTTGTAGCTGTATACAGGCAGGGTCTAATATCCATATCCAGCTTTCCTGTGAACAGAACAGTCAGGAGACTGTTGTAACTGTATACAGGCAGGGTCTAATATCCATATCCAGCTTTCCTGTGTCCAGAACAGTCAGGAGACTGTTGTAGCTGTATACAGGCAGGGTCTAATATCCATATGCAGCTTTCCAGTGACCAGAACAGTCAGGAGACTGTTGTAGCTGTATACAGGCAGGGTCTTATATCCATATCCAGCTTTCCTGTGACCAGAACAGTCAGGAGACTGTTGTAGCTGTATACAGGCAGGGTATAATATCCTTATCCAGCTTTCCAGTGACCAGAACAGTCAGGAGACTGTTGTAGCTGTATACAGGCAGGGTCTTATATCCATATCCAGCTTTCCTGTGACCAGAACAGTCAGGAGACTGTTGTAGCTGTATACAGGCAGGGTCTAATATCCATATCCAGCTTTCCAGTGACCAGAACAGTCAGGACACTGTTGTAGCTGTATACAGGCAGGGTCTAATATCCATATCCAGCTTTCCAGTGACCAGAACAGTCAGGACACTGATGTAGCTGTATACAGGCAGGGTGTAATATCCATATCCAGCTTTCCTGTGACCAGAACAGTCAGGAGACTGTTGTAGCTGTATACAGGCAGGGTGTAATATCCATATCCAGCTTTCCTGTGACCAGAACAGTCAGGAGACTGTTGTAGCTGTATACAGGCAGGGTGTAATATCCATATCCAGCTTTCCTGTGACCAGAACAGTCAAGAGACTGTTGTAGCTGTATACAGGCAGGGTGTAATATCCATATCCAGCTTTCCTGTGACCAGAACAGTCAGGAGACTGTTGTAGCTGTATACAGGCAGGGTGTAATATCCATATCCAGCTTTCCTGTGACCAGAACAGTCAGGAGACTGTTGTAGCTGTATACAGGCAGGGTCTAATATCCATATCCAGCTTTCCTGTGACCAGAACAGTCACCAGACTGTTGTAGCTGTATACAGGAAAAATGCGCAAGGGCGTTGGCAAGGGACAAGGAAGTGGACGTGATGGTGGTGCAGGCAGAGGCCAAGGTCGTGTGCAAGGACTAATTTCGCAACAACAAAGTGGCACATCTACTCACTCGCACGTCCTGTCCCAAATTCTTGGGGCCCGCAGCAGTACACTGCTCTTGAACCAAGACCAGTGTCAACAGATTGTTACTTGGATAGCGGCTAATGCTTCAAGTCAGATTGGCACCTCCACAAACACCCTGTCTTCCACACGGTCAAGTGTCAGTAGCCATGATACTGCACCGCACATTTCCCAACCTTATCCTCCTTCCTACCACCAGGCCGAGTACACGTCCACGGACATTACTGATCCCACACTAGGACACTCGGAAGAGCTGTTCACGTATCCATTCGCAGAATCTGGCCTCTCGCCAGCTCCTGTTGAAGTGGGTGATGAGATGGTATGTACAGATGCCAAAATATTTGAGCAGCCACGTTCTCACGAAGGGAACGTTGGCAACGTGTCTCAACAAGGGGTGGGCGATGATGAGACACAATTGCCAGGAAGTCAGGAGGAATATCAGGGTGCGGAAGAGGAAGACGACCTGGTGGATGATCCAGTAGCTGACCCAACCTGGCAGGAGGATATGCAGAGCGAGGACAGCAGTGCACAGGGGGAGGGAGGCGTAGCATCCCAACAGGCAGTAAGAAGCAGGGTCGTGTCCGCAGGCAGAAGGCAGGCAACCGTTCCCCGGAACAACAATACGACATAAGGTGCCTGTGCAAATGTTAGGTCTTCCCGAGTCTGGCAGTTTTTTAAGTTGGCTCCAGATGACTCTAAAAAGGCCATTTGCAACACCTGCCATGCCAGCATCAGCAGGGGTATGAAAACTAGCAGCCTGACCACCACCAGCATGATCAGGCACATGTCAGCCAAGCACCCGACTTTGTGGGAAGTACAACAGAGTCGACGAGCGGTGCTTGCTGATGTCACTGCTACGTCTTCGCATGTTGTGCGTGCGAGCCAATCCCCTGTCCATGCTTGCCGCGAACAAGCCTCCGGCCCTGCACCTGAAGTTGCCCACGCACAAATAATACCACCATCAAGCACGTCCTTGTCCCAGCGCAGCGTTCAATTATCCATTCAGCAAACCTTTGAATGCAGGCGCAAATACGCTGCCAAGGCCCCCAAATGCCACAGTACTAAATTATCACATTTCGCGACTGCTTGCACTAGAAATGTTACCTTTCCGTCTCGTGGAGACAGAAGCATTCTGCGACCTGATGGTGGCTGCTGTCCCACGTTACTCGGTCCCCAGCCGCCACTATTTCTCCAGATGTGCCGTCCCCGCATTGCATAACCACGTGTCACAAAGCATCACACGTGCCCTGAACAATGCTGTTTCAGCCAAAGTCCACCTAACCACAGACACGTGGACAAGTGCTTGTGGGCAAGGACGCTACATCTCCTTGACGGCACACTGGGTTAATATTGTGGAAGCTGGTACCAAGTCTGAGCAAGGGACGGAACACGTTCTTCCCACACCAAGGATTGCAGGCCCTACCTCAGTCAGGGTTTCACCCACACTCTACAGCTACGGAATGTCATGCTCCTCAGCTTTCTCCTCCTCCTCCTGCACATCCTCATCCACTTTACCCTCCACACCAGTCCCAAGCTGGAAGCACTGCAGCACTGCCTCTGCGAAGCGGCAACAGGCTGTGCCGAAGCTAATATGCATAGGCGACAAACCCCACAATGCAGAAGAGGTGTGGACAGCTCTGAAATAGCAGGCAGATCACTGGCTCACACCTCTGAACCTAAAGCCAGGAAAGGTCGTGTGTGACAATGGCCGGAACCTGGTGGCAGCTTTGAGGCAAGGCCAGCTGACGCATGTTCCATGGGTGGCCCATGCGCTCAACCTGGTGGTTCAGAGGTTTCTAAAGTCATATTCAGAGCTGTCTGAACTGCTGGTAAAAGTTCGCCGTCTGTCTGCACATTTTCGCAAGTCACCCGCTGCTTCAGCCGGCCTTGCCGGCTTTCAGCGCCGTTTGCGTCTTCCGGCCCACAGACTGGTGCGTGATGTCCCCACGTGTTGGAATTCAACTCTGCACATGTTGGTCAGGATATGTGAGCAGAAGAGGGCAGTTGTTGACTACCTGCATCACCTAAGCCGTCGGGAAATGGGTCAAACTCCACACATAACACCAGAGGAGTGGAGATGGATGTCCGACCTATGTACCATCCTCCAAAACTTTGAGGACTCCACCAAGATGGTCAGCGGCGATGACGTCATTATTAGCATCACCATACCTCTACTCTGCCTTCTAAAACGGTCTCTGCTCAAAAACAAAGAGGATGCGTTGCAGGCGGAGCGCGATGAGTTTGAGCAAGAAACAGTAGTTAGTGTGGGTGATAACACACTGCCCAGCCTCATCTCATCACAACGTGCAGTGGAGGACTTTGACGAGGAAGAGGAGGAGGATGAAGACATGGAGCAACTCTCTGGCCAAATTGAGGATATGACATGCACACCAGTCATACCCTCACTTCAGCATGGCTGGCCAGAGGACAGGGGAGATGAGGAGGAGGACAGCATGTTCAGTCATCGTGTTGGTCAGGCTACAGAAGTGATGGCTGTTAAGAGTCTGGCGCACATGGCTGACTTTATGGTAAGCTGCCTGGCTCGTGACCCTCGCATTCAGAACATCTTGGCCGACAATCAGTACTGGCTGGCAACACTCTCAGACCCACGCTACAAGGAGAACTTTATGTCTCTCATTCCTGAGGCGGAGAGGTCAGCCGAAATGCAGCAGTACCAGAAGGTCATAGTAACGGAAGTAGGCAAAGCATTCCCCTCACAAAACGCTAGCAGCATAGGTCAGGAATCGGTGGACAACCAAGGTGTACGGCTGAGAGGGGCACAAGTCCAATCCGCCAGAGGTAAGGGAACAGTCTTTACGATGTAGAACAGTTTTCTCAGCCCCTCACGTACCACAGCCCCTGAGGTGCGGGGTAATGCAACAAGAAATGCTAAATTTGGCCAGATGCTGAAGGAGTACCTTGCAGATCGAACAACTGTACTGCGACATTCTTCTGTGCCTTACAATTATTGGGTCTCCAAGCTGGACACGTGGCATGAATTGGCTCTCTACGCCTTGGAAGTCCTGGCCTGCTCTGCCGCTAGCCTTTTGTCAGAGTGTGTTTTCAGTGCCGCAGGTGGAATCATTACTGATAAACGCACCCGCCTGTCAACTAAAAATGCTGACAGGCTGACTCTGATCAAGATGAACAAGGGTTGTATTGGGCCAGACTTCACCACACCACCAACAACTGACAGCGGAATTTAAATTTTGTTATGAGAATTTGCCATGTACCTCCACTCACCCATGGGTACACACTTCTGGACAATTTGGCCAATCGCTGGACTGCTCCTCCTTCTCCTCATGTGCCACCATGATGACCGTTACAATAGTTAGGCTGTTGTTTCAGGTATACCCCCAGTGGTAAATTTTTTCGCCCATTCCTTTAGAATGGGCATTACAACGACAGGAGACCAGCTCCTTTTCAATGGGAAAAATGTTTTGAGGCCCTCATGCACGTCTCTATCCTGGGACAATGTGGAGCCTCCCAATTTTTGGCTGCCCTGCCAAAGGGCAATACTACAATACACCCACTTCAGGTTTACAGGCCCTCATGCATGTCTGTATGCATGGGTCATTGTTGAACCTCCCAATTTTTGGCTGCCCTTCCAAAGTGCTATACTACAATACACCCACTTCAGGTTTACAGGCCCTCCTGCTCCTCTCTATCCAGGGACAATGTGGAGCCTCCCAATTCTTGGCTGCCCTGCCAAAGGGCTATACTACAATACACCCACTTCAGGTTTTTTTTTGGTATAATCATTTTTATTGAATTTGAAATACATTGACATGTTGTTTGATTGATAACAAACATATTACCCACTGGTAAACCCAACCATAACATCACGTATCTGAGGAAAACCCGAAAAACGTGTTCAAGCATGAAAACTATGATACAGAGATCACCCCGTCATACACAAATCAATCCTGAAGTCTAATGTCGATATGAATCCATATACAGGAAGTTTAAAACATGACTTAAACACGGAGATTCATCAGAAATATATATAAGCCAACGAAGTGACCCTACCCTATACCATTTCCCAAAAAGCCCCCTTTGCCTCCCTACCACTATAGCAACTCCAATCCCACGAAAATCCCACATTAAGGATATTAGTGCCATCTATCATTTCTCGCACCTTGTAACATAATATTAAGTACATTTTAATCTGTCCAAGCTGCCCCGCAAGTCCTCCAAGGCGTACCATGAAGACGCCTTGAAAGGAGTCATAAAATCTCTAATCTCTGAATCCGTAAGTATCTTTTCAAGGAATGGTCTCCATTTGATGAAGAATTTCTTAGCTAGTTTGTCCACATTCCTCAGAGTTTCCATTCCTTCGAGTGCAAGGACAGATCTCATGATCAGGACTAGTTGCTCCGCACCAGGCAGCGAGTCATTCAACCAATATTGCAAAAGCAGTCGCTTTGCCGCTACAGTTATGGTGTGGAACAAGACATGAGAAGGTCTTAGTGAATCCAGGCCCTCGAAGCAATGGAACAACCACAAAAGTGAATTTAAAGGAACCTCCAGCCCATAAAGTCCCGAGGCTAAAGCCCTCACCTCCCTCTAGAACCTTTGGGTAACTGAGCAAGATCAAAGACCGTGTTCCAGATCTGTAGCTGAAGATTTGCATTTAGGGCAATGGACCCATCTGTTTTGGTTACCTGAAGAGGGTGTGATGTTAAAGCCCTGGATGGAGGCATGCATAATACGAAACTGCGAATCCCTCCACCTCTCATTCGTGACATACCTACGTACCCTCCCCCGACCTTCTAGAATCCTCGAGGTCAGTTCGGGTCTTGAAAGTGTTTATTCCATTTTTTAAAGAGGTTGCCGGTCTGAGAATTTTTTGTAGTCTACCGTATAAGGAAGAGATTGTCACTTCCGCTACCTCCATCCCTTTCAACTCATCCCATGGGGAGACTTCCATCTCTCCTGACACATTCTGTAGGCGAGACATCAGATAGTGATGTATCTGGCGATACTGAATGGCATGGATTCTAGGGAGACTGAACTTTCCTAGCACTTCCTCCTCCGATAACCAACTCTTTTCCAGCAGGTGCATGAGGTCCCCCATCGTCTTGACACCCCTCCTCCTCCACTCCCGGAACAATTTATTTTCACGTTCTAACTTAAAGGAGGGACAGGCCCAGGGGTTAAGGTCCCTAGATATTCTCCAAGAGAGCCTCAGTTTCCTCCTGACTCCCTTCCAGGCCATCACTGTGTCTCTGTAAATTACAGCGTTCTTAACATGGGGCGGGAGTTTCGAAATAGGAGAGTGAAGAAGCGCCGACAGCTCCCATGGACTGGCTAACTCCCCCTCCAACTCCCCATCTGAGTATCTATTTGAACCGTTGACCCAGTCTAAAACATTCCGTAAAATGCATGCCATATTGTAGCCTCTGACGTCAGGTATATGTAGCCCCCCATCCTCCTTTGACTGAATCAAGGTTCGAATTGCTATTCGTGCTTTTTTGCCTCGCCAGAGAAACCTTGAAAAGGCAGCATTGATCCGCTTGATGTCTGCATGCCTCAACAGCATAGGTAGTGTCTGAAGAGGGTATAACAGTCTCGCAAAACTGATTATCCTGATCAGGTGAGCACGTCCCAACAATGACAAGGGGAGGTCCTTCCATCTAATCAGTTCCTTCTCAATTTTCTCCACTATCCGAGCAAAATTAAGTTTGTACGTTTGCCCCGGGGACCTTGCCAAATGTATACCTAAATATTTCACACTGTCTCTGGCTATGGGAATTCCACACAGTGAGTTCCCCTCCTGCAAGCCAGTGCCCCCTCTCAAGAAGAGGATCTCACACTTATCTCTATTTAATTTTAATCCCGAACATTTTCCTAGGTTTTCTATATCTAAAAGTAATGTCGGAAGATCCCTGTGTGGATTCTGGACAAAGAGGACTATGTCGTCCGCAAAAAGAGCTAGTTTGACTTCCTTTCTACCCACCTTGAGAACTTCATAGTTGCTATGAGATTCCAGATATATAGCCAGGGTTCGATGGCCAGGTTAAAAAGGAGAGGCGACAATGGGCAGCCCTGTCTGGTCCCCCTTTCTAGGTCAAACATGTCCGACAGAAAACCCGGGATGCTGATTCTAGCCCTTGAGGTACTATAGAGGGATCTAAGGAAGTCGCGGAAGGGACCCCTTAAGCGTATAGAATCCAGAACGCGATCCAGCCATGACCACCTCACGCTATCAAATGCCTTTTCGGCATCTAAGGTGATCAAGGCTGGACTTCCAGTCTCCCCCTTCCCCCTCGAACCCACCACGTCCAACAGCAACAATGCCTTCCTGATATTAGTAGCCGTGGATCTTCCCTTAATGAATCCCGACTGATGTGAGGGGATCAGTCTGGGGAGGATATTTGCGAGTCTATCGGCCATTATTTTAGAAAGGAGTTTTAGGTCCTGGTTTATAAGTGAAATCGGCCTATAACTCGCTGGGTCAGTTGATGGTTTACCAGGTTTCGGGAGCAACTTGATGTGGGCCACATTCATGTTTGCCTGGATTGGATCTCCTTGTAGGATATTGTTAAAGAGGTCCCTCAAAGTGGGGACAATTTGGTCCTTCAGTGCCTTATAGAAGGCGCCATTAAAGCCATCAGGTCCCGGGGCCTTGTTGGGGTTGAGGGAAGCGATGGCATCCCCTAATTCTTCCAGGGTGATGGGTCTATTTAAGTTATGTAGCTCTTCATCCGTAATTCCTACCATTTTGACCAAGTTCAACCAGTCAGGTCCTCCTTCATCCCCCCTGTCACCCTCTTTGCTAAAGTGCTGGGAAAACATTACGCATCTATGTACAATATCCCCAGGATCTGTCCATTCTCTGCCATGTCGGTCCTTAATTTTCACAATGGGCGTCATTGGCCTTTGTCCCCTGGCCAAATTAGCTAGCAGCCTCCCCGCCGTGTCGCCGAATCTGTGTAAATCTAGCTCCAGTCTAGTTTTGTAGATCTCCTCCCTTCTCCTGGCCCAGTTATCAAAGTCAGATTTAGCCGCCAACCAAGACAACCTGTCGACGTCAGTGGTTGTATGTATTGGACGTAAGACTTACGCACTCTAGCGCTAGCTTGCATGTATTGTTCCTTGATGTGTTTCTTTAACTTTAGGCTATGTGCCAAGATATTGCCTCTCAATACCGCCTTAGCCGTCTCCCAAAAGAGACCCGGGTTGGATAGGTGTTCCGAATTGCAGGTGTAGTAGTCCTGCCGCCATTCTTTTAACATTTTTGTGAAGTTCTCTTCCCTGACTAAGGTGTCGGGAAATCTCCAGATAAAATCCGTCCCCTTTAGGTAGACGTCTCTTGTTTCCAATGTTACCATACTATGATCTGAAATGACCATATTTTCTAACTCTACACCCGACAACCTCTGGAACACAGAAGCTGATTCCAGGAACATGTCCAATCTCGACCATGATTTATGAGCATGGGAATAATGTGTGAATTCCCTCTCTAGAGGGTACATGGTACGCCACGTGTCGCTTAGATCGCAGCTGCGCATCATCTCTTCCAAATAGCTTGGTTTATAGGGGGCTGTTGACCTGCGTCCCCGTGGTATCTCAGAATCTCCTGAGCGTCGATCTTTAACATGGTGGTTAATGACTTTGAAGTCCCCCGCCACCAGCCTAATATTTTCCCGATCAGTTAGGAGTTTACTTTGCAGGTTGTCGAAGAAGGCTTTCTGAGACGAGTTCGGGGCGTAGATATTATAGAGGCTAAATATTGTGTATTTGGATGGTCATATGTAAAAGTCTCCCCTCCTTATCAGAAGAAGTCGTCAGGATGGTGTGAGCCAAAGCTCTATTGATCAAAATCAGAACGCCCACCTTCCCATCCACTGCTCCTGACCCATAGATCTCCCCCACCCACAGTTTTTGAGTCTAAAATAGTCCTCAGTTGTCAGGTGGGTTTCCTGGAGCATCGCCACATCTATACGAAGCCTTTTAAGATGTCTCAGCACCATCATTCGTTTGGCCGGGGAACGTAGCCCCTTCACATTCCAGGAAACCCACCTAATCATTATCGAATCCAAACAGCATCTCTTCATATCAATCCCAGAACATATTAGAGATGGTGACAATAAATTGTGGCAACTTGCACAGGTATAGTAGCACTATTATTGATGTACGAGTAGGCAGATGTATTAGCTTATTTTCTATGGGCTTTCTTCCCCCACTCTGTGCTTGAATCCCTCCCATCAACCCTCCCCCTCCCCCCTTGGTGCTGCCCTGGTAACCTCTCTTTTTTCCTCCTTAGCTATATGTCACATGCGCTCCTAACCCGCCTACACACCATAATGTTCAGATTTTTCTGGATTCAAATTTATATATATCCCGACCCTTTTTGCCCCTTTTCATAGAAAATTCCAAATATTCAATACGTTAAGATCCCGCCTTCCACCCCGTGTTATAGAATGAGATATTGAGCAACAGTAAAAAATTTTTAAATTTTTAAAACTTTGCATTAACATTTCAGTAAGCATCTCTTTATCACCATGTAAGCCGTGTATCAGACCACTCTCCGCATCTTCCTCATCCCCCCTTAAGATCTCTTTTTTAGTTCGATCTCATTCTTAAGACCTACAAGGGAGAAAATACAGAACGAGAGATTGAGGAGAAAAAAAAAAAAAAAAAGGAGAAAAGAAGAGGAAGAGAAAAAAAAAACAAAAACATATATATTTCCCTCCTTTTCTCCTTCCTCCCCCTCTCACGTCCAGCTGCAAAACCGATCACTGCCTCAAAGTTTCCGTAAGGAAATCCTTGGCTCGTAGACCATAATGTTTGGCAAGGCGTTGTTAAAACAAACTTGAACCGTCAGTACCAATGTTTATGCATATTCAAAAATAGCTTATCATTTTCTCAGCCAAAATGTTCCAAGTCAATTAGGGACGCCTGGTTTCTTTCTACTCCACCTGGATGATGACATACGTTGATCTTTTGGTGTCCCCGCTCTCGATGATCTACCCTCCACGGAAGCCTCCGATCTCAAGCTGTATGGTCTCATTACCAGATCTCCGTCCCGTTCTCGTTCAGTCTCCATGGCCCTTCCCTGCGGGCTGGGGGGCGTCTGTCTCTCTCTGACTGGAGTGCTGCGACTCTTTGCAATCACCGCCATTGCCTCCTTGGGGTCTGTGAAGGATAGCATAGCTCCATCCGGTGCTCTGAATCAGAGGGTTGCAGGGTAAAGCAGCTGGAAACGGACATTTCTGCTATGGAGCGTGGAGCATGCCTCATTGAAGGCCCGTCTCCTCTTGTTCACCTCAACCGAGTAGTCCACAAAGAGGAGCGCTTTCTGTCCCAATATCATGAGTGGCTGCCTTTTGGCCTTATAGGCTCTGAGAATCTCCTCCTTGTCCCTATGGTTGAGATACTTAGCAATGGAGTGACGAGGTTTACCCGTGTCTGCGGTTTTTGTGGCTCTTGCCCCATCGGTGGACCTGGGAGCATCTCTTGGGGGGCCAAGTCTGTGGGTCCTCTCAGTTTTGCAGCGGTGTGTTAAACCCAAAGCTTTTGACAGCTCTACCTCGAAAACCTCCTCTAATTGAAAAGGTGTAATGGACTCTGGGAGACCTACAAGTTTTAAGTTACTTCTGCGGGACCTATTTTCAATGTCTTCCAGTTTGTCCACTACAGATGAGTATTGTTTCTGGAGGGTTTGGACCTGCATCTCCAAGTCAGTGACCCTATCCTCTGCCGCAGCTACTCTAGCCTCTGCCTCCTGTAGTTGCTGAGCGTGTTGGGATAATTGCACTGTCATGTCCCTTGTGGTGGCAGAGACTAGGTCACTCACAACACCCACTTCAGGTTTACAGGCCCTTATGCATGTTTCTATCCAGGGACAATATGGAGCCTCCCAATTTTTGGCTGCCCTGTCAAAGGGCTATACTACAATACACCTACTTCCTTACAAAGGACACTTCAGGTTTACAGGCCCTCCTGCATGTCTCTATCCATGGACAATGTGGAGCCTCCCAATTTTTGGCTGCCCTGCCAAAGGGCAATACTACAATACACCCACTTCAGGTTTACAGGCCCTCCTGCACGTCTCTATCCAGGGACAATGTGGAGCCTCCCAATTTTTGGCTGCCCTGCCAAAGGGCTATACTACAATACACCCACTTCCTTACAATGGCACTTCAGGTTTACAGGCCCTCATGCATGTCTCTATCCAGGGGCATTGGTGAACCTCCCAATTTTGGAGGAAAATACTACAATAGACCCACTTCCTCAAAATGGGCACATTATGTCAAGAGGCCTTCATGTACGTCTCTTCTCAGGGACATCGGAGTGCCGCACAATGTTTTCACGTAAAATCTTTCATGTAATCACAAAAAGTAACATACACCAGCTATATCTCACTATTGGGTATGTGCCCTTAACATTTCCACCCTGAATATTCATTTTGGTGTCATTTTGGAAGGTTTTCTGGTGACTCCGTAAAATTGGCATGAAACTCGGACAACATTGTTCACAGCTGTGACTTTTGAGGGAGAAATGCTTACAGGGGTCTTCCCCATGGTATTGCCATGTCATTTGAGCACTCTTCTGAGATTTTTGTGACATTTTTAGGGCTTCTACATGCTGCCAGCAGTCATTTCATAAAAATACTTGGGTCTCCCATAGGATAACATTGGGCTCGGTGCTCAGGCCGAGTACACGAGTATCTTGGGATGCTCGGCCCGAGCTTCGAGCAGCCGAGCATTTTAGTACTCGCTCATCACTATTCATTAGTTGCAGGGAAATGAGTGACATGTGTAGGCATCGTACTCACATAGCCTTGCTAAATTTAGGAAACAGACAAAGAGACCACAAAAAGAGTCTCCACATTTCAAAAAATGAGGGCCAAATACCATCAAAGTGGATTCAATTGACCCAGAATATAATTGGAAATGGGTGAGATCAATGCAGCACACTGAAAAGTACATCGCCTACTCTGAGCAGTCTGCCTTTGGGGTGGAAAAGTATTTGGAGATCCATGACTTGTTCATCTTTATGAAAGTTAGGCAGTTTACATTTTCAGGAGACAGCTAGATGCTCATATCCGTCAGGACACCACCAACAGCACTGAAGACGCATTCTGAGAGAACACTGGCTGCAGGGCATGAAAAAACCTCCAAGGTGTGACTGGCTAGCTCAGGTCACTCCTCCATTTTTGCAGCCCAAAATGCAAAAAGGTTGAAAACTTCCCTTGATGACATGGATATTGAGTTCTACGTACTCCTGAACCATCCTCTCAAGTCATTCACTATGTGTCAGACTTGTACTCAGTTCTGATGGTGGATGGGCTGGTTTACAAAATTGGTCAAAGGACTTCAAGAAATTGCTTCTGACACTTACATTCCTGCTGCTGATGTTTCTACGTTGATGACTTGATGTAACCCAGGTTGTAAGTGTAGATCTGTGAAGAGTGCGGTGTCCTTCGCTGATGTGTTGGATAAAAACCAGTCCTAAGATTGGCTACCAGCTTTTTTTGATAATCCAGAATGCTCGTGTGTCTGTTCAGGGTGGGAAACATCTGGCTAAATTTACTCTTGTACCAAAGATCCAATAGTGTGGCAATCCAGTAGTCAATGCTAATTCAAATCCTAATGATACAGGCATCATGTAGATAGTGCAGCAAGAAAGCGCTTACCGGTATGTGTCTGATGCATCCATGAGGCCAAAATCCTTGTGTTGTGTTGGTGGAGGCATAAAAATCATGCTTGGGTCTTCTGTCCTCTGCCTCCAACCTTTGGATAACACAAAGGGGAATCATTTCCTGACTGTTCTATTCCCGTTACCCTTTCATTCTTGTGCCCCTCCATTTGTTCTTCAGCTCCTGCATCTTCACCACCAGTTTGTTTGGTCCCATGAGTTTCTCTCTGTCGCTCTATTCCACCCTGCCATGGCATCCGCTGTGTGACGAGAGTCCAGACCTTTCACATCTTATATCCTTTCTGCATCCTCCTCTTCTTCCTTTGCTATCACGACCTCATTCCACACACTTTTCAAAGTTTGCTCCAGCATGTAGATGACAGGAATAGTGATGCTGATGATACCATCATCAGCACTAACTAACTAAGCAGCCATTTCAAAACTGTGCTGAAGGCTACAGAGATCCTTGATAAGTACTTACTCTGAAATCGTCATTTGCACTACATTCAGCTCATTTTGAGTCACTGTACATGTCATTACATACTGCTCCAGGGCTTGTCGCTGTGCCACAGTCGCTACAACATACGCAGAGTGGAATTTCACCGTGATGGCACATCACATATCAAACAGTTATCCAGTTGTCCAAAAGACCTCTGTAGTGATGCTAGTTGATGAACCATGAGGTGAGAACGACTGAAGTGAGCACACAGTGACCGTGCCTTGTGGATAGTGCCGTAGGAATTGTTGGTTGAGCATGTGAGCTATGCAAGGCACTTGTGTAAGTTTGACTTGGCGTAGGGCTGCCAGTAAGTTGACGCCGTTAATCGCACACGACCTTCCTAGCTCCACGTTTAGCAGAGACAGCCATTGCTGAAACTTGGACTGCATAGCTGTCCACAACTCTTCAGCTGTGTGACTCGCATCTCTGAGGCATTTTAATGTAAACACTGCCTGATCGCAGAGAGCCCTAGCAGTGCAGTATTGACATATGATGGATTCTGTCTGAACTGTTGCAACATTAATGAAGAGTTCAAGGGCACAGCTGGAGCCCCTAGAGAAGGTGGGTGAGGCAAAAGCAGTGGATGAAGAGGCAGAGGTTTGTCCCAAAAGTCTTGGCGATTTCAAGATTTGGGGAGTAGCCCCTTTTTCCGCTTGGCCCCGCAGCCACCAGAGTCACCCAGTGGCCAGGGAGGGAGATGTAACGCCTTTTGTCATGTTTGCTCATCCAGGTGTCAGTGGTGATATGCACCCTGTCTTCACACACAGTTTCTCAAGGAATGGGTGATGTTGTCTGTAACATGCTCATGTAGCGCAGGATGCTTCGTAAAATAGTGACGACTAGGCAACTGATACTTGGGGCTGTGACCGCCATCAGCTTTTAGAAACCGTCTGTATCCACCAGGCGGAAATGCAGCATTTCAGTGGCCAACAAATTGAAGTTTAAGTGTTTTTCTTTGGATGTGTAGGAGGAAATAATCTATTCCATGACCACATCTGTGGGACTAAGGGCTAGCTGCTGTTATGAGACAGGGTGGAGTAGGGTGTACCCAACAAGCTGCTTCACTGTGAAAGAAGTGCAGGCCCAGATGTCATGGTGGGTTGACAAACAAGTGGTGTGCTCGTTGTCTGAGATCAGTCCAAGCCAGCAGGCGTGTCCACTTCCATAACAGCTGAGGGTCTGTCAGTCACCCCAACTGTAGTAGGTAAACAATGGAGGTTCTGGAGCAGGACACCTGATGCACAACACTTGCCATGCTGACGGAGAAAGAAGCAGCAGATGTGTTTGATGCGGCGAATGGTGTTCGTTGAGACCCACTAGGCAGTTTTACCGCAGTAATTTGTCCAGGCTAGCATGTGGTGCTGGGCCATGTGGCAGTTCATGCATGTATTAGTTAAATTGTTGTTTTTTTTTGCCTCTGCTTAATTTTTTACTACAAAGTTGACAAATGACGTGAGTTGGGTCATCTTTTGCGGGGTGAAAAGATGCCTAGGCTAGGCAACCCTTGCCGCCTCAGACAACTGCAGACCCATGACCGTTGCTGTCAAGAGCCAGAGTTGTGGCTGAGGATGCATGCAGCGTTTTTTGGGTGCTGTAAAAAAACGCATGGGTTGTTGAAAAAACGCATGCATTTTTTTAACATGGGGCCTAATGGAAAACGCATGCGATAACGCATGGCACATATAGGCACCTGCGTTAACGCATATGCGTTTTTAATGAAAAAATTACTAAGTCCAAAAACTTCTCAAAAACGTTCAGAACCACAGGGGTCACTATTTGGCACCCTTAGAAAAAATGATTAGTTTTTCAAAGGGCTAAAAAAACGCTTTGGTGTGTGAACAAGGCCAACATCTCTGCAGAATCACCCATCTATGTTTCCCCACAATCAGTTGTGTGCTTGGAGAGTAGTGACAAGTGGTGACACATAGGTAATTGGGGCGCCACCTCTGAGGACTGTACTGTATGTGATGTTAAGATGGAGGAACAGGAGGACAGGCCACTTGATACAACGGTTTCCATGAACTTCAAAACAAAGTCCCACACAAATTGCTTTCCTTACAAACACTTAATCTTATACAAATGGATGCACTTCTCTCATCCAAGGAAAGATTCAACATAACGATTTCATGATCATAAATTTTTATTAAATCTCTAAAAAATTACAAAAAATCACAAAAACATAATTAAGATAATTATAATTCAGAGCATTCCCTCCGGGGGGAGTCACAAGAAAAACACTGCCAGGCTACTCAGATTATCGATATAGTATGCTTTGCAACATCACTACATTAAACCTATCTTCATTGAAGTGGATTCAAAATATTGCCACCAATCTCAATCCACATACAATGAAACTAAAACACAGCAATTACTGAGGTTCTTATCAGGATGAATATAACAGAGCTATCAATTGATCATTCACAAGATTAGCACCTGTTTCTAATAATAACTATCATCCCTCTATGTTCTTAGTATCCCACTTCAACCTTGCTACTCAATATACATCTACAGTCTCCCATCAATGCTATTGAATAATAGGTGCAATTGCTTTCCTATAATCATAAGCGGTGCATCATACCTTAATCACTGAGTGCCCGTGTGTGCTCGTGCTCCCTCCTCCCCTACAGCCGTTTCGCTTTCGCTTCTTCCGGGGGGCGTGTCGAATGTTATGACATCGGGTCTTTTTATCCTACGCTCCACCAATCAATAAACGCCACATCATTGTCACCAGGTGTTTGTTATATGCGGTGCACGAAGCCCGTCATGACGCGTACCTCAATAGTCCCTCCCATTGCGGCATGACGTATTGACGTACGCCGTACTGCCGCAATCAGATGGTGCCTACGTCATCACGTACGGGCGCATGTGCACAACAAACATCTCTGGCTTTGTTATTTCCATGTTTATCCCGTAACCTAGTAACAACCTCAATCAACCGATGTATGTAAAATCTCATTTGCCTTATGCACATTATATTTCCAATTACCACAGAATGGTGTTAAGCCTCCATAACATCTATTATTCCTAAAATATATATTACTAGTGTAATTTTGAAAATAGTCAATATATAAACAACCTTCATTAAATAATCTGCTTGCCTTTGGAACGTAGCTTCAGTTGAACAGATTCTTTTGACTCTCAAATATTGACTGATTGGTATTCCCTGTATCATTGATGGAGGATGAGAGGAATTAGCACTTAGAAAGGCATTAGTTGACGTTGGTTTTCTATAGACATCTGTACAGACCTCACCATTGGCCATTACATCAATCAATATATCTAGGAAATCAATTTTTCTTCCATATTTGAATGTTAATTTAATGTTCAAATCATTTTGATTCAAACAATTCATCAATGATTCTAGCTCGTCAATGCCTCCCTCCCAAATAAATAAAACATCATCGATGTATCTGATCCAGTGATGTATTCCTTCTGTTCCTATAATGTTCTCGCTTTGAAATATTTCTCTTTCCCATAAGCCAAGAAACAAATTTGCATAACTGGGGGCACACGACGCCCCCATAGCCGTTCCTTGCAGCTGTAAATACGTTCTGTCGCAAAACGTAAAATAATTGTGCGTCAGAACGTATTCCAAAAGAATCATCAGAAAATTCACTAGATCCATATCCATATTGGAAGATGTCAGAAACCATCTCACGGCCCTCAGACTGTCTTGATGTCGAATCGAAGTGTGTAACGATTTAATATCAGCCGTTACTAGAACCATATTGTCACTTAGATGTAATTGGTCTAATCTCTGTAAAACGGTAGTGGTATCTTTTACAAACGAGGGTAAAGTCATGACTAACGGTTTCAAATAATAGTCTAGAATCATATAGATCGGTTCGCATAAACTTTGATTTCCAGAGACGATTGGCCTACCTGGTGGGTCCCATTGTTGTTTATGGACTTTTGGAATCAAATAAAAAGTCGCCATTCTTGGTTCGTATTTCTTCATAAATGTCACCAATCTTTTAGGGATGATGCCCTCATCGAATGCTCTCTCTATAATATCAATTAGTTCACCTTTGAAAACAGATGTAGGATTAGAATATAATTTCCTATAGCATGTTTGATCATCCAAAAGAACAAGTGCCTGTTTTTCATATAGATGACAAGGCCAGATAACCACATTACCCCCTTTATCTGCCTGTTTTATTACCACATCATCCCATTTTTTTATCTCATTTATGGCATCCTTTTCCTTTTCCAATAGATTTTTTCTCCCTTTATACAAGTCCATATTTTCAATATCATTTGTGACAAGCTTAGTAAAAACTTCTACTGCTGGACATAAACTGTTTGTAAGCATTTTCTTTGATTTGCCACAAAGATGAATAGGAAATGTTTTTACCTTATCAACATCAATATCCTCCTCCAAATTCTGTAAAGTGTCGATGGCTTCCTGCTCCTCTTTTGAAAATGACACATCTTTTAATCCTGATTTAACATGAATTTTTTTCAGGATCAACTTCCTCGCAAAAAGATGTACGTCCTTTATTGCCGTGAACGGGTCTAATTGACAAGAGGGGGCAAATGTTAAACCTTTGCTTAAAACAGATAGTTGACATTCTGTTAATTCGTGTGATGATAGATTAATTACCCTTCGTGGTTCATCATTCGGGCCATTTTCTCTATCTTGATTATTTTTTCTCTTTTTTCCATACACTTGCTTGAACCGTGGTTGTCTCATGTCTCGTTCTACATCAGTATCAACCGTCGTAGTGGAGCTGACTGAGGTATTCCTTACCATCATACCACTGTGTGGACTGTTCTTTCGTATCTGCCACCTAAATACTCTCTTATTCTCATAGTCAGCTTGATCACGCCTGAATTTTCTTTGTTTTCCAGAGCTAATGTCCTGTTCCCACTTTTGCAGATCTTTGTCCATTTCATTTATCCACTTTTCAAAGTTATCCCCTGATATATCCTTTTTTATGAGATCCATGGTTTTTTCCATTTGCTCAGTAATTGCTGTGTTTTAGTTTCATTGTATGTGGATTGAGATTGGTGGCAATATTTTGAATCCACTTCAATGAAGATAGGTTTAATGTAGTGATGTTGCAAAGCATACTATATCGATAATCTGAGTAGCCTGGCAGTGTTTTTCTTGTGACTCCCCCCGGAGTGTTTTTGTGATTTTTTTGTAATTTTTTAGAGATTTAATAAAAATTTATGATCATGAAATCGTTATGTTGAATCTTTCCTTGGATGAGAGAAGTGCATCCATTAGTATAAGATTAAGTGTTTGTAAGGAAAGCAATTTGTGTGGGACTTTGTTTTGAAGTTCAAGTAATTCTGTTTTAATTACAGATTGTCCTTTTAGTGTTTAAAATGGATTTTAAAACACGTGAATTATCCTGGCGTACAAAGGCCGTGGATTTGTTCAGAGCAGGCAGCTCCAGTGTATCTAATGATACCACTGCATCAGTGAAGGAGTTAATGCGCCAATATAAAAACAATTTGTACAAAAAAACGAAAATTTGGTGGACTAAAACGTCATTAGAAAATTACGTAGAACAGAAGATTATACCTAGAGGCTTAAGAGTGAATTTGTTCCCTACGTTTGAGATGGAGGAGGAGGAGTTAGTAAGAAAGTGGATGGCAACTGCGACTACGTGTTCTTTAGATTTTTTGAAAATTATTATTGAAAAAAACACCTTAACATTGTCAAGTTTGGATGAGCAAATGGAAAAAACCATGGATCTCATAAAAAAGGATACATCAGGGGATAACTTTGAAAAGTGGATAAATGAAATGGACAAAGATCTGCAAAAGTGGGAACAGGACATTAGCTCTGGAAAACAAAGAAAATTCAGGTGTGATCAAGCTGACTATGAGAATAAGAGAGTATTTAGGTGGCAGATACGATGAACAGTCCACAAAGTGGTATGATGGTAAGGAATACCTCCGTCAGCTCCACTACGACGGTTGATACTGATGTAGAACGGGACATGAGACAACCACGGTTCAAGCGGGTGTATGGAAAAAAGAGAAAAAATAATCAAGATAGAGGAAATGGCCCGAATGATGAACCACGAAGGGTAATTAATCTATCATCACACGAATTAACAGAATGTCAACTATCTGTTTTAAGCAAAGGTTTAACATTAGCCCCCTCTTGTCAATTAGACCCGTTCACGGCAATAAAGGACGTACATCTTTTTGCGAGGAAGTTGATCCTGAAAAAAATTCATGTTAAATCAGGATTAAAAGATGTGTCATTTTCAAAAGAGGAGCAGGAAGCCATCGACACTTTACAGAATTTGGAGGAGGATATTGATGTTGATAAGGTAAAAACATTTCCTATTCATCTTTGTGGCAAATCAAAGAAAATGCTTACAAACAGTTTATGTCCAGCAGTAGAAGTTTTTACTAAGCTTGTCACAAATGATATTGAAAATATGCACTTGTATAAAGGGAGAAAAAATCTATTGGAAAAGGAAAAGGATGCCATAAATGAGATAAAAAAATGGGATGATGTGGTAATAAAACAGGCAGATAAAGGGGGTAATGTGGTTATCTGGCCTTGTCATCTATATGAAAAACAGGCACATGTTCTTTTGGATGATCAAACATGCTATAGGAAATTATATTCTAATCCTACATCTGTTTTCAAAGGTGAACTAATTGATATTATAGAGAGAGCATTCGATGAGGGCATCATCACTAAAAGATTGGTGACATTTATGAAGAAATACGAACCAAGAATGGCGACTTTTTATTTGATTCCAAAAGTTTATAAACAACAATGGGACCCGCCAGGTAGGCCAATCGTCTCTGGAAATCAAAGTTTATGCGAACCGATCTGTATGATTCTAGACTATTATTTGAAACCGTTAGTCATGACTTTACCCTCGTTTGTAAAAGATACCACTGCTGTTTTACAGAGATTAGACCAATTACATCTAAGTGACAATATGGTTCTAGTAACGGCTGATATTGAATCGTTACACACTTCGATTCGACATCAAGACGGTCTGAGGGCCGTGAGATGGTTTCTGACATCTTCCAATATGGATATGGATCTAGTGAATTTTCTGATGATTCTTTTGGAATACGTTCTGACGCACAATTATTTTACGTTTTGCGACAGAACGTATTTACAGCTGCAAGGAACGGCTATGGGGGCGTCGTGTGCCCCCAGTTATGCAAATTTGTTTCTTGGCTTATGGGAAAGAGAAATATTTCAAAGCGAGAACATTATAGGAACAGAAGGAATACATCACTGGATCAGATACATCGATGATGTTTTGTTTATTTAGGAGGGAGGCATTGACAAGCTAGAATCATTGATGAATTGTTTGAATCAAAATGATTTGAACATTAAATTAACATTCAAATATGGAAGAAAAATTGATTTCCTAGATATATTGATTGATGTAATGGCCAATGGTGAGGTCTGTACAGATGTCTATAGAAAACCAACGTCAACTAATGCCTTTCTAAGTGCTAATTCCTCTCATCCTCCATCAATGATACAGGGAATACCAATCAGTCAATATTTGAGAGTCAAAAGAATCTGTTCAACTGAAGCTACGTTCCAAAGGCAAGCAGATGACCTAAAAATGAGATTTAAAGCCAGGGGATATGGCCACCGCGGTATCAAACGAGGATATAAGAGGGCAATGGAAACCTCAAGGAATGATCTTTTATATCAACGGAAGGAAAAGTCCTCAGAGTGTGAACAAGTAAGGTATATTACTACGTTCAATAAAAACTGGACGGATCTTAAAAAAATATTTTTTCAACACTGGCCTGTATTACGAGCGGACCCAGTCTTAAAAGAAATATTGCCTAAATATCCATCCATGGTGGCGAGAAGGTCTAAGAATCTAAAAGACTTATTAGTCCATAGTCATTATAATGTAAAGAAGAAGTGTACTAACATGAAAACGGAATTAAATGGCTTTTTTCCGTGTGGTCTATGCAAGGCGTGTGCCAACTTGGTGAAAACAAAAATATTTTGTAACCAAGAAGGCACAAAAACTTTCTCTATTAGAAAACAATTGACATGTGCCTCACGAGGGGTCATATATGTAGCAGAATGTCCTTGTAAGAAACTGTATGTGGGGATGACCACTAGGGAATTAAAAGTAAGGACAAGGGAACATTGTTTAGACATAGAAAAGGCAAAAAAAGAAGATGTGTCTAAACTCAAGACCTTGCCAAAACATTTTAAGCAATTTCATAATTGCAATGATAGACTTTTAAAAATCAGAGCCATTGATCAAGTAGAGATTGGAGTACGAGGAGGGAATTTGAGCCAGAGATTATCTCAAGTGGAGAGTCGGTGCATCTATCAATTGGGTACACTGGCCCCTAGGGGACTTAATGAGAGTTTTGGATTCGGCGCATTCCTGTAGGATGACAGGTTAGGAGATCAAAAATCTTTTTAGGGGTGTTATAAATTGGAGGTTTTTTTATTATTATTATTATTTTTTAATTATTTTTATAATAATTTTATAATTTGATTTTTTAAGGATATTAACTGTTGTTGTTTATACCTTTTAGATTCCATGTTTATCCTGATGATGGTGTCGTTTTTACCTATGGATGATGACATACAGTTAGGACCAGAAATATTTGGACAGTGACACAATTTTCGCGAGTTGGGCTCTGCATGCCACCACATTTTATTTGAAATGAAACCTCTACAACAGAATTCAAGTGCAGATTGTAACGTTTAATTTGAAGGGTTGAACAAAAATATCTGATAGAAAATGTAGGAATTGTACACATTTCTTTACAAACACTCCACATTTTAGGAGGTCAAAAGTAATTGGACAAATAAACATAACCCAAACAAAATATTTTTATTTTCAATATTTTGTTGCGAATCCTTTGGAGGTAATCACTGCCTTAAGTCTGGAACCCATGGACATCACCAAACGCTGGGTTTCCTCCTTCTTAATGCTTTGACAGGCCTTTACAGCCGCAGCCTTCTGGTCTTGCTTGTTTGTGGGTCTTTCCGTCTTAAGTCTGGATTTGAGCAAGTGAAATGCATGCGCAATTGGGTTAATATCTGGTGATTGACTTGGCCATTGCAGAATGTTCCACTTTTTTGCACTCATGAACTCCTGGGTAGCTTTGGCTGTATGCTTGGGGTCATTGTCCATCTGTACTATGAAGTGCCGTCCAATCAACTTTGCAGCATTTGGCTGAATCTGGGCTGAAAGTATATCCCGGTACACTTCAGAATTCATCCGGCTACTCTTGTCTGCTGTTATGTCATCAATAAACACAAGTGACCCAGTGCCATTGAAAGCCATGCATGCCCATGCCATCACGTTGCCTCCACCATGTTTTACAGAGGATGTGGTGTGCCTTGGATCATGTGCCGTTCCCTTTCTTCTCCAAACTTTTTTCTTCCCATCATTCTGGTACAGGTTGATCTTTGTCTCATCTGTCCATAGAATACTTTTCCAGAACTGAGCTGGCTTCTTGAGGTGTTTTTCAGCAAATTTAACTCTGGCCTGTCTATTTTTGGAATTGATGAATGGTTTGCATCTAGATGTGAACCCTTTGTATTTACTGTCATGGAGTCTTCTCTTTACTGTTGACTTAGAGACAGATACACCTACTTCACTGAGAGTGTTCTGGACTTCAGTTAATGTTGTGAACGGGTTCTTCTTCACCAAATAAAGTATGCGGCGATCATCCACCACTGTTGTCATCCGTGGACGCCCAGGACTTTTAGAGTTCCCAAGCTCACCAGTCAATTCCTTTTTTTTTCTCAGAATGTACCCAACTGTTGATTTTGCTACTCAAAGCATGTCTGCTATCTCTCTGATGGATTTTTTCTTTTTTTTCAGCCTCAGGATGTTCTGCTTCACCTCAATTGAGAGTTCCTTTGACCGCATGTTGTCTGGTCACAGCAACAGCTTCCAAATGCAAAACCACACACCTGGAATCCACCCCTGACCTTTTAACTACTTCATTGAATACAGGTTAACGAGGGAGACGCCTTCAGAGTTAATTGCAGCCCTTAGAGTCCATTGTCCAATTACTTTTGCTCCCTTGAAAAAGAGGAGGCTATGCATTACAGAGCTATAATTCCTAAACCCTTTCTCCGATTTGGATGTGGAAACTCTCATGTTGCAGCTGGGAGTGTGCACTTTCAGCCCATATTATATATATAGTTGTATTTCTGAACATGTTTTTGTAAACAGCTAAAATAACAAAACTTGTGTCACTGTCCAAATATTTCTGGCCCTAACTGTATATATATAAAAAGTTTTTGTTTTTTTCTAAAGAAATCTGAAGAGAAAGAATCAGCAAGAATGCAATTACTGTTAACAACTATGTATGCACAGTATTATGAGGGTGGCGTTCAGTCTCCAATTTATGGAAATTTGAGCACATATTTTATTAATTATGAATAATGATCTGGGGGGTTATTAATATTGATTATATATATCGCATACCGTATATACTCGCGTATAAGCCGAGTTTTTCAGCCCAAAAATTGGGCTGAAAAGTACACCCCTCGGCTTATACGCGAGTCAGTGTGGGGGCTGCTGTATACAGCGGTATACAGCAGCCTCCGCATCCCCAGTAATGCAGGGCCCCCCCATGCTCCGGTCACCTGTAAAGCAAATTATACTTATCACTGTCCCGCTGTCCCGCGCCCGTCGCTGCCGACATCCGCGATCCTCCATCTTCATGCGTTTTCTTCCTGTTTCCTGTGTTCGGCGCCGGTAATGACGTCATTGCCAGCGACGAACACAGGAAACAGGAAGAAGACGCATGAAGATGGAGGATCGCGGATGTCAGCAACGGCGGGCGCGGACAGCGGGACAGTGATAAGTATAATTTGCTTTACAGATGACCGGAGCATGGGGGGGGGCCCTGCATTACTGGGGATGCTGTATACTACCGCTGGGGCTGCTATACACTACCACTGGGGCTGCTATATACTACCACTGGGGCTGTATATACCTCTGGGGCCCTGTATACTACCACTGGGGCTGTATATACTACCCCTCGGGCTGTATATACTACCACTGGGGCTGTATATACCACTGGGGCTGTATATACTGCTGGGGCTGCCTGTATACTACCACTGGGGCTGCTATATACTACCACTGGGACTGTATATACCTCTGGGGCCCTGTATACTACCACTGGGGCTGTATATACCACTGGGGCTGTATATACTGCTGGGGCTGCCTGTATACTACCACTGGGGCTGTATATACTACTGGGGCTGCCTGTATACTACCACTGGGGCTGTATATACCACTGGGGCTGTATATACTACTGGGGCTGCCTGTATACTACCACTGGGGCTGTATATACTACTGGGGCTGCCTGTATACTACCACTGGGGCTGTATATACCACTGGGGCTGTATATACTACTGGGGCTGCCTGTATACTACCACTGGGGCTGTATATACCACTGGGGCTGTATATACTACTGGGGCTGCCTGTATACTACCACTGGGGCTGTATATACTACTGGGGCTGCCTGTATATGACCACTGGGGCTGTATATACCACTGGGGCTGTATATACTACTGGGGCTGCCTGTATACTACCACTGGGGCTGTATATACTACTGGGGCTGCCTGTATACTACCACTGGGGCTGTATATACTACTGGGGCTGCCTGTATACTACCACTGGGGCTGTATATACCACTGGGGCTGTATATACTACTGGGGCTGCCTGTATACTACCACTGGGGCTGTATATACCACTGGGGCTGTATATACTACTGGGGCTGCCTGTATACTACCACTGGGGCTGTATATACTACTGGGGCTGCCTGTATATGACCACTGGGGCTGTATATACCACTGGGGCTGTATATACTACTGGGGCTGCCTGTATACTACCACTGGGGCTGTATATACTGCTGGGGCCCTGTATACTACCACTGGGGCTGTATATACCACTGGGGCTGTATATACTACTAGGGCTGCGTCTATACTACCACTGGGGCTGTATATACCACTGGGGCTGCGTATATACTACCACTGGGGCTGCTGTATATACCTCTGGGACTGCTGTATACCACACTGCTGGGGGCTGTATACTTGTGCTAGGGTCCACCCTCGGCTTATACACGAGTCAATAGATTTTCCCAGGTTTTGGGGGCAAAAGTAGGGTGGTCGGCTTATACACGGGTCGGCTTATACATGAGTATATACGGGTATTTCATATATATATGTAAAAACTAACACTGTATTAGTAAATTTATGAAATGAGCACTAGCACTTTATAAATAGAGGCACTTATGTAATGAAGGTTGTATACTAGGGATGGGCGAATCTACTCGCTAGGACTCGTTACTCGGCGAGTAGTAAGGGACTCGCAGGACTCGGTACTCGGCGAGTTTCCCAGTGATGACTCGCACGAGTCCAATGCAAATCAATATCAATCCTAGTTTTGTCAGAAACGCTGACAAAACTAGGATTGCCATTGTTTGCATTGGACTCGTGCGAGTCATCACTGGCTACTGTGCCAGTGATAGCAGGGAGACTCGCAAAGTAACTGCTGTTTCTTTGCGAGCCGAGTCCAGCTGTCTTCTCTGTGCAGCTCCAGGGTCCTAGAACCTGCCTGCTCACAGAGATGATGTAGCAGTGCTGAGATTATTCTCAGTCTGCTCATTCCCTGTGCATGTAGCATAGAGGACATCGCGTTTTGGACTACGTCGGACGGAAGAGGATTTTTTAAATTAAAGATGGAGTCCCTAATGGCTTTTTTTTTTATTTCAAATAAAAATTTTTCTCTGTGTTTTTTTAACCCTTTATTGGAGATTCTTAGTGGCTGGGTCAAACGTGGCCTGACATTAAGAATCTCGGGCTTAATACCAGCTTGTATAACAAAGCTGGTATTAACCCCTTTATTACCCAGCGTGCTACCGCCACCAGGGCCGCTGGAAGAGCGGGGTTCAGCGCCAGAGGATGGCGCTTCAATGAACGCGCCATCTTCTGGGGCGGCTGCGGGCTGCAATTTGCAGCGGGGGGTGCCCAGAAAGCTTGGGCATCCCTGCGCTGCGGATTCCAGCCCTCAGCTGCTTAGCTGTACCTGGCTAGACATAGAAATTGCGCGGAGCCCCACGCATTTTTTTAAAATTATTTAATGAATTTCAGAGTCAGAGTCTCAGAGTCAGAGTCTCAGAGTCAGAATCTCAGAATTTCATGAAATAATTAGAAATTGCGCGGAGCCCCACGCATTTTTTTTTATGTCTAGCCAGGTACAGCTAAGCAGCTGGGGGCTGGAATCCGCAGCGCAGGGATGCCCAAGCTTTCTGGGCACCCCCCGCTGCAAATTGCAGCCCGCAGCCGCCCCAGAAGATGGCGCGTTCATTGAAGCGCCATCCTCTGACGCTGAACCCCGCTCTTCCAGCGGCCCTGGTAGCGGTGGCACGCTGGGTAATAAAGAGGTTAGGGCCAGCTTTGTATTATCAGCTGGCCCTAAGCCCGAAATGTATGGTGGTCACGCCAATATTAGACATGACCGCCATGAATTTCTATTAAATTGTTTTAAAAAAAACACAACACAAAGAAAATTTTTTATTAGAAATAAAAAAAAAAAGCCATTAGGGACTCCATCTTTAATTAAAAAAATCCTCTTCCCTCCGACGCAGTCCAAAACGCGATGTCCTCTCTGCTACATCCCCTGTGTATAGATATAGATCTCTATGCACAGGGAATGAGCAGACTGAGAACAATCTCAGCTCTGCTACATCATCTCTGTGCACAGACATTCATGTCTGTTACTGTACACAGGGAATGAGCAGACTGAGAACAATCTCAGCTCTGCTACATCATCTCTGTGCACAGACATTCATGTCTGTACACAGAGAATGAGCAGACTGAGAACAATCTCAGCTCTGCTACATCAGGCAGCAGGCAGGCTCTAGGACCCTGGAGCTGGCAGCCAGCACAGAGGAGACAGGACTCTTATCTGTGCGAGTCAGCGATTACTTACAAAGTAAACGAGCAATGCAAATAAATGACAAAACTAGGATTGCTTCAGGCTGAAGCTTCCGAGACACATCTGCGAGTTGTAAATCTCACACTACTCGCTATTACTCGCTTCCCCATTCATTAACATTGGACTCGCTAGACTCGCAACGAGTAGCGAGTCCTGGGCTCGGACTCGCTAGAGTCAAGCGATTCCGAGTAATTTAGGATTCGCCCATCACTATTGTATACATATTGATTATGTTTAAAATTACATTAGTAATATGATTATATATATCGCGTATCTCATATTTATGGATATGCAAAAACTAGCACTTTATCAGTAAATTTATGAAATGAGCACCAGCACTTTATAAATAGAGGCACTTATTTAATGAAGGTTGTTTATATATTGACTATTTTCAAAATTACACTAGTAATATATATTTTAGGAATAATAGATGTTATGGAGGCTTAACACCATTCTGTGGTAATTGGAAATATAATGTGCATAAGGCAAATGGGATTTTACATACATCGGTTGATTCAGGTTGTTACTAGGTTACGGGATAAACATGGAAATAACAAAGCCAGAGATGTTTGTTGTGCGCATGCGCCCGTACGTGATGACGTAGGCACCATCTGATTGCGGCAGTACGGCGTACGTGAATACGTCATGCCGCAATGGGAGGGACTATTGAGGTACGCGTCATGACGGGCTTCGTGCGCCGCATATAACAAACACCTGGTGACAATGACATGGCGTTTATTGATTGGTGGAGCGTAGGATAAAAAGACCCGATGTCGACGGGGGCGTGTCCAACTGTGAATGGCGCTGGACGCACATTGAAAGAGCTCCAGCAACCGACCCGTCCAACACCGATCAAACGGCGTTCCGGCTGCCCCAAACCACTCCGTTCTGGGCGATCTACCTCTCCTGCTGTTGCTGCCCCGGGTGAGATGTCAAAGAAGGCTGCTAAACACCCCCAGACCGAGAAGAGACTCACGGACTATTTTCCCCCGGGCACACCTCGGGCTGCTCCTCCTAAGATGGCGCCGGCTAACAAGCGTCTCTCCCAGGACTCTGCTCCCTCGGCCAGTCCTGGCCCGCAGACACGAGGTAAAGCAAAACAGACTACATCCGATGACGACGCCCCGGTAACCCAGGGCATGCTGAAGGAGCTACTGGGATCGTTCCGAGACTCCATGATGGCGGACATTGCAGCGCTCTTGGGCTCCGTCAGAGAGGAGGTGGGTGTTATTGCAGAGCGCATGGATCAACTGGAGGGGAAGATGGGGGAGATAGCGAAAGCGCACAATACCTTGGCCGATGACCACACGATCATGGACAAGGAGATCAGTGCTATTAATAATGCGATACATCACCTAGAAGACAAACTGAGATGCAACAACTTCAAACTACGGGGTGTCTCTGAGGCTGGAGACATGGAGGATCCTGCCGCGATTGCGAAGGACTTTCTGGCGTCGGCTCTCTCTAACTTCCAGCCGGCTCACCTGGAGATTGAGTCGGCCTTCAGGATCCCTAAACCACGAGGCCTTCCGGCGGGGACCCCCAGAGACATTCTGGTACGAATGCGCCGCACTGGGGTTGCAGAACAACTCCTCCGCAGGATGCGGCAGGGCCCCCCTCTACGTGGCTCCTATGCCCGAGTCGCAGTGTACCAAGACCTGTCCCCGGGGACACTGGCCCGCAGGAGGGAGTTTGCTTCAAGTTGCGGAATCCTCCGTGACAGAGGCATCCCTTACACCTGGGGATCACCTGTCTCTCTGAATTTCCGATTTGACGGGAGACGACACTCGTTCGCCTCACCGACATTACTCCGGAAAACGCTAAGATCATGGCGTCTGTCCCCTTCCGCTTCCCCGCGAAGACGCGAGGACGCCTTGGTCCTACCGCCGGGAGATAATGAACCGGCTGAACAGGCGGCCCCAGGAGATGCCGCTGTTGCATAAACTAAATGAACAGACAAGTTCTCTCATTGCTCAGGACATTCACTGCAGAACGGGGCCGGTTGCTCTGACCTCTGACCTCTTCTTGATTGGATTATACACTGGTTAGTGTAACCTATAACTGAATGTATTAAGGACAGGGGGCCGTAGCTTTGATAGAACGGTCCCCTTTGTTTCCTTCCCCTGCCCCCATTGGGAACCTGCGCAAACCAGTGTTTGTATTGCAGGTTTGTACATTATATTCGAATGTTATTGTGTTTTTGTATTCAACGTTCCTTTCTTCTTGACACCTTTTCTCTCTTGACATCTAAAACTCTCTTCTAGCTAATTCTCCCACTCTTCTCCTTTCCTCTTCTCTCTCTTTACTTTCACCTCCCCCTCTCCCTCGCCCTTTGCACCCCTCCTCTCCCTTTCCCCCCCCCCCTCTTACCACCCCGTGAAAGCCTTGCCTGATCCCTTCCCTCCCTGTTGGTTTCCGGGTATACACTCATTAAGCCCCTGCTATATCCATGTCGTGTAAAATTGTTTCCTTGAATGTCAGGGGACTAAACTCGCCGGCCAAGCGATCCTTCCTATGGAGGGAGGCGAAACGCCTAGGCGCAGACATACTATGTCTCCAGGAGACGCATCTCCTGGCAGCAGATAACGGCAGGTTGAAACATACCCACTACCCTCAAGCCTTCCACGCTAATGGTCCACAAAAAGACCCGATGTCATAACATTCGACACGCCCCCCGGAAGAAGCGAAAGCGAAACGGCTGTAGGGGAGGAGGGAGCACGAGCACACACGGGCACTCAGTGATTAAGGTATGATGCACCGCTTATGATTATAGGAAAGCAATTGCAGCTATTATTCAATAGCATTGATGGGAGACTGTAGATGTATATTGAGTAGCAAGGTTGAAGTGGGATACTAAGAACATAGAGGGATGATAGTTATTATTAGAAACAGGTGCTAATCTTGTGAATGATCAATTGATAGCTCTGTTATATTCATCCTGATAAGAACCTCAGTAATTGCTGTGTTTT
The DNA here is from genome assembly GCA_033576535.1 of Allobates femoralis. Classification (NCBI taxonomy): domain Eukaryota; kingdom Metazoa; phylum Chordata; class Amphibia; order Anura; family Aromobatidae; genus Allobates; species Allobates femoralis. Next base: position 371,031,920 of record JARQOC010000002.1, read on the forward strand.
AGTTTCATTGTATGTGGATTGAGATTGGTGGCAATATTTTGAATCCACTTCAATGAAGATAGGTTTAATGTAGTGATGTTGCAAAGCATACTATATCGATAATCTGAGTAGCCTGGCAGTGTTTTTCTTGTGACTCCCCCCGGAGGGAATGCTCTGAATTATAATTATCTTAATTATGTTTTTGTGATTTTTTGTAATTTTTTAGAGATTTAATAAAAATTTATGATCATGAAATCGTTATGTTGAATCTTTCCTTGGATGAGAGAAGTGCATCCATTTGTATAAGGTTTCCATGAACTGTAGCAAAAGCTGGGCCTCATCCACAACTAGTATCACTCCAATGTTTGGTTACTACAGCTTTCAGTTACATTAGCAGTAGCACCTACCAAACCTACACCTCTAACAATTAGCCTACTCCCCTTTTCAACCTTGGGATTTACCACTCATCTTTTATACACACAGATTTGGAAAGTACTTGTTTGAGGACAAACACAGCCTTTTAGGGGAAAGTGAAGGAATTTGCAATCACTACTTTGAAGCCAAAAAACTGCCTTTTTAGGCTGTGTTCACACACAGCATAATTTTCTCGCTTTTTTACGCACGCTTTTCATGCAAAAGCGCATCTGTGTCTGCATTTGCCATCAAAATGAATGTAAATTCACTTTTGCCGTTCAGACGCTTCACTATGTTCTGCCGCACTTTTGCGGGAGAATGCGCGCTTCTAAAAAAGAATCAACATGGTAATTCTTTGCGCAAATATGTGCGCGATTTTTCCTTAGGCCCCATTATAAGGAGCTAGAATACGCATTGTCATTTAGACAATATGTGGCGCCCCTGCGGGTATGCGCCACAGAGTGGTATTGCATTTAATATCTATATGTAATATTATTGTAAGTTGCTAGGTTAGGATTTAAACCTTATGGAGTCTATTTTTAGCACTCACTTAGGACCGCACCACTTAGAGTAGGGGGAACTGTAATATAGTAGGTTCCACAGGTGGGGGCGGAGCTTAGGATAGAGTAGAGTGACAGTTGAGAATTTACCTCAGACGGCGCTGGGAAGGCAGACAGAGTGGTCAGGCCTGGCAGCCCAGCTGAGTGGAGGGTACCCCATCTTTATGAGGGGGCCCAGGACAGATGGCAACGGACCAGAACTGGTAGGAGCCAGCTGGTCATGTTGAGGGCACACCGGTGACACGGACGACCGAGGCAGCCAGGAGTTCAGCCCTGACTGCAAAGCCGACGAGCTGCAGGCGCAACAGAAACGGGTTGCTGACAGCACCACAAAGGTACCTCTCCCCTCAGGACTGAAAACCGGTTCAGGACACTAGGAGAAATAAAAAGGGACAGACATTTACTGCGGTGCTGGAAGGGAACTTTGTAGTCTCGGGTTGCCCTGTCCAGACTGGGTAGTGGACAGACCTTATCTCCTAGAAACAGACCGTAGGACTGGCAGGGGAGCTCTTCAAAGGTGGAAAAGACAGAAAGATCTGGAAAGAGAATAGAAACCCTGAAAGACAGAGAAAGAACATCTAAAGACTCCTTAAGAGAAATCCTGAGTTGGTAACAACACCCTAAACCAAACTGTACCGTGTATTGTTATGCCATCAGCCGGTACCGAGTAAAGCAAAGTTAAAATGGAAATGGTTTCTGTTATTCTTCCTGCCGCAGCTCAAAGGACTTAACATCATCAACATCAACAGCAGAGTGGTAAGAACTGCACCACATTTCCATCACTGTCCTCCCTCACCGTCTCACCACAGCTGCCCTGAGGTAAAGCTCCACCTGTGGGGAGCTGTACCACACACTGCTGCCCCCTCCATCACCTCAGTGGCCGGCTGGCAGCGCCGGTACCATCTTACCGGACTCTACAGGTGGCGTCACGGTCCCCTGTAAATAACCCCTTTTTACCCCCACCGTTTACCATCAACACCTGGTATAATTGTTCGCCAGGGCACGGCACTGGGGATACCGACCATCCGTGACATCCCACACAGAAGCCCCGGTGACCGAGTGCACCCTAGCTCTGGTTGAATCAAATGCATATTCCAGCACCTATAATCGCGTGCGCTGGGGGAAGAGATGTCACACGGGTGGAGGAAGAATCCTGTGTTCTTCCTCCATGTTACATGTCGGGCCTGGAGTTTTGGTTTCGCAGTGTATCTACATTCATTTTGGTAACTTGCACTTCGCTTTCGCAGTGTATTAAAAATAAAATAAAATACTCACCTCTCTGCCGTCTGTCCCGGGTCCCGAAGAGAAGATGTCCGATTGCTGCAAAAACCTTAAAGATGTGATTGGCCAAAACCAATCAGCTGATGTGTCACGTGACATCATCAGCTGATCATGACGTGCAACATCAGTTGATCGATTTAAACCGCTGAGCTGATGCTGTCAGGTGACACATCAGCTGATCGGTTTGCCGCCGGTCAGCTGATTAAGGTCCTGCAGCGATCGGACGTGGATGCCTGGCATCCTGGGCCTCTCGGCAGAGAGGTATTTTTTTTTTTTCCAATAAGTTTTTATTGAAAGATTTTTGAATAATACAGACAGCGCCAACATAGCGCTAAACTACATACAAAACGATCATATAAAAGAAAGGTGAAACCAGCTGGGGGGCGGGAGGGCAGGGAAGGGGGGTACTGGGTAAAGGGAAAAGGTAGATTCCCATGGACAGAGCCATCAGCACTAGCACCACCTATCAACATATCATTCCTCAACACCCATATGAAACACGTACGAAAGGTGTAAGCATTGACAGGAGATTCAGTGGACCAGCATTATCTTCTAGACGGCATTGGGGTCGCCACCAGGTGAGACGCCCAAATGGACCAAAAGTTCTTAGTTTTGCGTTTGTTATCAGCATCTAGAGCTAGGGCATACTCGTGGTGAAAGATAGAATTGATACGATCTATGACTCCAGAGAGGGTAGGAGGCGCATGAGACTTCCAGTTCGCTGCAAGTGAGAGTCTGGCCGCGATGAGAATATATGAGACCACTTTTCTGTATCAGGGAGGGTAGACCAACAGACCAATGTTAAGAATAGCCAATTCTGAAAGCAGCGGAGACCACACTCCAGTGACGGAGCCCAGCAGGCTTTCCACCAGCCTCCTGAAGGGCGTAATCTTTGGGCACCTCCACCACATATGTGCCATCTTTTTGAGGTTTTCCAGGTGGTTAATACACCTGGTCATCCTGCGGGATATGCTGATGGCGTTCTCCCAGTCCCCTGTGGATGCAGAGAAGTCGAGATCTCCCTCCCATCTCAGCATGTAATCCAGCTTGAGGCCAAAGGGGTCGTGACCAGTCCCTTGTAAATAGGGGATAGCCCTTTAGTCAACCTAGGGTCAGAAAGTAAAAACTTTCTCAGGGCTAGGGGGCCAGGAGGCCTCCCGGGGAGCGGCCCCCTCTGCATGAGAGGAGGAAGTGTCGAAGTCGTAAGTACTGTAAAAAACGTACCCTGAGCGGGGGGTGCCGAGAGACCCAGGATTCAAAGGGCACCAGGGTGCCGCTCGGCATCAGATCCTGCAGGGTAAGGAGACCCCCTCCTCCCAATCCTCCACCCCCAGGTCTGGAATATGCATGCGGAGGGCCCTTAGAGGGATCCGTGACAGGGGGAGATCAGTCCAGCCGACCGGGGTCTCACTCCAGCATGTCAAGAGAGACTGCATCGTCTCCAAATGGGACCTCC